>LR738712.1:626914750-626945741 GCA_902687465.1 Secale cereale | reverse complement strand
GGGGGGGGAGTGCCGGTAGCGAAAACCTAACGAGTCTCCTCAGTCTTGACTGCTCCTTCGAAGAGGTTGCCCCTTTCATTGATGTCTTCATTTGCTCTGCTTCAAGTCATCGTGGTTAGGTCGTCATCCTTTCTTCGGGATCTCCATCGTCCTACGAACGTGACCAGGGAAACGAAATCCGGAAGAAGGCATCTCCACCAAGCTGGGCATTTGACGGTGAACTCAATGGGAAATACACGAGGTACCCCACGAGTTGTATTTCAGTGAATTCATTGAGTGCAATATACGATGGTACCAAAGTTTCAAACGAGTAGGCAGTCATTCGATGCCTAGGCAGAAGCTGGAATGAGGGCTTCAGCAACGATAATAACATGGTGTTTGATTCCAGGATGAATAATGGTATTGAATTTAGCTCACGGATCACATATGAAGCCAGGTGCAAAGGATACATTAGAATCCGTGTTGTAAAGAAGAGTCAGGTTTCGATCCAGTGGACCTGTGGGTTATGGGCCCACCAGGTGGGTTGAAAATAGGAAGGGTGGTAATATCTTGCACAGCCACGACAGGGGGGCATGTGAGTGGGTAGCATTGTCAGCTATGTCAGCAACAATGTCGGTACCAAGGACGGGGAACGAAGAGAACCATTTTCCCGCTCGTTGAAACGAGGCGGACCAACAGGCAAAGTTCTCCTCTAGCAGCAGTACCGGGATGTTATCAACAATAGAATCAAGGTCTTACTGACAGAGTTGTACACCAAGGTGTTTACATAAGCAGAAAACTATTACTGCTTAGATTATAGGTAGATCAAAGAAAGGTTAAACAAACAAATGGAAAGGAAAATTGTGATTACACATAATTAATAGGAGTATTTCCTTCCCATAGACAAGCAGAACATGGCGTACAGGGTAGGAGAGCAAGGACCCAACCATTCAGATAAAGTGGCAAGGATTAATCAAGCTATTACCCATACAACGATGTCTAGATAACTAACCAAGAAACATTTAGCATCGTGCCTCTAATGTTCTTGTTGACAAGCGGGGTATCATAGTCATGCTTCGAGGTAGCAATGATATGGTGTTTCAATCAAGGGCCAGACTTTGGATATACAAATGATCCATCAGGAGCAACTTATAAGATAAGTCTTTCAATTCCCTCCTAGAAGAATGGCTATCCTCGCAAAAGAAATTATAATGATGGGTCCTCCAGCCAGGGGTGCTAGGCATGACATCCTGCTACCGAGTCATCAAAGGTCCAACATTATAACTACTGGAAAGTTGTCCCAACCATCATATCTGACCGAGATTCAGATCCGATTGGTGTCATGATACCGCAGACTCAGGATGTTCGAGAAGAAAAGGAGCAACACCAATCGATGAAATGGCTTTCCAAGGTTCTCGGGAAATGAACTATGGGAGCGGGTTCCCGAAACAATAGTTCATCATTAAACCAAGGAGAGGATGAGGAGGTGGTTGATGGGTTCAGTGACAATTCATCGAGAATTCCAAATGGATGGATTTCCCCAATAATGTGAACAAGAAGGAGACGCTTGTCAATTCAAATGATATAATGTTGTATGCTCGAGGAAAATCATACACCATTAATCATTAGTTGAAAGGTGTGCCCAAAATAAGACCTTAGGCAGCAAGATCAATGTTAGGGTGATGATTCAATAACCAACAGTTTAAGAATGAACTGCCGATCGTTAACTTCAAAGCAATAGAGTTGCTAGAAGTACTGAACTCAGGCAGCATCGTTAGCATATTTGTATCCCGGTTGAAATCAACACGGGGACCAAGGAAGAATGGTGATGATGAGAAGTATCTTCATACCGAGAATTTCTAAGAGGTGGGGCAATGCCCACAACATTCTCGACATAAAAGACAGTAATACTTCAATGCAGAACACAACACTAGCTGGAGAGCAAGTTGTAATTATAATGTGGACAAGTTCGCGATGAAAGGAAGTCAAGGGTGTTGTCGACGATAATAAAAATCATCGAGGTCAAGGAGGGTATTTCTCATCATGAACACAACTGACATCTCGGAAGAAGTCAAAGTGTTGAAGGTGATCCGACACATTTGTCGGGAGGTTTCAAGAGGATGCAATCAAACGGCAACGGCAACAAGCAAGGGAATGACGAAGTGGCAAGTTATAGGATCAATATATAAGATGCAAGCTCGGAACCAAAGTTGCCTTTCAGGACAAGCAACATGATGTTGAAAGCCCGACGTAAGTCGTGCTCTCACACTGAAGAATTCGTGCACCAGAGAAGGACGAGGTAGCACAGTCAAAGATAGCAAGACCAGGATGCAGCCGATAGTCTAGGAATGAACCAGATTGAGTTTAAAAATTTCCCAGTATCATCTACTAGGGGTGTTGAATTTTTAGAGCAGATTTGATTTACTAAACGGTGCCCTCGGTTGACGGCAACCTAGAACCCATAGAGTGATTACGACAAGCAAAGGTATTACTTCATCAAAAGTTCAAAAGGTGTAGTGCAAAGGCATGATATCCTCAAGATATCAGAGGGTAAAACTCGAAGGTAGAACACGGTAGAAGTTGAACTAGGTCATTGACCTATGACAGTAGATGCTTTAACCTTGTCAAAAATTGACGAGGCCTGGAATGGATTTATTCCAGATATATTGAATAAGGACAGCATGGTCGGAACCATAACTGCAAGGGATCAAATTTATTGACACCAAAGGAATTATTTAGATGTAAAAATCATTTTGCAAGAAGCTCCCGAGACGGTCTACATCATTTTCATGGGCATGAACACAAAGTTCAAGGTCGACTCCCACTTCTTTAATGCATATCATTTCATTCACCTCTCGCTTTGATAAAATTTTAGTGTTGAAATTTATTTGGTAGAACACCGGAAGGGTATGACTTGTGAAAACTTTCGGGTTCTCACGAATTAGGGGAAGGCATAGGTTCAACTCATCGGGCATCTTAGTAATAGATACCACAAGTTTCAAAAGTAAATACACCAAGCTCGAAAGCAGAGCATGGTTGGTCAATGAGAGGATATAATTTACCAAAGGCATTATGTATCATGGGAAGAACTCACAAGGTGATCGATTAAATATGAAGGACACTATCGGATAACAATCCAACAACGGATCAAGCGATCCACAACGGAGCTGATGTGGGTATCGGTACTCACTCAGAGGAAGAAAGAATGCAAAGGCATCAGATTCGAGAATCACTTGATTTGTTTGATGCTTAATTAGAAATAAAGTATGGTTTTCAATACGAAGGATCAGAAGCAAACGCTCTGATGAAGGATGTTTAAGTTGAAAACACCAAGTCGGACAATCAATAAAGGATTGAATTGCCGAGAACCAACTCATGTCTGGAATGACGTCTGAGTCGAAAAGATAATTCTATAAAGGATAGCCCGATGATTGCGTGCATACGCACACATTGAATCAATAGGCCCAAAATGGCCAAGACAATGGATGTTAACGAAGACTACTAGTCATATGAAATTAACCATAATGCAAGCAGGCAATAACTTTAAGGGTAACAGGCTGCAGAGGATTTTCAAAAAAAATCGAAAAGTATTCCGAAGAATTTTGTGAGACACATGAACAATTGAGAAGAACGGGTCCTCGATAAATGTGAGGAAATAACCGTAAGGGTTTTCACGCAAAATAAAACTGCAAGACAGTAAACTCAAAGGATTCTCGAAACAACGGAGAATATTTCGAGGCATAATGTAACAACAAGAGCGACGAGTAACAATCATGAGAATGACAAATGCACACTTATATCCGTAGGGATATATCGGTGGCAGTGAATTGCAAAGGCGATGAGCATAAGGGTCTCTGAAAAATATCAAGGGATATCCTCAGAATCTTCTGACGAAGCAGGTGATCTTCCGGAATGAGGACTCTTCGGGAGAAATATTTACGAGAACCTAGAGTCAAAGTTAGTAAAATCTTTTAACCCGAATAGAAGAGAGATCAGAGTCCCAGAGTATGGACGAGGAGTAAAAGATCCTAATACCACCCATTGGTGTTGTGGGCCCGTAAGCCACACAACAAGTTAGTAATTTGTTTTTCAAAGACTAGACTCAACTTCGGCCGAGGAGTTGGAAAGGGGGATTCCTACAGGCAGTTGGCTCTCATACCAACTTGTGACGCCCCCGATTTGATCGTACACTAATCATGCACGCAAATGTGTACGGCCAAGGTCAGGGACTCACTGGAAGATATCACAACACAACTCTAGACACAAATTAAAATAATACAAGCTTTATATTACAAGCCAGGGGCCTCGAGGGCTCGAATACATAAGCTCGAATACACAAGAGTCAGCGGAAGCAACAATATCTGAGTACAGACATAAGTTAAACAAGTTGCCTTAAGAAGGCTAGCACAAAAGTAACAACGATCGAAAAGGCAAGGCCTCCTGCCTGGGACCTCCTAACTACTCCTTGAAGACGAACTCCACATAGAAACATCCTCGGGATCTTCTGGGTCCTGGACTCCACCATCTGGATGCATCAACCGAGAAGAAGGGAGAAAGGGGGAAAAGGGGGAACAAAGCAACCGTGAGTACTCATCCAAAGTACTCGCAAGCAAGGATCTATACTACAAATGCAATGGTATCTGTGTAAAGGGGTAATATATGTGGGTTAAACTGCAGAATGCCAGAATAAGAGGGGGATAAATAATCCGATTGAAGACTACGCTTCTAGTAACCTCCATCTTGCAGCAGTAGAAGAGAGTAGAGGGTAAGTAACAAGCATCCTCGCTTCTCGCAGCCTCCATCTTGCAGCAGTAGAAGGGAGTAGATGGAATATTAACAACTATCAAAGCTTCTGGCAGCCTCCGTCTTGAGTAGCAGAAGAGTTCACCAAGTAACATCGTATAGCATAAACCTACCCGGCGATCCTCCCGCACATCACCCTGTGAGAGAGCAACCACCGAGTTATATCTGGAACTTGTCTGGGTGTGTTTTATTAAGTATCCAATTCTAGTTGTCATGAGGTCAGAGTACAACTCCGGGTCGTCCTTTTACCGAGGGACACGACTATTCGAATAGATTAACTTCCCTGCAGGGGTGCACCACATATCCCAGCACGCTCGATACCATTTGGCCGGACACACTTTCCAGGGTCATGCCCGGCCTCGGAAGATCAACATGTCGCAGCCCTACCTAAGCACAGCAGAGAGGTCAGCACGTCGGTCTAAGTCCTAAGCACACAGGGGTCTGGGCCCATCGCCCAATGCACACCTGCACGTTGCGAGGGCGGCCAGTAAGCAGACTTAGCCTCTCCTAATACCAGAGTAGGCTTCCAGTCCAATCCGGCGCGCGCCGCTAAGTCACTGACGTCAAAAAGGCTTCGGCTGATACCACGATGTCGAGTACCCATAACTATTCCCACGTAGCTGGTTAGTGCGTATAGACCAAATGGCCAGACTCAGATCAAATACCAAGATCCCGTTAAACGTGTTATTATGAAATAACCGCGGACAACGACCAGGGCCAGGCCCACCTGTCTCCTAGGTGGTCGCAACCCGCCATGTCGCTCCGCTACAAAGTAACCATCAGGGGGCAGTCGGGAACCCAGGCCCACCACTACCTGGGTGGAACCACCTGCCCCTTCAGCCCCCATCTCCGAATCATCATCATGTGTATGTAAAGTATGTAAATAGTATATACCTGTCAGGGATATGGTTAGTAGGTATAAACCGGGTATTGTAAACCGGCTTAGTTATATTGTACTTGGTTTTACTATTTTAGTAGAGACTACGGCCCATGAGATTTCAAGGCCCATGTATAGAAATACGGTTTGTAAACCGCCAAGAGATGTAACTTGAGAGATAAGAAAGAAAAGGCAGAGACCGAGGCGGACACGATTATGAGCCGGCCTCGGGACTCTGTAAACCGGACCAGGCGTCACCTCTATATAAAGGGACGACCCGGTACCGGTTCAAGGACAAGCAACAATCAATCCGTCGATACGCAGGCAAAGCGAATCCGCTCCCTGTAAACCGACGCCCAATCAATACCAAACCAACTAGACGTAGGCTTTTACCTTTTCGAAGGGGCCGAACTAGTATAAATCCTTTGTGTCCTTTGGGTGCCATGAATCCTTTCAAGCTAACCCGTGCGATGGTTCCATCATCAAGTCCGCTAAACCGGACATCTGCCGTGTTAATTCCACGACAGTTGGCGCCCACCTTGGGGCCTGCGCACGATGGTTTCGAGTTCTTGAAAGGCGGCTTCGAAGGGTTAAAGGGTTACGCAGTCGGCCGGATGACCAAGAGTCGTCGTGGCCGGATCTACATCGACGACGCGGGTTGGGGACCGGAGGCCGATTCGATCGAATACGGGTACCGGGTCCCCTTCGGCAGCATCCAAGTCTTCATCGGCAAAATTGGGGAACCGGGACCTGAGCCGGACACCTTCCCTAACATCGTCGAGCCGGCTCAGCGTGCGAGATCGGCCCGGATTCAGCCTGCCATGAAGCAGGTGTTCGTTGGAGCGATTCACGCAGGCCAAGCCGAGGACGGATCGGAATCTGATGGTGCAACTGTCGTCTATTTAGATGACGAGCCTTCATCCGGGGAAACTGAATCTCTGTATCAGTTGCGGGACGGCCGGTCTGAGGGCGAGTCCGATGGAAACAGTATTCCGGACCCCTTCGGCCCGCCAAACCGGGTGGCGGTCTTCATGGCCGGTTCACAACCCCCGACGAACGGAACAACAGCAGAGGCTGGTGCAGGGGGAAGCGGTTCAAATCCCTCCCTTACTGAAGTTCTATCCACCTTGATCGAGGAGTTCGCAGCTAAGGCAGTGGAGGTCGTAGCTCCAGCAGACAAGGCGCAACATGATGCAGTGCTTCTTCAGTTGAAAGCCCGGATCGATCGGTTAAAGGAGGATTTAAAGGCAGAAGGGGAGATGTTAGCCATAAGACAAGCAGAATTGGATGATCAAGCTTTTCACTTGAGGATGGAGCAGGCTTCTGTAGAAGCAGTAAGGGGGCGAAAGTATCGACCCCGCCTACTGCCGGGTTATGAATCTGCGAATTTGTTCAAAACACCTGGGGCTGGGGCCAGTAATAATCCGGTCTTAAACCGGAGAAGCCCACCTGCTCGGGAGGAGCCGGTTCAGCAGCCCGCCGCAGAACGGGAGCGACGGATGACATCGGCGCCTTATGTTCCTGTCCCTCCGGGACACTACTCAAACCCTGTGGATAATATTGCTGCAGCGGCAGCACGGTTGGCCGCTTTACCTGTGGAAGAAACATCCCCGGTGGCGATAGAGGCGCGCAGGGCCCAGAAGCTGCTCAATACGGCATTAATACAGCAGCAAGCGTACTCTCATAGCAGGGAAAGGTTACATTCAACACCACGTCCCAACCGAAGTTACTCTAGACGTTGGGAGGAGCCCGAAGTGTCTAGCAGTGAGCGTAGGAGACATCAGCACAGGCAAGATAATCCGGCAAGGGCGGAGATGCCAGCCCCGGATCGAAACCGGCCTAGATCGGAGGCCAGGGAGGAAGTTCGTCAGTCGACGCCGGTTCACACAGCCACTACAGGGACAGGAGCTACAGCGAGCGGTTTTGGAATACAGTGTCTCGTCCCCGCCCTGCGGAGCGTTAAGTTGCCCAAAGATTTCAAAGGACCCCGCAAGGTGCCTAATTACACAGCCGATTTACCGCCCGAAGCTTGGGTGGAGAGTTACGAGATGGCCATGGAGATGCTGGACGTGGATGAATCGGCTTGTGCCAAATATTTCACTATGATGCTTGAGGGCACAGCCCGGACTTGGCTAAAGGCACTACCTCCGAATTCTATCGGATCATGGGGGGAGCT
The DNA here is from genome assembly GCA_902687465.1 of Secale cereale. NCBI lineage: Eukaryota > Viridiplantae > Streptophyta > Magnoliopsida > Poales > Poaceae > Secale > Secale cereale. The sequence continues at coordinate 626,937,906 of LR738712.1, read as the reverse complement.
GCGCGGTCAGTTCATCAAAAACTTCAAGGATACATGCAAGCAACCTATGTCGGTGATAGATTTAGCAGCATGTGTGCAAGGAGAACAGGAGTCTACAGCAGCTTGGGTACGCAGAGTGGCAGAGATCTTGCACTCCTCAAACGGCATTAACCCGAGCACAGCAATTGTAACATTGGAGAACAATTGCCGGTTTGAATCTTTGAAATTAAAACTCGGACGGCTCAAACGGGAGTGCAATGACATGGGGACTTTGATGAGCGCCCTGGTAAAGTACGGAGACTCAGATAATACCAAGTATCCGGAGTCAGAAGGAGATAAAACAGGGAAGGCCAGCAAGTCTGGTAAACCGGCGCCGGTTAATCCGGTTACTTCAAGCTTTTTGGGCAAACGAAAGGCAGAAAACAGCTCCGATTTTGTTGCCAATACGCAGGTTCAAGGCGGTCTTCAGGTTAATCAGCAGGGTTCCACTCCCCAAACATGCGGAGGAAACCCGGGTTGGGAGCAGGATTTGGATCAACCCTGTCTGAAGCATAGTGGAAGAGGGAGGATTGCAAGACATTCTATAAGAGAATGCCTGTCCCCTATGAAACCAGGGAACGGCCGTTTTAATCCTCCTAACCGGCCCCCGAACGGCGGTTCAGGGCCCGGATTTTATGGTCCGGGTTATCAAGGAAACAACCCCGGATCAGGATATAGGGGCAACGGCGGCTATCAAGGAAACAACTCCGGATCAAGATATAGGGGCAACGGCGGCTATCAAGGGAACAACGATGGTTATCAATCCCGGCCAGGCGGCCAAAGTAGTCAAGGGAACTACAATGGTCAGGGAAATCAATCGCATCATCAAGGTGGCTACAACAATCAGAATAATCAGCAGCAGGGTCAAGGGAGTTACAATAACCAAGGAAACCAGCAGCAACAACGTCCGCAGCAACAGCAGCAATCCGGGTTCCAGAGTAATCCGAAGGAGTTGAGCAGCGGTCAATATCATGTTTTCACCACGAGTTTATGTAAGAGGGACCAGAAGGTTTTAAAGCGGGCTGTTAATGCGGTAGAACCGGCGACGCCACAGTTTCTACGATGGTCAGAGCAGCCCATTGTATGGAGCAGAGAGGACCACCCGTTACGGGTAGATAATCCGGGACATTTAGCCTTGGTGGTGGCGCCTCAGGTGGGAGGATACAGGTTTACTAAAGTCCTCATGGATGGAGGTAGCAGTATCAATATATTATATTACGAGACCTTTCGTCGTATGGGTCTGACAGATAAACAGTTCAGGACATCAAACACAGTGTTTCACGGGGTGGTCCCAGGTAAGTCAGCTTATCCAGTTGGTAAGATTGACTTAGAAGTTACCTTTGGGGATGAGCATGATTCCAGATCGGAGATGATCACCTTTGAAGTTGTCAAAATTAAAAGTCCGTATCATGCTTTGTTTGGGATGACGGTTTATGCTAAATTTATGGCTAGGCCATGTTATGTTTATCTGCAGCTTAAGATGCCGGGTCATAAAGGCACGATTACGGTGCATGGCAGTCGTAAGATAGCAGTGGAATGTGAGGAAGGTGATGCAGCTTATGCAAAAGCGGTATGTGCCACGGAAGAGTTAAAATTTTATAAGGATAATGTTGATCCGGCAGATATGACTCCGCTGAAGAAGCCAACTACCGAGCATGATCCGGCTTTGAAGTTCAAATCAGCGGAAGAGACTAAGCAGGTTGATTTTGTGCCTGGAGATTCGTCTAAGCAATTCACCATCAGTGCTAACCTGGATCCTAAATAGGAAAGCGCGCTCATCGAGTTCATCCGTGAGAACCGGGATATCTTTGCATGGAAACCTTCTGACATGCCAGGTATACCGAGGGAACTCGCTGAGCACAAGTTAAATATTGATCCGAAGTTTAAACCGGTAAAACAGTATCTGCGCCGCTTTAACGAAGAGAGGCGCAAGGCTATAGGAGAAGAAGTGGCCAGGCTTTTGGCGGCAGGGTTCATAGTGGAAGTTTTTCATCCGGAATGGTTGGCTAATCCGGTGCTGGTTCTAAAGAAGAATGGGAAGTGGAGGATGTGTGTGGACTACACATACCTCAATAAAGCTTGCCCGACTGATCCTTTTGCTCTGCCTCGCATTGATCAGATTATTGATGCCACAGCAGGGTGTGAGCGGCTGAGTTTTCTGGATGCGTACTCAGGTTATCACCAGATCAAGATGGCAGTTGAAGACCAAGAGAAGACAACTTTCATAACTCCTTTTGGTGCTTTTTGCTATGTATCTATGCCTTTTGGGCTCAAGTGTGCACAGGCAACTTATCAGCGTTGCGTTCAGAATTGTTTGAAGGGGCAGATAGGAAGGAATGTACATGCTTATGTGGATGACATCGTGGTTAAATCAAAGGAGGAAAGAACAATGATAGAAGACCTCAGAGAAACCTTTGATAATCTTCGGGCTTACAGGATGATGCTTAATCCGGAGAAATGTGCCTTTGGTGTCCCGGCTGGTAAGCTTTTGGGATTCCTGGTTTCGAACAGGGGAATAGAAGCCAACCCGGAGAAGATCAAGGCCATCACATCTTTGACAAAACCGGCTTGCATTAATGATGTTCAGCGCATAGCTGGCCGGATCACGGCGTTGAGCCGGTTTATCAGTCGCTTAGGAGAAAAGGCGATCCCGCTTTATCAAATGTTGAAGAAAACAGACCGGTTCATTTGGAGTGATGAAGCGAATACAGCGTTTGAGAATCTGAAACAGCAACTAGCGAAACCGCCGGTTTTAGCTGCTCCTATCGATAAAGAGCCTTTGCTGTTATATGTTGCTGCAAACACACGGGCAGTCAGCGTTGCGATTGTGGTTGAGCGCAAGGAAGCAGGGAAGGAACATCCGGTTCAGCGCCCGGTTTACTATGTGAGTGAAGTACTCATCGAGTCTAAGCAAAGATACCCTCATTGGCAGAAATTGGTATATGGGGTGTTCATGGCAAACCGGAAACTGAAGCATTATTTCCAAGGGCATCCAATAACTGTGGTTAGTTCAGCTCCGTTGGGAGATATAATCCAGAATAAAGAAGCCACAGGCAGAATAGCCAAGTGGGCCATTGAGCTCAGTCCGCATGAGTTGAAGTATGTACCACGTACTGCTATAAAATCTCAGGCACTGGTCGACTTTATCAATGACTGGACGGAATTACAGACTCCTGAGGAGAAGCCGGATCTCACTTATTGGACGATTCACTTCGACGGTTCAAAGCAGTTGGAGGGCTCGGGGGCCGGAGTTGTCTTAACTTCCCCCAGAGGTGATAAATTTTGTTATGTACTCCGATTATTATTTCCTTGTACTAATAATGCAGCGGAATATGAGGCGCTGCTCCATGGTTTGCGATTGGCAAAAGAGATGAATTTGAGCCGGGTTAAGTGCCTGGGCGATTCAGACCTAGTGGCACAGCAAGTTTCGGGCAAGTGGGATTCAAGGGATCCCCTCATGGCGGCTTATCGACGAGAGGTTGAAGCGGTCGCAGGACATTTCAAAGGATATCAGGTGGAGCATATAGACCGGCGGAAGAACGAAGCAGCCGACGCTTTAAGCCGGCTAGGATCGCAACGTAAACCGGTACCACCTAACACCTTTTTGGATGAATTGCACAATCCTTCGGTTCAAGTACCTTCAGAGAACGACCTAGCTGTTCCGGATCCAGAGGCACAGTTGGTTGCAGCAACCCATGTTATTCCGGATTGGACGTTTCCCTATTTGGCATATTTAAGCCGATGAGAGTTACCAGAGGACGAAGATGAAGCACGGCAGGTAGTCCGGCGTTCCAAATCTATGACAATTGCCAACGGGGAGCTGCACCATCGTAGCACTTCTGGAGTATTTCAACGGTGTGTTTCAGCTGAGGAAGGTTGTGAGATCCTAAGGGAGATTCATGAAGGGGATTGTGGTCATCATGCCGGATCAAAATCTTTAGTGGCTAAAGCTTTCCGACATGGCTTTTATTGGTTAACCGCACATGCAGATGCGGCAGACCTGGTCCGCAAGTGTGACGCTTGTCAGAAGTTCTCAAGACGTGCACTTGTTCCGGCACAGGAACTCTGGATGATACCAATAACTTGGCCTTTTGCAACTTGGGGGCTTGACATGGTTGGTCCTTTCAAGAGATCCCAAGATCAGAAAACTCATCTACTAGTAGCAGTAGACAAGTTTACGAAGTGGGTTGAAGCAGAGCCTATAAGCAAGTGTGATGCGGCAACAGCAGTTAAGTTCATCAAAAAAGTTATATTCCGGTTTGGTTTTCCACACAGCATCATCACAGATAATGGCACCAACTTGTCTCAGGGTGAGATGGAAGAATTCTGTCAACGAGAGCATATTCGTTTGGACGTATCTTCTGTGGCTCACCCCCAATCCAATGGTCAGGCAGAAAGGGCAAATCAGGAGATTTTGCGAGGAATCAAACCCAGGCTTATGACACCTTTGCAGAGAACCCCAGGGTGTTGGGTTGAAGAATTACCGTCTGTCCTTTGGAGCATTAACACTACACCCAACCGGTCTACAGGTTATACACCTTTTTTCATGGTTTACGGCGCAGAAGCAGTTCTTCCAAGTGACATACGCCATGATTCACCGAGGGTAGCGGCCTATGTGGAAGCCATTAATGAGGAGTCAAGACAAGACAGTTTGGATCGGTTGGATGAAGAGCGTGATATAGCTACAGCACGGTCGGCGATTTATCAGCAAGATCTGCGCAGATATCACAGCCGCCGGATTAGAACCAGGACATTCCAGGAGGGTGACTTGGTACTTCGGCTTATCCAAGATCAAACAGATATGCACAAGCTATCCCCGCCATGGGAAGGGCCCTTTGTGGTCAGCAAGAATTTACACAACGGGTCATATTATTTGGTGGACATTCGAGAACACAAGGATTCACGGACATCAGAAGAGGAGATGAAAAGGCCGTGGAACATTGCTCATCTACGGCCATACTACACCTGAGCCATGGGCTCCAATGTATCCTATGTATATATTATGAATAATGAATAAACCGGCACCCTCGGTAAACCGGGGCTCAGCCTTTTTTCCATATATATAAATTTTGCGGCAAATAATCATATCAGTTTGTTATCAAGGATCAAATTACAATGTTGGCTGGTTTTAGAAACTATTTTTTGCAGGGTATGTGAAGGAGCGGTAGAACTCTCGGGAACAAGAGATTATATCCGGTTCAAGAAGAGAAAAACCCCATAAAAAAGAAAAAACCTGCAGGGTTAGGAGGAATGTCAGAGGCCCCTTGGGACAGTCCGGTTTGCCCACGTCCCCATGATTGGCTATGTTACGATTTTTTGGGCTCCCTGAACAGTCGATACGCTCACGTTCAGGGATGACCCGGCCCCTGGGGACAGTCCGGTTTGCCCACGTCCCCATGATTGGCTATGTTACGATTTTTTGGGCTCCCTGAATAGTTGATACGCTCACGTTCAATGATTGGCTAGGCCCCTGGGGACAGTCCGGCTTGCCCACGTCCCCATGATTGGCTATGTTACGATTATCGGCCCCTTGAACAGTTGATACGCTCACGTTCAATGATTGGCTAGGCCCCTTGGGACAGTCCGGTTTGCCCACGTCCCAATGATTGGCTATGTTTATAGTTTTATCAGCCCTCTGAACAGTCGATACGCTCACGTTCAGTGATTGGCTAGGCTCCTTGGGACAGTAGGTTTGCCCACGTCCCATTGATTGGCCGAATCTTGTTTTGAGCCTGGCAGCTCTTTGAAAAAGCCTCGACTACATGGTTTGATTTACAAGAATTATGTGTTGTTTGATGTTTTTTGTGTTCCATAAACCTTTTAAACCGAGTGGAACAGCTCCAGAAGTTGACCACCTATCTATAATGTCATAAGTCTAGGTCATGAACACCAGCGAGAATTAAACCGGCGTTCATCATAACCCGGATCGACTTCATGATGAACCGACAGGTTGGCGGTACACGATCAGGTACAAGTTACAATTTTTGAACCAAGATGCGAAAGATTTATCGACAAGATGAACCAAAGAGTTTCAAGGGTTCATTAGAATTGATGAAGATTGATTAAGGTGATTTTAACATCCCGACCGGTTTAAAGGTATTTTGGTTATATACAATTCAAGTATCACAATTATTTTTTAAGATATGCCTATTAGATATATCAAGAGAACAAGTTAATCCATCCAGTGGTAAGCCACTAGGACATGTTTTTGATCTTTTTTATGAACAGGGCAAGGCATCCGTATCAATCAACAAGTCAACAAATGAAAACTTCATAAAGACCAAATGTCGGATCACAGCACATTAAGTTTTAGCTAAACCTATTACAAGGCATAAAAAGCCGAATAGTTGGAAGCATTGTTCACGGAATAACAATCATGATTACAACAGTAGCATTCAAGATTGTGCTTCTCCTTGCTGAGATGGTTGGCCACCGTCTTGTTCCGGAACATCTTCCTCCTCGTGAAGCGGCGGAAAATCTGGTGCACGCCAATCAATCTTGGCCAAGGCACGGAAATATACTTCATCGTTGATCAGCTCAGCAGGATCAATATCAGGAGCAAAGGTGTGAGGACGAACCGGCGGAATTAAGTTTGCAATATCGTAAACCGGTCGCTCCACCCGCTCATTCTGCAGGTTATATGATGGATGATATCGAGACAAGTCAGACTCCACCGCAATCTTGCTCGCGAGGGGACGCATCTCCTTTGTCAGAGCATAAAGATCCTTTTCATTGAATGTTGAACCGTCCTCCTTGGTATCAGGAAATCCGGTTAACACCTCCTCCGGATCAATGTCTGGGACCCAAGCTTTAGCCCTCGTAAGGGCCAGAAGAGCACCTCCTCGAGCAGCCGATTTCTTCACCTCTTCAAGACGAGCCGGCAGAATGGACAAACTATTCAAAGTATCTTTGATAGTTGAAGGAGCCGGTTTACCGAAGGAGGTGGCACTGATAATCCTTTGTGCTCCAGAGTATAATTGTTCAACCAAGGTATAGCAGGCCTTCAGCTTCTTCCGTACATCATCCCCAAGATGGGAGACACGGCGTCCTACATACAAAATAAAAGTTAAACCGGTACAGGTCATAGGTTGCAAAGATAAAGACAGGAGTTCAGGTTATGCTTACCAAAGATAGCAGAAGTCATCAAGTCAATTTGGCGCTTTAACCCGGTCAATTCTTCAGTAACCGGGTTAAGTGCTCCTTCGGCATCCTGAACACGTTTTTCCAGATCTTTTTTCTGGACTTCAAAAGTAGTCCGTTCCTCATCAAAGAACCTCTTCAAGTCTTCAGCAGTCTTTAAACTAACTTGAAGCTCTTTCTTAGCCTTTGAAGCGGCGGACTCAGTCTCTGTAAGCCGGCTTCGAAGTTCACTGATTTCCAGGGCATTCCGGTTCAGCTCAGCCTGTAGACAAAAGTTCAAAAGCAAGGTTAGAAATTACAAGTCTCAAGCACACAACCAAGTTGTATACTTGACACTTGGGGGCTAATGGCAGTTGAAGTAATACAGCAAAAACAATTTGAAAATACAAGTCTCAAGCACACAACCAAGTTGTATACTTGACACTTGGGGGCTAATGGCAGTTGAAGCAATGCATCAGAGACAATTTTGAAATTACAAGTATCAACTACATAACCAAGTTATCTACTTGATACTTGGGGGCTAATGTATGGATCAGCAGTTCAAAACTACAAAGTTCCGGATTACCTTCAATAAAGCAGATAAACCGGAACTTGGGGGCTGCTATGAGGTAAAGAGGCATCAAAAAAGCAAAGTCAGAAGAGGAAAACTTACTTCATATTTTTCTCTCATCAAGTTTACTAGGCTGGCTTCATAATCCCGGCTGCTGTGGAGCCGGTTCAAATATCCGGAATAGATATCTTGAGCACTCATACTCGAAAGACTGGATATATCAGTACTCCACTTCCCCTTTTCCTGAGTTATCTTTTCCGCTTTAGCTGTATGTTTTGCTAAAACGGTGGGTTCAGCTGGCGCAACATAAGCGGTGCCAGTAACCACGACATCAGGGGAAGTGGGTGCATTGGGAGGAGTAACTTCAGCTTGAGCCGGATCAGGAGACGCCGGGTTAACTTGAGGAGAATTAACCCGGGCCGGACTTGGTGGGTCTTGGACATCTTCAGCGGCAGGAGTTTCAAGAGTAGGTTCGTCAACCGGAGCGGCAGGAGTACCTTCAGGAGGAACGGCTGTAGACGGGTCAATCACCGGTTCATCAGCAGAAGGGTCGGCAACAGGCTTATTCGCCTTGGCTCTTTTGCTAGGTTTCGGTTTGCTGGAAAAACAAGCAAAATAAGTTAGCATTATAAAGGTAGGGGATGTCATAAACCGGAAGAGGTGAAGAGAATTACCCCGGGACGGTCTTCAAAGGAGGAAGCTGTGTAGCAGTCGATTCGCCGGAAGAAGACAGTGGAGTTTCCTGATAGTCAGGATCAGACGGTTTAAGTGGTTTTCGGATAAGTCCGGCCTTGGGATGAAGAAGGGTCGGAGAGAGTATCACCTCAGCACGGCGCTTTCGAACCGGAGTTAATGAGATTCCAGAGGACTCCACTGCCAAGCCACTATGGCGAGTGGTCCGGCGCAAAGCTTCGTGTTGTTGCTTCTTCAAAGTAAAATTAGGATCCAACTTAGCATAAGGGTGAGAAAATTGATATTTTCTGACAGTCCGACGGCTTTTTTGAGGAGGAGGTTCTGAATCAGAAGAAATAAGGGTTACCTCAATCTCAGCCGGGTTATCACCTTCAAGTGGTTCCTGTGAAAAGGTATCATTAGATATGAGTACAAATACATGAAAGCGAAACTTAAACCGGAGTAAGGCATACCTCGGAGTCCGGATCATCATCCTCAGAAGGAGAACCGGCATCAACGGCTGCTTTCCTTTTCTTGTTTGCAGGGGTTTGCCGGCGAGCCTGCTTTACAGTTTTTTCCTGAGGTTTTCTCCTCCAGAAGGGGTCATCAGCCTGAATGAAAAAAGCAAAGGCAAGTGAAAGACGGTTCAAAGAGGACGGTTTATAAAGCACAAGTTAAAAACAAACTTACTTCAGGCAGCTTATTCTTCTTAAAGTATGGGGCCAAGCCAACTTTAGAGCAATCTGTTAAGGCAGGATTGACAATCTTCTTGGCTGACTCTACCACTTCCGATTCAGAAAGCTTCTCCTTAGTAAACCTCTGAGGATCATCCGGTTTACCGGAGTATTTACACATCAGCTTAGGGCGACGGCTTAAGGGAAGGATGCTCCAGGATAGCCAGCAGCGAAGGAAGTCAGTGCCAATCAGACCATTTGCCATAAAGGCTCTCAGTTTGGAGAGCTGCGGTGAAAACCGGGTCCGTTCAGCAGCACTTAGCCGTTGTGGCAAGGGGTGATTCGCCGGGATACGAGTTTCACGATAACCCGGCAAAGGATTTTCACCTTCAGGAGATGTGTCTACACAATAAAACCAGGACTTGTTCCAGTCCTTAGGGTGAGTGTGTAAAGAGGCGTGAGGAAAAACTACATCCCTCCTTTTCTGAATGCTAATCCCGCCAAGCTCTTGGTGAGGCCCGCTGGTGAACTCAGTGCGCCGGTTCGCATGAAAGAAATCCCAGAATAAATCAACTGAAGGCTCCTCTTGCAGATACACTTCAGAAAATACTTGGAAATCGCAAATGTTGGAAACGGAGTTTGGTCCAATGTCCTGTGGATGCAGCTGGAAGGTGGCAAGAACATCCCGGAAAAATCTTGAACCGGGGGGAGAGAAGCCTCTGGAGATATGGTCCAGAAATACAATGACTTCCCCGGATCTAGGAGTAGGAGGGCACTCGTTACCAGGAGCACGCCATTTTAGCTCAGCCCGAGGCCCTAAGGTGCCGATGCTCGACAGTTTGACTAAGTCTTCCTCAGTCACGACAGAACGGACCCAATCGCACGAAACATACTGCTTAGCCATTCGAACAAAGTGCTGAAGAAGAGAAAGTACATAGACGGATTATGAACGTACAATGATCCGGATCTATTCATATTATACAATGGTTGAAACGGAGAACTAGCTGGCAAGGTTAAACCGGCAATCATAAAACAAGTTATATCATTTCCGGTTTAAATGGCAGTTGAAGAGGAACAGTTTAGATCGTTGCATCAGTTTATATCATTTCCGGTTCATGGCATGACAATTTAAACCGGAACATACTTAGCGAATCTACTGAGGAGAAAACAGGTTTCTAAATAACTGCTAAGAGGGGAAGATCTGAGTATGCTGAGGAAAAGAAACTAATCTACAGCAGAGTAATAATTGCTAAAGGGGAAAGCTACGCAGACTTCATACCAAAAGGACGAGTTTACATGTTAGACAGGTGCAATAAAGATTCGACGCATCTACAGCGGAGTAAAAATGGAAGAAGATCGATAAATAAGACTATTACGAGTTACAGGTTCAAAGAATGAACAACGCAAAGCTTGCCGAGAGCTCTAATGGCGGAAGGATAAATCTACAGCGTTATGACGGTAAGATCTAATTTAATACTAAGCGGAAGATCTACTGTCTAGGGCCTAAAGATCACAAGACTCCTATGAGAAACGTATCTACGAAGAGACGAAGCTTCATTTGAAGCCCTAAATGGCGGAAGAACACAGGCGAAGCAATGGCGGACGCAGATCTACAGCGAGGAGGGTAAACGTACCAGGGACAGCGAGAATCAGCGGCGGAGAGAATCTGGTCAAGGCTCAGGTTGATGCAGCGGCCGGTCGAGGACGGGAGATCCGGCGGTCGTCGGCGGCGGTTTGAGCTCGAGCAGCAACGGAGGAGGAAGACGCAGGAAGAGGATGAAGGGAGAAGAAGATAACGAATGGAGCGGGGCAGTATTTATAGCCAGAGGTTAGATCTGAAACGACAGAAGCGAGAATCAAGGAGACAGAAATCGGATAAAGATCCCGTGATGCCTCGATCTTCGGGATAACCCTTAAAATACGCTACAGTACAGCTCACAGCGTTAAATGCGGAGATGATGTCATTGTCAGACTTTAATGATTTCGGAGGATGACGTCAGAGCCGGTTTACAAAAAGATGAAGACAGAACAGAATTATATGAGATGACGGAGATTGATATGAACAAGTTCAAATCATTCTGGGGCCTAATGTCAGGGATATGGTTAGTAGGTACAAACCGGGTATTGTAAACCGGCTTAGTTATATTGTACTTGGTTTTACTATTTTAGTAGAGACTACGGCCCATGAGATTTCAAGGCCCATGTATAGAAATACGGTTTGTAAACCGCCAAGAGATGTAACTTGAGAGATAAGAAAGAAAAGGCAGAGACCGAGGCGGACACGATTATGAGCCGGCCTCGGGACTCTGTAAACCGGACCAGGCGTCACCTCTATATAAAGGGACGACCCGGTACCGGTTCAAGGACAAGCAACAATCAATCCGTCGATACGCAGGCAAAGCGAATCCGCTCCCTGTAAACCGACGCCCAATCAATACCAAACCAACTAGACGTAGGCTTTTACCTTTTCGAAGGGGCCGAACTAGTATAAATCCTTTGTGTCCTTTGGGTGCCATGAATCCTTTCAAGCTAACCCGTGCGATGGTTCCATCATCAAGTCCGCTAAACCGGACATCTGCCGTGTTAATTCCACGACAATACCCGTGATCAGCACCCGAGTGACCACGGCCCGATGGTATAGCATGGCAGACGGACAAGAATGAAGGGCCACTGATGGAATACTAGCATCCTATACTAAGCATTAGGATGGCGGTTACATGTATCAACAGTTGTAGCAGCAATGACAGGCTATGCAACAGAATAGGAGTAACCGAACAGTAACATGCTACACTACTCTAATGCAAGCAGTAGAAAGAAGAATACGCGATATCTGGTGATCAAAGGGGGGGCTTGCCTGGAAGCTCTGCAGACAAAAGGAATCTTCGGAATCGTAGCCGTAGTCGAACACCGAAGCATCAATGGTCTCGAGGTCTATCACAGTATCGGAGTCTACCGAAAATAAGCAACGAAGGGGAAACAAATAAATAACAGAGCAAACAATAGCATCACAAAGCATAACATGGAAATACGCGGTGCTACGTGTGACCTAACGCAGTAGGAGGTGATACTAGCAAGGATGAAAAACATCCGGGAAAGTATTCCCGGTGTTTCGCGTTTTTGGGCAGATGAAACGGAGGTGGAATGTTGCACGTTCGGTATGATAGAGATGTGTGGCGGATGAACGGACCGCGTATTCGGATTCGTCTCGTCGTTCTGAGCAACTTTCATGTACAAAGTATTTTCATCCGAGTTACGGTTTATTTTATATGAATTTTCAAAGATTTAATCATTTTTAGAATTAATTTAATTATTTTTTATTCAACATTATCCAGAATAGTGTATGCTGACATCAGCATGACATCAGCAGTCAACAGTGGGTTGACTGGTCAAGCTGACGTGTGGGGCCCGCGTGTCATACACTGTTAACTAACTAACCAAATTAATTAGTTTAATTAACAGATTAGGTAGGTTAGTTAATTGATTATGTTAACTTAATAATAATTAATTAACTTAATTAACCTATTAATTAATTAATTAAATAATATTTTATTTTATTTTTCTTAAAAAAAACGTTTTGGGGCCTGTGGCCCAGTGTCATAGGGCCAGAGGGCCCATAGCGGTTCGGGCTAACGGGGCAGTTCGGGCGCGCGGGCGTTGGGCGTTGCCCGGGCGCTAGCGAGGCTCGATCGGCCGCCGACGGGCACCGCCGTCGGGCGACAACCAGGGCCGCGGCGAGGCCGGCCGAGGTCCGAGCTGCAGAATGGGACGGCAGGTTCGTGCGAGGCCGCGGCGGCAGTGAGGCGTAGCCCGCCGGTTGCGGGGCGGGGCCGCGGTGATGGGGAAGGGAGCGGCGGCGAGCTGCAGCTCGGAGGCTGAGGCAGGTGCGGCGCGGCCAAGGGCTCGCGGCGGGGGGGAGGGCTGTGCGCGGCGGACGGTGGTGATGCGGTAGTGGCGGCCACGGGCGCGGCGAGAACGAGCTCGCCGGGAGCTTGGGTCGCGGTGGTGCGACGGCCTACAGGGTCCAAGCGAGCTGGTAGAAGAGGGGGGACCGAGAGGGGTTCACAGGGAGCTGTAGGGAGGTGGCAGTAGTCTCGGGGAGGCCTGGTGGACGGAGCAGCGTTGGTGATCGTAGGCGACCGAGGTTGAAGAAGGGGGGTCGGGGTCGCCGTTGCGGGGTCGAAGTCGATCCGGTCGCGCAGCTTGACGAGGAGGGAGGAGAGGCCGAGGCGTCCGGCGAGGAGGGGGTCTCTGGATGGCGAGCGGCGCCATGGCGAGGTGGCGTCGGCGGGATTGATCCCGATCCGATCGGGAGGGGAGAGGAGCGGGGCGTGGGGGAATGAGTGGGGGGATAGCGGTTTAGGGTTTGGGGGCATGGCCTAATAGGCTAAGGGCACAATTGGGCCAGTGGGCCGGCCGGCTGGTGGCCAGGTGGGCCATGGCCCATTGGGGGGGGGGGGCGGGGACCTTTACCTTCTTGTTTTCTCTTTTATACATTTCGATTCTTTCTGTTTACATTTTATTTATTTATAGTTTTATCAAAAACTAAAATGGGCCCCTAATTGAGTGTTAACAAATATGCTACTGTCCCAATAGTTTTGGGCAACTAAAAATAAAATAGCTTTATAATTTATAAAATTCAATAGACATTTATTTAATTGTTTTCACTACTGTTTTAATTATTCTAGAGCCCTTAACATTTTACCAAAGTTTGGTTTCACCACCACAATTACCCAAGCAAAATCTGGCACCTTTAGAACATTTTAGTTTCAAAGTTTGGAAACTTTTGTTGTTAGCCTTTCATTTAAATTTGAATTTCATTCGGTTTCGAACTAACGCAAGATTAGCAACAGTAACCGAGGTGAGGTGGCATCATTAGCAAGGGATTACTGTAGCTTAATTATCCGGGCGTTACATTCTTATATGGTTGGTAGCATGTCACCACAGAAATTATGCTTGTTATCATTTACCTACTCGAGTACGAGCAGGAATTAAGCTTGGGGATGTTGATATTGCTATGATATTGATATTGCTATGATATTGATGCACTTCCATACACTTTTGATCATATTTGGACTAACCTATTAACTCAGTGCACCACAGTGCCAGTTCTTGTTTTCTGCTGTTTTTCTATTTTAGGTTTCCCCCATATTAAAAATGCTCCAAAAATTCCTAGAAAAATATAGGAAAAATTAGCGTACAGGAAGCTTCGCGAAGAACCAAAGATGGGCCAGAGGGGAGCCAGGGGAGGCCCAGGCGGCCACCTGGCGCGGCCCCACCCCTGGCCGCACCAGGGGGCGCCTGGGGCCCCTGCTCCGCCTCTGGCTGCCCCCCTTCGCATATATATCCCTCTCGTCCCGAAACCCTCGAGGACAGAACCCTTTTTCGCGATCTCGCCTCTGTTCCGCCGTCGCAGCGCTTCCAAAATCGGGAGCATCAGGAGAACTCTTCCCGGCACCCTGCCGGAGGGGAGAACCACCACCGGGAGCTTCTCCACCACCATGGACGCTTCCCGGATGAGTCGTGAGTAGTCCACCTTGGACCATGGGTCCATGATCAGTAGCTATGTGATGTTCTCCTCCCCTCTTTGCTCTGCATGGTTTAGACCTCGTGAGCTGGCCTACATGATCGAGGCACATATGTAATCTTTCTGCTGTTGCTTTGCTGAGTTTGCTGGGATCCGATGGATAATGAGACTATGTTCAGATTGTGTTTGAGTAATATATTTGATTCGCCTCGTTTATATCTTTGTTCTTGAGTAATTCTTGCATGTTCTTCGTTGTTGTTTATTGCTTTGGCCAAGTAGTAGGTAGTAACTCCAAGAGGGAGCGTTATGCTTGATTGTGGGTTCATGCCCCCTGATGACTAGCTTGAGTGACAGAAACATGAGTCTAGGGGATGTGTTGTTGCCACAAGGGAGAAAACAATGGTGCTTGTACTTGCGGGTGCAAGGATTGTTTACTTTACGCAAAGTTCTTTTAATGCAGTTGTCTGTTGCTTTGAGTTTACACTTTGGGTGGGATTCGCAACTTAATACCAGCGAGATGTTCTGGATAGATATCTCAAGGTGGATGATTAGTAGTAGATGCAGATGGATTTCGGTCTACTTGCCTTGGCGTACCGCCCATGCTTTTGAGCCTCTACCTTTCTTTGCAGCATAGTTAGCATTGGTTTGCGCACATAATCATGTCAATTGCCCAGCTGTAATTTGTTTACCTCGCTTTGCTGTTTTATCGTCTTTTGGGAGAGAGACATCACTAGTGAACATCATGGGACCCCGGTCCATATTACCACCGCTGATCACACCTTCTATTTACTTCCTGTTTTTATTTCCTAGTTGCAGTCATAGCTATCATTATTATCTCTTGTGTTTGATCCTTTGTAAACAACAAGGCCGGAGGGATTGACAACCTCTCTGTACTCGTTGGGAGCAAAGTTATCTGTATATGTGTGCAGGTCCCATCAACCGCTAAGTTTCTGGCGCCGTTGACACCTACTTGTCGACCCTCAGAGTCTCACGGGATTCGATCCTTGGTACCTTTGCCAAGGGAAATTTGCCGCTACGCTACATCTCAACCTTCCACTTGGGGTAACCAACGAGGGGCGAGAAGCCATCACCCACCCAAGGTCACTACCCCAGAAGCTCAAAAGACAAACTGAAGGCAACAAGAACAGTCGACTGACACGGCCCAAGAAGACATATCACTCGACTGTGCACCCCCGTTCAGACGACTGAGCTTCACTCGACCCTTCCAAGACACTCGACCCCTGAAGGTCAAAGGTCCCTTAGGACATCAACGGTCTGGCATTCACTCCGCTACAATGAATGCCTTTATTACTCTTTACTGCGGGCGTTATCAGTAATGCCTGCCTTTATGTACATTGAACACTTGGTAATGTGGGGCATGGCTGGGGTCCTGGCGCACTATATAAGCCACCCCCCTCCTCCAGTACAAGGGTTCGCACCCCCTGTAACTCAAACACCCCCATACATTTCAGTCGAGCGCCTCCGGGCACCGAGACATAGGGATTTTACTTCCTCCGAGAAGGGCCTGAACTCGTATACATCTTGCGTACAATCTCACCATAGCTAGGGCCTTGCCTCCTCTTACGTACCCCCTACTCGTACTGTCAGACTTAGAACCACGACAGTTGGCGCCCATCGTGGGGCAGGGTGTCTTAGCGACTTCTGGTGAGGTTGCAAACTTTTCTCCGACCTCCTTCATCATGGTTTCCGGCGGTGGTCTGGCGTTGGGCCGCGAGATCCGACTCGGCGCGCTCGTCTTCATCACCGACGACTCCGCTTGCCTCCAGGAGGCTCCCCTCGACATAGAGGCGCTGCCCGTCCGCAAGGATGCGCACTTCCGCGTCAGTGCTTGCGGTGTCCTACTCCTACAGCCGTCGACTCAGTACCTGCCGATTCCTTCATCATCCGCCGTCCCCGCCGGACGCCGTCGCAAGCGATCCGGTTGCTCGCAGCTCCAGCGGTGGGTGAAACACGCAGTGGCCCGCCAGGCGGCCAACCCTCAAGTCGCGGACATCGAGCCCAACGAGTACCTCTACGGGCCGGTCGATCCGTCAGTCGAGCTCGCGGATTCTGTTTTTGAGTGCGGGAGCAGCGATCCTGCGGCGGAAGTCCTCATGGTTGACTCACGCCGCAGTCCGCCAGGATTCCCTCGCGGCAGCGGCGACGGTCATTCATTCGACCACGACGGGTACATTCCCCAACCCCTCACTGCCGAGCAGAGGGATGAGCTCTGCCGCCGCAATGAGGATACACTCTTCACCCCCATCGTTGGAGATACTCTGGAGGCTCGGGCCCTGGAAGCCACGCGCTTGGCCACCGTGGTTGAGCGCGCGCGTTTGGAGAATATCCAGCGTGCACTCGACGAACGGGCCCGCCGACTGGTCCCCGAGTCCAGTCGACGACCGCGACAATCGTTCTCGCGCGAGGCTCAGGTGTTCTGTACGCCTGTCCAGAACCTCGAAGCTGCGGCTCGCATCGCGGAGTCAATTCAACCATCGCAGTCAGAGGCTGGGAGATGCCTACAGCAGATCCGGGCGTTGCTCCGAACGGCCGGAGAGCAGAACGCGGCTGTTTTCTCAGTCACGCAAGAGGATTCACAGCAGATCGGTGGTTGTAGACACCGTTTGGTCATCCCACAGTCCAAGATCGCCCCCGAGGCGTGAGGAACGTGGCCCACGTCAAGACCGGCATCTGGGTCGGAATGATGAGCAGTATGACCGTCAACCCGGTCATCACGACCGCCGTCGAGTGCCTACGCCTCCTCTGGGAAGCGGATCGTTCTTGCCCAGGCGACACGAGGGCAGACGCTTAGGCGACGACGAGCGGAGGATTCCCCCATATCCCCGAAGGCCCGGCTTTGATGCAAGGTCTATTCTTGTGCAGGGGCTGGTCGACCGGAACAGAGCGTTCAGAGAAGAGCAAGGCAGAGACCGTCCGAGTGGAAGCCGAGCGTCCGTCTCTGGACCCGAGTGTTTTAGCAGTGCCATCAGGGCCGCTGAGATCCCCCCAAACTTCAGGTTGGCGGCGGGACTAAATAAGTTCACCAGCGAGTCAAAACCGGACACCTGGCTCGAGGATTACCGAGTGGCTGTGCAAATCGGAGGTGGCAACGATGACGTAGCCATGAAACACCTTCCTCTGATGCTGGGCGGTTCGGCTCGGGCGTGGGTTAATCAGTTGGCCCCCGAGAGCATATACAGTTGGGAAGAGCTGGCCCGAGTGTTCATTCGGACCTTCGAAGGTACCTGCAAGCGGCCCGCATGACTCGCGGAGCTGCAGCATTGCGTACAGAAGCCTAATGAAACCTTGAGGGATTACATATAGAGATGGACCGCCTTGCACCACACGGTGGAGAATGTGTCTGAACACCAAGCAGTCTGCGCCTTTAAGGAGGGCATGCGATACCGAGAGCTGAATCTGAAGTTTGGTCGAACGGGAGATATGTCCGTGTCCCGGATGATGGAGATAGCCAGTTGGTACGCTAACGGCGAAGAAGCCCATCGACTCCGCAGTGGCAAGAAACCAGTCAGACAAGATGATCAGAATTCCAATCGGAAACCCAAGCGCAAGGCCGAGCCCGCCGCTCAGGGCGAAGCCGTAGTTGTTAACCAAGGAAAGGGCCAAGGAAAGCCCAAGGGTCCTTGGGTCCCCAAGAAGGTGAAAGATCAAGCTGGGAATGACGTACTCAACCAGCCGTGTCCTATCCACATGAAGAAAGACGAAGAGGGGAATTTGGTATATCCCAAGCACACCACTCGACAGTGTCGGCTCCTTATCCAGAACTTCCAGAAAGATCAGTCGACTGAGAAGGAAAAAGAATCAGAGGAGACTACCCCCAAATCAACTCCACTCTGATGATTTTCGCCGATGTCGAAAGCAAAAGTCGACTGAAAGTGATCAACAAAGAAGTCAACATGGTTGCCCCGACAACAACCACGTACCTGAAGTGGTCCAAGACCCCCATCACATTTGACCAGTCCGATCACCCTGCGCACATTGCTACCCCTGGCTGGCAGGCGCTGGTGGTCGACCCAGTGGTCGAGGGCACACGTTTTACCAGGGTCCTGATGGATGGTGGTAGTGGCTTGAATATTCTGTATGCTGAAACCCTCCGTGATATGGGCATTCCGATGTCCAAGCTGAGCAAAAGCAACATGAGGTTCCACGGGGTCATCCCCGGGAAGAAGGCCGACTCACTTGGCCAAATCGCACTCGACGTAGTCTTTGGCGACTCTAAGAATTACCGCAAAGAGAAGCTAACATTTGAAGTAGTGGACTTCAACAGCGTTTATCATGCCATTCTGGGTAGGCCCGCCTACGCCAGGTTCATGGCTCGACCGTGTTATGTATACCTCAAGCTGTAGATGCCGGGACCCAACGGCATTATAACCGTCACGGGGAACCGTCAGAAAGCGGTAGAATGCTTCCAGAAAGGCTCGAAGATCACTGATGAGCAGATGGCAGCAGTAGAGATGGAGGAGTACCAGAAAAACGTGTATCCGAGTGACTTGCTGCGGGCCAAGAAGCCGGCTTCCGAGTCAGCTTTTCAGTCGGCTGGGGAGACGACCGTACACATTCACCCCACCGACCCCAATGCAACACTGACCCACATCTCAACTACACTCGACAGCAAATAGGAAGAAGCGCTCATCCAGTTCCTCCGTGAGAACTGGGACAACTTTGCATGGAAACCATCTGACATGCCAGGTGTACCCAGGGGACTGGCTGAGCACCGTTTGCGAGTCGACCCAAAAGTGAAGCCCGTAAAGGAACATCTCCGTCGGTCCGCCGCGGAGAAGAGAAAGGTGATTGGCGAAGAGGTGGCTCCGCTTCTGGCAGCTGAGTTCATCCGCGAGATCTACCACTCCGAGTGGCTCGCCAATGTGGTCATGGTCCCCAAGAAGGACAAGTCTCTCCACATGTGCATCGATTTCAAGCATATCAATCAGTCATGCCCGAAGGATCATTTTCCTCTCCCCCGCATCGATCAGATAGTCGACTCGACTGCGGGGTGCGAGCGTTTGTCCTTTCTGGACGCGTATTCCGGGTACCATCTGATCTGACTGTTTGGACCCGATGAAATCAAGACAACTTTCATCACCCTGTTCGGGTGTTTCTGTTATGTCACCATGCCTTTCGGTCTCAAGAATGCCGGTGATACCTTCATGCGCATGATTCAGAAGTGCCTGCTGAAGCAAATTAGTCGGAACATCGAAGCATACATGGATGACATCGTGGTCAAGTCGCGCAAAGGTTCCGACCTGTTGACTGACCTCGCTGAGACATTCGCAAATTTGAGAAGCTATGATATCAAGCTCAATCTGTCGAAGTGTACATTTGGAGTTCCGGGCGGCAAGTTACTCGGTTTTCTCATTTCCGAATGGGGAATCGACGCCAACCCAGAAAAGGTCGGTACCATCCTCCGAATGAAACGCCCCGAGCGTGTACACGACGTCCAGAAGCTAACTGGTTGCTTGGTCGCATTGAGTCAATTCATTTGTCCTCTCGGTGAGAAGGCGTTACCTCTCTACCGACTGATGAAGAAATCAGAAAAGTTCGAGTGGGATTTCGAACCTGAAGCAGCGTTTGAAGAGCTCAAAGCCCTGCTATCCACCCAGCCGATGCTTGCTGCCCCAGTCAGCAAAGAGCCTCTCTTACTATACATTGCAGCCACCCGACAAGTTGTCAGCACTGTACTCACGGTCGAGCGGGAAGAAAAGGCAAGGCCTACAAAGTCCAACGCCCAATCTATTACATATCCGAAGTATTGACTCCCTCCAAGCAAAGATACCCGCATTACCAGAAGCTTGGGTACGAGATCTACTTGACCGCAAAGAAAGTTGCCCATTACTTCTCAGATCATACAATCTTAGTCGTCAGCGACGCCCCACTATCAGAAATCCTGAACAACCGAGATGCAACCGGTCGAGTGGCAAAATGGGCGATTGAACTCCTTCCGCTAGATATCAAGTTCGAAGCGAAGAAAGCTATCAAGTCTCAGGCAATAGCAGATTTTTTGGCCGAGTGGATCGAACAAGAGCTGCTGACTCATGTTCAGTCGGACCACTGTACTATGTTCTTTGATGGATCCAAGATGTTGTACGGATCCGGTGCAGGCATGGTCCTGGTATCTCCCAGGGGCGACAAGCTCAGTTACGTCCTTCAAATCCACTTTGACTCATCAAACAATGAAGCTGAATATGAAGCATTTTGACCAGATTGCGTATGGCCATCTCACTCGGCGTCCGTCGCCTGATGGTCTACGGCGATTCAGACTTAGTGGTGAACCAGGTGATGAAGGAGTGGGACGTCAGGAGCCCGGCAATGACCAGTTATTGCAGTGTAGTGCAAAAGCTTGAAAATAAGTTCGAAGGTTTAGAGCTCCATCACGTGCCCAGAGCCAAGAATCAGCTTGCTGACGATCCCGCGAAAATTGGGTCGACTCGAAAGCCTATACCCAAGAATGTATTCCTGGAGCATCTGCACGCCCCTTCAGTCAAAGAAGACCCCTTCACGGAGGAACACCCGTAGCCAGTTAGTGCTTCTGATCCGACGGAAGTCGAAATACCTGCAGTGGTCGACCTAATCATGGAGGTTTTGGTGATCACGCCCGACTGGACTGTGCCTTACATAGCCTATCTGCTCAGGCAAGAACTCCCAGAGGATGAAGAAGAAGCGCGCCAGATTGTCCGTCGATCCAAGGCTTTTACCGTCATTCAGGGTCAGCTCTACAGGGAGAGTGTCATTGGAGTCGCTAAGCGCTGCATCACCCCAGAAGAGGGTCGACGGATTCTGAATGAGATTCACCCGGGAACCTGTGGCCACTACGCTTCCTCTCGGACTATGGTGGCCAAGGCGTACCGAACTGGATTTTATTGGCTCCGATCCAACGAGATGGCTAAGGATATCGTGGACAAGTGCGAAGGTTGCCGGTTCTACTCCAACATGTCTCATAAGCCGGCATCTGCCTTGAAGACCATTCCATTAGTTTGGCCTTTGCCGTTTGGGGGTTGGACATGGTCGGCCCCTTCAAAACTGGCAGAAGCGGATTCACTCACCTGCTCGTAGCAGTCGACAAGTTCACCAAGTGGATTGAGGCCAAGCCCATCAAGAACCTTGGGTCAAGCACCGCCATCAGCTTCATCAGGGAACTGATATTTAGATTTGGAGTCCCCCACAGCATCATCACGGATAATGGCTCCAACTTTGACTCGGATGGATTCAGAGCTTTCTGTTCCTCTCAAGGAACATGGGTCGACTACGCCTCCGTAGCACATCAGCAGTCGAATGGAAAACAGAAAGAGCGAACGGTTTGATCCTCCAAGGCCTGAAGCCATGGCTCATGCGTGACCTCAAGCATGCCGCCGGAGCTTGGGTGACCGAACTGCCATCCGTCTTATGGGGTCTAAGGACAACTCTGAACCGGTCGACTGACAGTACCCCTTTCTTCATGGTCTATGGAGCTGAAGCCGTGCTGCCAAGTGATTTGTTACACAATGCCCCCCGAGTGGAACTCTTCACCGAAGCCGAAGCAGAGCAAGCCCGTCAGGATGCAGTCGACCTCTTCGAGGAAGAGCATGAGATGGCTTTGATTCGGTCGACCATCTATCAACAGGACTTGCGTCGATTCCATGCTCGCAACGTCCGAAGCCGAGCATTCCAGGAAGTAGACCTGGTTCTTCGAGTGCATCAGAAAAGACCGCACAAGCTCGCTCCGGCTTGGGAAGGCCCCTTTCTCGTCACCAAAGTACTGCACAATGGAGCGTATCACCTCTACAACGTCGCCAAGAAGAGAGATGAACCTCGTTCGTGGAACGCGGACCTGCTCCGCCGCTTCCATACTTAAAGCACTCGAACAGTCGAGTTGTAATAAAGATTTTCCAGTTTGTTTCAAAGACAAGTTCACAGCAATTCCTTAATGATTGTTGGTTTTCGAAATGCTGGTCCTTAAAATCCCCCAGTGGGTGCTTAGCCGCGAACCTGATTCGCCTAAGTTAAAAACCACTCCGAGTGAAGATCAACCCTCTCACTCGGGAGCTTAGCCGCGAACCTGATTCGCCTAAGTTACAAAAACTACTCCGAGTGAAGAGCAACCCTCTCACTCGGCGGCTTAGCTGCGACCCCGTAATCGCCTAAGTTACAAAAACTACTCTGAGTGGAGAGCAACCCTCTCACTCGGGAGCTTAGCCGCGAACCTGATTCGCCTAAGTTACAAAAACTACTCCGAGTGAAGAGAAACCCTCTCACTCGGCGGCTTAGCTATGACCCCGTAATCGCCTAAGTTACAAAAACTACTCCGAGTGGAGAGCAACCCTCTCATTCGGGGGCTTAGATGCGGTCCATCGAGCTACGCCATAAGTACAACGTGGCTCTGTCCTCCGAGCTCCACCACAAGTACAACGTAGCTCGTAATCGCCTAAGTTACAAAAACTACTCCGAGTGAAGAGCAACCCTCTCACTCGGGGGCTTAGCTGCGGTCCTCCGAGCTACGCCATAAGTACAACGTGGCTCTGTCCTCCGAGCTCCGCCACAAGTACAACATAGCTCGTAATCGCCTAATTACAAAAACTACTCCGAG
>LR738712.1:626895570-626914668 GCA_902687465.1 Secale cereale | reverse complement strand
TCTCACTCGGGGGCTTAGCTGCGACCGTGTAATCACCTAAGTTACAAAAACTACTCTGAGTGAAGAGCAACCCTCTCACTCGGGGGCTTAGATGCAATCCCGTAATCGCCTAAGTTACAAAAACTACTCCGAGTGAAGAGCAACCCTCTCGCTCGGGGGCTTAGCTGCAACCCCGTAATTGCCTAAGTTACAAAAACTACTCCGAGTGAAGAGCAACCCTCTCACTCGGGGGGCTTAGCTGCGACCCCGTAATCGCCTAAGTTACAAAGCTAGTCCGAGTGAAGAGCAACCCTCTCACTCGGGGGCTTAGCTGCGGTCCCCCGAGCTATGCCACAAGTACAACGTCACCATCAGGACGTCGACTCAAAATCCAAAAAACCAGGAAGAGTCCGAAGCAAAACAAGCAAATGCAAAAGGAATCAAATTCAGATAAAGTCCCGCAAGATTCGGGCAAGAGTACTTGGGCACCAAGCCCGAAAGAATTTAACGATTACAGAATCACTCGGCATTCCGAGGAAAATTAAATCGAAGTATTAAAGTTTATTCACTCCTCAGGAGGAGGTGGACTCACGGGCGGAAGGAACTCATCCAGGTCGATCCCGTTGGCGATGCGGGTTGCAGCTTCCAAGAAAGTCTCCATAAACGACTGGAACTGGAGCTCCTTCGTGTTGGCGACCTTGAGGGCAGCCAGCCTCTTCTCCTTCACCTCCTTACAGTGCACCCAAACCAGAGACAATGCTACGTTGGCTCCACAGCAGGCTGATGACTTTTTCCACTCATGCACTCGACTGGGGATCTTATTGAGTCGAGTCATCAGGGATTCGAGGTCGTTCTCTTGCATGACTCCCCTCCAGAGTGCGGCGTCGATCCGAGCCATCACTGCTTTCAGTCGACCAATGTAGCCTGTGGCAGCGGTGAGGCGAGACTCCAACCTCAAGATATTCATGGCAACTTCATCCTTGACAATAGAGTTGGCGGGGTCCAGACCAGGCTTGACCCGCCCGGTCTCCTAATCGAAGTTGCGGCAGAATTCTGCACAAGGGAGAACACATGGAATCAGCAAGGAAGTTACGAGTCGACCACCTTGACCCAGACTAGAGCAAAAGAGGCATACCTTCAAGCACAAGATACCACTTATTAGTGAGGTTGCACAGATAAGCTTCCAGGTTGTTCTTCTTCTGGAAGAGGCCCTCGTAGTTCTCATTCAGGGCGTTCATAGCCCCCTTCAGTCGAGTCACTTCCTGGTTAGCTGCATCGAGGGAGCTCTTCAGCCTGGTGATCTCTGCTTCAAGCGTGCCGACTGAAGCCAGCTTTTTCTCCGCTAGTTCGGTCTTCTCCTGCGCTCTCTGCTGCAACGCCGCCAAGTCAAGGTCCTTCTGCTCCAGAGCCGCCTTCATTTGATCTATAAGAGACGCCATTAGACAGATGAACATGAGGATACACACGGCATATTTATCAAAGGTCAGTCGACTAGTGATCGTGCGAGCCCGCTTCTGCACTTGGGAGCTGGAGGGGCCCACCCTCGAGCGCACAACCTCTGGGTCATGCTTCTCCTTGGAGCGCTTTTCACCGCGGGGAGGTGACTCGACCTCCTCGCCGCTGCTGGAGTCCTCGCTCTCCTCTCCGGTCTCCTCGTCATACTTCCACTCGGAAACCTCGCCCGCACCTTCTTCGCCTTCCTGGACCTGATCCCCATTGGGCATCGAGTACATTTCTCTATACATCTGCAGAAAAGAGGATTAACCAAACATCAGTCGGACTCATCACACAGCCCCAAACAAGAAACACGAAAACCACTCGGAAGTCAAGGTCAGACCTTGTCAGGTAGATGGTCGGCGTCAAATGGAGGAACTCTTTCGAGCCCCCTGGGGTTGTCCTTGTTCCCCGTGATGCACTTCAAACACTGCGCCACCGTCTTCGCCGAGGCCTCCTCTGGGTGGACCCGAGATGAGTCGTCGATGCCGGAATACAGCCACATCAGATGGTCCCGAGCTTGGACAGGCTGGATCCTCCGCATAAGGTACACCTCAAGCAGATCCAACCCCGTAACCCCGTCGCGGACCAACTGGATGACCTGCTCCACCAGCATGTCTACCTCCACCCTCTCGGTCCGACTCACAACCAACAACGGCGGCTGGCTGACTCGACTAAGGGAAAAGGGAGGAAGCCCAGTCGACTGACCAGGAGTCGGAGTGTCCCTACAGCAGAACCAAGTCGACTGCCAGCCCCGAACCGACTCTAGGAGGATCATAGCAGGAAAGGCGCTCCTATTTCTAAGCTGGATACTGATACGTCCAAAATGTATCTATAATTTCTGCTTGCTCCATGCTTCTTTTGTGTGATATTGCTATGATATTGATGCACTTCCATACACTTTTGATCATATTTGGACTAACTTATTAACTCAGTGCACCACAGTGCCAGTTCCTGTTTTCTGCTGTTTTTCTATTTCAGGTTTCCCCCATATTAAAAGTGCTCCAAAAATTCCAGGAAAAATATAGGAAAAATCAGCGTACAGGAAGCTTCGTGAAGAACCAAAGATGGGCCAGAGGGGAGCCAGGGGAGGCCCAGGCGGCCACCTGGCGCGGCCCCACCCCTGGCCGCGCCAGGGGGGCGCCTGGGCCCCTGCTCCGCCTCTGGCTGCCCCCCTTCGCATATATATCCCTCTCGTCCCGAAACCCTCGAGGACAGAACCCTTTTTCGCGATCTCGCCTCTGTTCCGCCGCCGCAGCGCTTCCAAGATCGGGAGCATCAGGAGAACTCTTCCCGGCACCCGGCCGGAGGGGAGAACCACCACCGGGAGCTTCTCCACCACCATGGACGCTTCCCGGATGAGTCGTGAGTAGTCCACCTTGGACCATGGGTCCATGATCAGTAGCTATGTGATGTTCTCCTTCCCTCTTTGCTCTTCATGGTTTAGACCTCGTGAGCTGCCCTACATGATCGAGGCACATATGTAATCTTTCTGCTGTTGCTTTGCTGAGTTTGCTGGGATCTGATGGATTATGAGACTATGTTCAGATTGTGTTTGAGTAATATATTTGATTCACCTCTTTTATATCTTTGTTCTTGAGTAATTCTTGCATGTTCTCCGTTGCTGTTTATTGCTTTGGCCAAGTAGTAGGTAGTAACTCCAAGAGGGAGCGTTATGCTTGATTGTGGGTTCATGCCCCCTGATGACTAGCTTGAGTGACAGAAACATGAGTCTAGGGGATGTGTTGTTGCCATAAGGGAGAAAACAACGGTGCTTGTACTTGCGGGTGCAAGGATTGTTTACTTTACGCAAAGTTCTTTTAATGCAGTTGTCTGTTGCTTTGAGTTTACACTTTGGGTGGGATTCGCAACTCAATACCAGCGAGATGTTCTGGATAGATATCTCAAGGTGGATGATTAATAGTAGATGCAGATGGATTTCAGTCTACTTGCCTTGGCATACCGCCCATGCTTTTGAGCCTCTACCTTTCTTTGCAGCATAGTTAGCATTGGTCTGCGCACATAATCCTATCAATTGCCCAGCTGTAATTTGTTTACCTCGCTTTGCTGTTTAATCGTCTTTTGGGAGAGAGACATCACTAGTGAACATCATGGGACCCCGGTCCATATTACCACCGCTGATCACACCTTCTATTTATTTCCTGTTTTTATTTCCTAGTTGCAGTCATAGCTATCATTATTATCTCTTGTGTTTGATCCTTTGTAAACAACAAGGCCGGAGGGATTGACAACCTCTCTGTACTCGTTGGGAGCAAAGTTATCTATATCTGTGTGCAGGTCCCGTCAACCGCTAAGTTTCTGGCGCCGTTGACACCTACTTGTCGACCCTCGGAGTCTCACGGGATTCGATCCTTGGTATCTTTGCCAAGGGAAATTTGCCGCTACGCTACATCTCAACCTTCCACTTGGGGTAACCAACGAGGGGCGAGAAGCCATCAAGCAAGTTTCTGGCGCCGTTGCCGGGGACTCCACTCTTCAAGATAGGGGAGTTGCACGCTATCTTTTATCTTTGCTTTTTAGTCTTGTTAGTTTACCTTTCAGTTTTTGCTTTAGTGTCCCTTACCAAAAATCACAAAAATAGTTATCTTGCTTGCTGCTGCTATGGGTTCCACCGAGAACACCAAGTTGTGTGACTTCACTAGTCATAACAACAATTACTTTACCTGCACGCCTATTGCTACACCTGCCACTTCAACACCTTCTTATGAGATTAAACCTGCTTTACTGAACCTAGTTATGAAAGATCAATTCTCCAGTGCTGGAGATGATGCTGCTTTGCACTTAAATAATTTTGTTGAGCTCTGTGATATGCAAAAGTACAAAGAAGTAGATGGTGATATTGTTAAGCTTAAGCTTTTTCCTTTCTCCTTGAGAGGAGGAGCTAAAATCTGGTTTCAATCCTTGCCTAGGAATAGTATAGATTCTTGGGACAAGTGCAAGGATGCCTTTATTGGGAAGTACTATCCCCCTGCTAAAATTATCCAATTAAGGAGTAACATAATGAATTTTAAACAATTGGATAATGAACACGTTGCCCAAGCTTGGGAA
Source organism: Secale cereale (assembly GCA_902687465.1). Lineage (NCBI taxonomy): Eukaryota > Viridiplantae > Streptophyta > Magnoliopsida > Poales > Poaceae > Secale > Secale cereale. The sequence goes on along the minus strand of LR738712.1, from coordinate 626,910,126 downwards.
CGCATGAAATCTCTTGTCAAGAACTGCCCTACTCATGGTTTGACTACTTGGATGGTTATCCAAACTTTTTATGCAGGCTTGAACTTTACCTCGCGGAACTTGTTAGATTCGGCCGCGGGAGGAACCTTTATGTCAACTACACTTGGTGCTGCCACGAAGCTTCTCGACGAGATGATGACAAATTATTCCCAATGGCACACCGAACGCGCTCCAACAGGTAGGAAGGTAAACTCTGTCGAGGAGATTTCCTCCCTAAATGAAAAAGTTGACTTGATCATGTCTCTACTTTCCAAGCAATCTTCTATTGATCCTCATGATGTTCCTTTAAATTCTTTGATTGCTCAAGATCAAGTAGATGTGAACTTTATCTCTAGAAACAACTTCAATAACAATGCTTATAGGAGTAATTTTTGGTAGCAACCCTAGACCGTTCCCCTCTAATTCCTATGGGAACAACAATACTTATCCTAGCACCAAGAACTCCACTTCTGAACTAGATATTATGCTTAAAGACTTCATCACTACCCAAAAGGCCTTCAATAAGAGTGTAGAAGAAAAACTAGACAAACTACATAATCTCTCTTCGAAGGTAGACAATTTAGCCCATGAGGTAGAGTTGCTTAAAATTAGAACTTCTCCTCTTGAGGAGAGGAAGACCACTCCTATGAATGCTATTCAAGTGCAAATTAATGAAAACATTAGGATGATGGCTAAACTTAAAGAGAGATGGGCTAGAGAAAAGGAGGAAGAAGATAGGATTAAGATCCTTACTACCCACCACACTGTTGCTACTATCCAAGTTGTTCAGGATATCCAAACTCTTAGCAGCCAATGCACTCCTAGTCCCATTGGACCTATTAATGGTGATGCTATGACCTCAACCGTAGAAGAAGAAACTCCTATGACCATAGAGGCTACCAAACAAGTGAGCCTAAAGGACACCACTACCACTTTACTTGATAGTAGTGACCTTGATTTTGATAATTGCACCCTTTCTGAAGTTATTAGTTTTCTTCACAAGATGTCTAGAGATCCCCACACTAGCACACTTAATCTTGCCTTCACGGAGCATATCACTAATGCTCTTATCAAAGCTAGGGAGGAGAAGCTTAGGGTAGAAGCCTCCATACCTAGAAAGCTAGAAGATAGTTGGGATCCTATGATTAAAATTAAGTTGAATAACTTCTCTTGCTATGCTTTATGTGATGTTGGATCTAGTACCTCCGTTATGCCCAAAAGAATGTATGATATGTTTGAATTGAAACCTTTTGATCCTTGTTCTTTTGGTGTTCGTCTTGTTTATTCTTCCGTAAAGAAACCTTTGGGGAAGATCGACGATGTTCTTATCATTGTCAATGACAATTATGTTCCCGTTGATTTTACTATTATGGATATTGAATGTGAACCTTCATGTCCAATTATTTTGGGACGTCCTTTTCTTCGCACCGTTGGTGCTATCATTGACATGAAAGAGGGGAATATAAAATTCCAATTCCCTCTCAAGAAAGGGATGGAACACTTACCTAGAAAGAAGATTAAGTTGCCTTTTGAGTCCGTTACACGGGCTAGCTATTCTCTTACTCTTGATAAAACTTGATCTTCTCTTTTTGCATCATGCCTAGCTTAAAGGCATAAAAGAAAGTGCTTTTGGGAGGCAGCCCACAACAAATTAGGTCTTATTTTGCTTTTGTTGTGTCTTGATGTTTGTTACTACAGTAGCATCATTATTGTATCTTTTCTTTTCAGCTTTGTGCCAAGTTTAGCCTCCAATTGCAAGAAAGTTCAAAAGTTGTGACGTGCTGTCCAGAAAACAGATTCTGTCCTTGGACAGAAAATTTCGAATAAAATCACCAGATCATCTTTTTGATCTGAATTTTTTTGACAGCGTGCTCTATACAATTGGCTTTCGAGCGTCTGTTCTGAGTTTTTTGATTTGAGTTGCAGAAGTGCCCCGAAAAAATTATTTACTACCTGCTGTTCTGTTTTTCATAGATTCTGTCCTGTTTTGCCTTTTCTTCGTTTTGCAAACCTTGAGCTTGCTTTTTCTTTGCAAAAACCTTTTGGAAATCTTGAGAAACAGTAGATCTTCAAGATTATTTTTATTTCCAGTAGGGAAAAATTATTTTATTGTGGGTACTAACCTCGCTAATCAGAATATGATGAGTTATGTATGAAGGGAGTTTTCAAGTGTGCGAGGGAAGATGATAAAAGAAGATTCAGGAGGGTCAAACGCTCAAGCTTGGGGATGCCCCCATGCACCCCCAAGAAATATTCAAGAAGACTCAAGCGTCTAAGCTTGCGGATGCCCCCATGCATCCCCTTCTCCATCAACAATTATCAGTTCGTCTTTTGTTCCACTATATTCTTATCACTTCATGCGTTATGTGCTATGCTTGGAGCGTCTTGCTCTTAGTTTCCTTTTTTAGTTTTCTTTAGCTTTGCTTGCTGTTCATAACAAGTTAGAACCCAGCTTTCTTTGTGTGGGAGAGAAACACGCTCCTCTTCAACCTAGAACACAACATAGGATTTTCATGCTTATCTTTGATGTGTGTGTTCTTTGTCTTTCCATAGCTGCTGTCATGTTTAGCTCTTAGTTTTCATGCTTTTCTTTTTAAAGAGCTTTTGTTTAGTTGGTTGCTGAACTCTCTTGAGTTTTCATGTTTATCTTGTTAAGAGAGTTTGCCTGTTGCACTGAGTTGTGTGTCTTAACTTAAAGTAGGTAACTGAGGTTGCTATTTAATTTTAGTAGTAACTTGCAATAGTTTTGAGGTATTGCCATGAGTAATGTCTGAACTTTTGGTGTCAAGAGCTTTAGCCTATTAGTGATAGATGTCGTATTTTGGGCAATCCGTGTTTATTTTCGAAAACCTACAAAATAGTTGAGAACTTTAGCTACTAGATGGATCACTAATCTTTGGAGGGATCGAATATTAGAGTACACTCACGTACTATGAGTCGAGGATGCGCAAGGATAACCAAACCCACATACACTCCTCCTCGGGGTACTTGTCTCTTTGTGAACCTCCTAATTAGATTGAGAGTTACCGATAATAAGTGCATGAGTTCTTTGGACTAATGTGAGTATTCGAAAGTTGACACTTCCACCTAGCCATATTTTTCTAGTCTCTTCGGTACCGTGCATTGCCCTTTCTCACCTCGAGAGTTGGCGCATACTTCGCCGGTGCATCCAAATCCTTGGCACGATACGCTCTGTCATCATAAGCCTCATTATATCCTTCCTCAAAACAGCCACCATACCTACCTATCAAGGCATTTCCATAGCCTTTCCGAGATACATTGCCATGCAACATCCATCTTCTCGTGACTTGATCTTCATGTCATACATGCCTTTTGCTTGATCGATGAGCCGCATGCTAGTTGGGCCTTGCCCTAATCATTGCTACATGATGCGCTAGTATCATTGCATATCCCGCTACACTGGCAGAGGCATACATTTGCATACATCATGATAGTTTCATCTTCTTTATGTTGAGTACTTTTGTAAAGTGTGAAAGATCGTCTATACTTCTTGTAATATATAGAGTGTTGCCCCTAAAGTGAGGAAAAGATCCCAAAGAGGACAAAATCAAAAGATCCCAAAGAGGACAAATGAGAGATAAATAGAAAGAGCCATTGAGGCCATAAAAAAATAAAAAAGAGAAAAGAGAGAAAAAGAAATAAAAAGAGAGAAGGGGCACACTACTATTCCTTTTGAGAGATTCACACTCGTACTCCATCTTATACCTTGTACTCCATAGAGATTATCATTCATGCATATAGCTATGTGGGGACCTTCACACTATAGAACTTGGCTTGTATATTCCAATGATGAGCCTCCTCAAAAGAGCTCTAGGTCTTCTTGAGCGAGCAAGTTGGATGCACCCCCACTAGTTCCATTGGAGAGCTTACCTTAGCTCATATGTGCATCCGTTGCATGGCAATCCCTACTCCTCACATCATATCTATCATTTGGCTTTCTCTCGCCTATGATTGTCCTCATTGATGTGAGCCTTTCACACCTTTTTTGTCTTCCCCCTTCATCATTTTTCTCTCTTTGCCATCCTAAGTGTCAACTTTCTTGCTTACGATCATCCATTGCATGAGTGCTCAAAATATCGAAAGGGAGTGGATCATTTTGACTTGTACCTGGCTAGTGGTCAGGGGATGAGTCAAGATAAGATTCCAAAGAAGACCAAGTGTGAAACTTTAGTAGATTAAGTTCTCAACAATACAAAAACTATGTTTTACTCTCTCGTATATCCCTATCCCCTTTCTTGCACGCAAACACCATTTGGAGACATTCGAGTCACGGACAGCGAGAGCTCTTGCACCTTTATGTTCTTATGTTGCTTGTTACAATACTAATATAGACCCTTGCTTGTATTGACTTGAATTGAATTACATGCCTTGATTTCTTTACTTAAAAGTTCTTATATGGTTGATAGCATGTCACCATAGAAATTATGCTTGTTATCATTTACCTACTCGAGGATGAGCAGGAATTAAGCTTGGGGATGTTCATACGTCCAAAACGTATCTATAATTTCTGCTTGCTCCATGCTTCTTTTGTGTGTGATATTGCTATGATATTGATGCACTTCCATACACTTTTGATCATATTTGGACTAACCTATTAACTCAGTGCACCACAGTGCCAGTTCCTGTTTTCTGCTGTTTTTCTATTTCAGGTTTCCCCCATATTAAAAGTGCTCCAAAAATTCCTAGAAAAATATAGGAAAATTGAGCGTACAGGAAGCTTCGCGAAGAACCAAAGATGGGCCAGAGGGGAGCCAGGGGAGGCCCAGGCGGCCACCTGGCGCGGCCCCACCCCTGGCCGCGCCAGGGGGCGCCTGGGGCCCCTTCTCCGCCTCTGGCTACCCCCTTCGCATATATATCCCTCTCGTCCCGAAACCCTCGAGGACAGAACCCTTTTTCGCGATCTCGCCTCTGTTCCGCCGCCGCAGCGCTTCCAGGATCGGGAGCATCAGGAGAACTCTTCCCGGCACCCTGCCGGAGGGGAGAACCACCACCGGGAGCTTCTCCACCACCATGGACGCTTCCCGGATGAGTCGTGAGTAGTCCACCTTGGACCATGGGTCCATGATCAGTAGCTATGTGATGTTCTCCTCCCCTCTTTGCTCTTCATGGCTTAGACCTCGTGAGCTGCCCTACATGATCGAGGCACATATGTAATCTTTCTGCTGTTGCTTTGCTGAGTTTGCTGGGATCTGATGGATTATGAGACTATGTTCAGATTGTGTTTGAGTAATATATTTGATTCACCTATTTTATATCTTTGTTCTTGAGTAATTCTTGCATGTTCTCCGTTGCTGTTTATTGCTTTGGCCAAGTAGTAGGTAGTAACTCCAAGAGGGAGCGTTATGCTTGATTGTGGGTTCATGCCCCCTGATGACTAGCTTGAGTGACAGAAACTTGAGTCTAGGGGATGTGCTGTTGCCACAAGGGAGAAAACAATGGTGCTTGTACTTGCGGGTGCAAGGATTGTTTACTTTACGCAAAGTTATTTTAATGCAGTTGTCTGTTGTTTTGAGTTTACACTTTGGGTGGGATTCGCAACTCAATACCAGCGAGATGTTCTGGATAGATATCTCAAGGTGGATGATTAGTAGTAGATGCAGATGGATTTCGGTCTACTTGCCTTGGCGTACCGCCCATGCTTTTGAGCCTCTACCTTTCTTTGCAGTATAGTTAGCATTGGTTTGCGCACATAATCCTGTCAATTGCCCAGCTGTAATTTGTTTACCTCGCTTTGCTGTTTTATCATCTTTTGGGAGAGAGACATCACTAGTGAACATCATGGGACCCCGGTCCATATTACCACCGCTGATCACACCTTCTATTTATTTCCTGTTTTTATTTCCTAGTTGCAGTCATAGTTATCATTATTATCTCTTGTGTTTGATCCTTTGTAAACAACAAGGCCAGAGGGATTGACAACCTCTATGTACTCGTTGGGAGCAAAGTTATCTGTATCTGTGTGCAGGTCCCGTCAACCGCTAAGTTTCTGGCGCCGTTGACACCTACTTGTCGACCCTCGGAGTCTCACGGGATTCGATCCTTGGTATCTTTGCCAAGGGGAATTTGCCGCTACGCTACATCTCAACCTTCCACTTGGGGTAACCAACGAGGGGCGAGAAGCCATCAGATACCCAGTCCGCCGCACATCTGGATGACGTGCGTCTTTTCGTCGCTCGGATTCGCTTTCTTGACGGTTTGTGAACGACAAGTGAAGATGTGTTTGAACAAACCCCAGTTTGGTCGGCAACCGAGGAAGTTCTCACACATCGAGACGAATGCAGTCAAGAAAGTGATGGAGTTGGGAGTAAAGTGGTGCAGCTGGGCACCGTAAAAAGCTAAGAAAGCACAGAAGAAAGGGTGCGGGGGCATAGAGAAACCTCGGTCGATGTGGGTCACGAGGAGAACGCACTCGCCCTCCCGTGGCTGAGGCTCGAGCTCGCCTCCCGGCACCCGCCAGGAGTTTTGAGCGACCAAGCCCTCCTCTTCCAGGTCCTCCATGTCCTCCACCGTAATGGTGGATCTGATCCAGTCCCCCTGGATCCAGCCAGGTGGGAGCCCGGACCTCGACGACGACCCGCCGTGGTTGGACCGCTTCGCTTTCCCCGTCGTCACCTTCTTCGAGCGCTCCAGCGTCGTGGTCTTTCCCTTGCCCATGGCGAGTGAGCCGGCGTTGGCCGAGGAAAAGGAGAAAGAGGCAGAGCGCGGCAGAGGAACGGAGGCGAGGAAACAGAGAATGGGCGCACAGTGCCCTCGCCTCGGCCGCGACGCGCATTTATAGCGCAACGGTTGAGTGGCTGTCTGGTGGCCCCGAGCAATCCCGTCAAATCCCGCAACAGGCGCACACGCGATACGTGGCGAAAAAGGCGGCGCGAGGAATGAGGCGTCCCGGGCATATCCGATCCGATTGCCGCGACATGACCCATCCCACGCGCTTCCCCAAATTTCGAAATCCCGCAAAATCCGGAGACCAGAGAGCAACCGATCCCGCCGACAACTGCGCGTGCCAACGGCACTTGGTGCCGCGCACAAGGTTCAATCGACAGTCAACACAACAAGTACACTCGATGGTTCCGGAATCGATTAATGCGACCAAGTCGAGGTTGAAGAGTCGGCCTGGTTCACAAGCTCGGAGAAGATTACCCCAGGGACATCGAACCCGAGCCAAGGCCCACTTCAACACTCTCTTCCGCTCAAGCCTCAATCCATTCGGGGGCTACTGATGAGGTTACGGACCTAGGGTAGGGTCACAGGCCTGACCTAGATACCCCACCCAAGGTCACTACCCCAGAAGCTCAAAAGACAAACCGAAGGCAACAAGAACAGTCGACTGACACGGCCCAAGAAGACATATCACTCGACTGTGCACCCCCGTTCAGACGACTGAGCTTCACTCGACCCTTCCAAGACACTCAACCCCTGAAGGTCAAAGGCCCCTTAGGACAGCAACGGTCTGGCATTCACTCCGCTACAATGAATGCCTCTATTACTCTTTACTGTGGGCGTTATCAGTAACGCCTGCCTTTATGTACATTGAACCCTTGGTAACGTGGGGCATGGCTGGGGTCCTGGCGCACTATATAAGCCACCCTCTCCTCCAGTACAAGGGTTCGCACCCCCTGTAACTCAAACACCCCCATACATTTCAGTCGACCGCCTCCGGGCACCGAGACGTAGGGCTTTTACTTCCTCCGAGAAGGGCCTGAACTCGTATACATCTTGCATACAATCTCACCATAGCTAGGGCCTTGCCTCCTCTTACGTAACCCCTACTCGTACTGTCAGACTTAAAACCACGACAATGAGTGCTTTGCTTTGTGTGATTTGGGTGCAAGTGTCTCCACTATCCCAAAAACTTTGTGTGATTTGCTAGGTTTCCATGAGCTTGATAATTGTTCTTTAAATTTGCATCTTGCGGACTCTACCATTGAGAAACCTATGGGAAGGATTAATGATGTTCTTATTGTTGCCAATAGGAATTATGTGCCCGTACATTTGATTATTCTTGATATAGATTGCAATCCTTCATGTCCTATTATTCTTGGTAGACCTTTCCTTAGAATGATTGGTGCAATTATTGATATGAAGGAAGGAAATATTAGATTCCAATTTCCGTTAAGGAAAGGCATGGAACACTTTCCTTGAAAGAAATTCAAATTACCATATGAATCTATTATGAGAGCCACTTATGGATTGCCTTCCAAAGATCGCAATACCTAGAACTATCCATGTATCGTGCCTAGCTAGGGGCGTAAAACGATAACGCTTGCTGGGAGGCAACCCAATTTTTTGTATGTTTGTTTTCGCTTCTGTTTAGGAATAAATATTGCATCTAGCTTCTGTTTAGATGTGGTTTTGTGCTTTAATTAGTGTTTGTGCCAAGTAGAACCTTTGGGAAGACTTGTGTAAAGTTTATATAATCGTGCTGTGAAAAACAGAATCGTTAGCGCTCGCTAGAATGGTCGCTGGATTTTACTGGAGTGTGCTATTTAGTTGATTCTTTTGTAGATGATTAATAGACAAATTCCTCACATTTACCAATTTATTTCAATTTTTTTGGAGTTACAGAAGTATGTGAAAGTTACAGATTACTACAGACTGTTCTGTTTTTGACAGATCCTGTTTTTCGTGTGTTGTTTGCTTATTTTGATGAATCTATGAGTAGTATTGGGAAGTATGAATCATAGAGAAGTTGGAATACATTAGGTTTAACACCAATTGTCGGGGGAAACTGTCCTCCCACGAGCACCTATGGGACCGGAGCCCCTTCTACATTGCGGTAAGGGAGCGGAAGGAGCACGGAGAGCAGATCGAGGAGCGCACGCGGGCAGTTTTACCCAGGTTCGGGCCGCGCGGACGCGTAAAACCCTACTCCTGCCTTGGTTGTATTGAGCTCGGGAGCTTGAAGATCTACAGTAACAGCTACACCGAGAGAGAGTGAACAAGTTTCTGGAATCCCACCCCCTCTATGTTGTGCATGGGCCTCCTTTTATAGCTCAAAGGGGTCACCGACAGTTGTCGACGTAGAAGAGGGCAAAAGTGTAAATTTGGTGGTAGTTGTAACAGTGCGTGAACAGTGTATGAATAGTGGATGAACAGTGGTCTTCACCTAACTTTGACAGTGGGGGACAAGGGCTTTAAATGCCCGTCGCCGTCGACCCCAAAAGTGTCCGTCCATGCTTCTCCGTTCGCCACGGCGGTAGCCTCGTCACCGCGGCTTGCCACCGTGTCCCCCAAGCTGCACAGCCATCTGCCACGTGCCCCTGGAAGGGCCCCAGGGCGACGCGTGGGCTGATGAGCTGGAGCGCGGGCACACAGCATAGGTCTTCCCGGCAAGCACCTTGCCGGGGTAGTGATCTTGCCGGGCCCGGAAGCTTGTCGCTCTCCGGGGCCCGCCGGGGCGCAAGATGCGCCGAGGTATCTCTTGAGGTAAGTGTTCCTTGGCCTTCCTGGCAAGCCCTTCTTGCCAGGGTCTCGTGCTAAAGTGAGAACCTTGAGCCGGGTGCGGCCTTCCCAGCAAGCTCCTCTTGCCGGGGCCTTGATCTTCTGTCTTGTATACTTTGTTCTTGAATGGCTTCATAGGGACCAGAAAGGTTTCCGGCGAGCACGTGGTAAGCCCTGCCACGGGGAGCTGCTACTGCCCGTGCACAAGTTGGGGTACTAAGGTACCCCTATCTTAGTACACCGACAGGAGCCCCCGGGCCTGGGCCACACACGGTGCCGAGCGCTGTTGGGCCAGGCCCAAAACAGTGCATGGGCACACGCGGCCCACGGCAAGCCGTATCCCCTTCCGTATCCGCCGCATCCCTCCCTAACGGCACGCGTCGATTGCGGCGTCGTGGGAGAGATCATGGCCTGTTTCTTTAATGGGAAATGCGGAACGTCCCCCGCTCCTCCCTTAAAAGCAGAGGAAGCAGGGGCAGTTCCCCTCCATTGTCTTCATTGCGCCTTGATTCTCCAGAAACCCCCGCTGCTTCTTGCCTCCGCCCTTCCTCCACCGTCTCCCGCATCCGCGGCGCCGTCGACTTCCTCGCCTCTTCCCTCGCCGCCCCCGCCATGGCTCCGAAGAGCGACAAGGCGAAGAGCGACAAGGCCAAGAAGGAGAAGTCCGAGCAGGCGGCGAAGCTGGCCGCCCTGCGGAAGAATTGCGTGGTCTTCGCGCCGAGGCTGGGCGCGAGGGAGCTGCGGCACAAATACTATTTGTTCTGGGCGAGGGAAACCAAAGCTCATCCCCGCACCAGAGCCTTCCCCGCCGTCGCCAAAGACATGTTCCCCGGCGGGTACTTTTTCTTTGCCGCGTTCTTCCATTGTGGTCTGTGCCCTCCGTTCTCGGAGTTCTTTTGCGATGTAATGAACACATACGGCCTCCACCTTCTAGATTTCACCCCCAACGCCATCCTTACGATGGCTGTTTTCGTACATCTGTGCGAAAACTATGTTGGGGTTCATCCAAGCGTAGCTCTTTTCCGCCACTTCTTCATGCCTAGAGTAGAGTCAGGTGCCCCCCTCTCCGGCGGCATCTCCTGGATCTTTAGGCTGAACAAGAAGGACTCGTACCTGAAGGAAGAGCTTCGCGGCAAGTGGGAGGAGTGGAGAGCCGATTGGTGCTGGGTGCTGGAAGATAACCCTGAGCCTTTTACTGCGCCGCGCCAGACAGCCATAGTGCGCGGCAGGGATTGGAGTGAATTGGCCCCGGAGGACAACAAGCTTAGTATCGCCCTCATTAGGATCATTCGTCTCCGGGTCGCCAATCTGACAATCGGAGAAGTTGGAGCAGATATCATGAGGCTGCGTCCTGGATTGAACTACAACTTCACCGCCTTGGAGTTGAAGGGGATGGTTCGGGAGCTCTTCAAGCACGACCCCAACCACCCGGAGTGGTTTAGACCTTCCCGGGGAGTGGTGCCGCTATGCAACAGCACTGCCCGTGATTCTCTACGAGCGATGATGCCCGCGTGCGACTCCCATGGCGTCGTCCCCACTTGGATAGAGCCTCCGCCGATACTGTGCTGACCTTCTTCGACAACTTGATCGAGAAGCCCCGCAACGCCGACGAGAACAAGGGCCTTACCCGGGCTACTACTGAGCAGGATATAGCTTACATCGCCTCCAAGATGGAGGAGGCCGCCGCAGCTACGGCTGCGGGTGACTTTGGATACACCGTGGAAGAGGCACAGGCCGCGGACGCAGTGAGCCAAGCAGAGGAGGCGGAAATCCTCAAGCTGCTGAAGCTTGCGCCCGAGGAGTTTGCCGGGGAGCCTTCCGTGAGGTTTGCCGGGACGAGCAAAGTTGCCGGGGGGAGCGAGGCCGCCGGGCACGGCGTTGAGTCCAGCGGGCCTGCCGAGGAGGAGGAGGACGCCGAGGCTGATGAAGACTCTGGTGGATCTCTGAATCTCGATGACGACGCCTCCTCATCTTCAGAAAACTCCCCGCCTCCGGCAAGTCCCACGCAGCAACCGAAGAAGCGCCTCCGCAAGGCAGCTGAGACGGCGAGGCTGCAGGCGCCTCGACAGCAGCCAGCGCGCCGTGCGACGCGCGCCACCAGGACGAGCGAAGTCGTCAAGGAAGCGCCCCGTGCTCGAGCGCCAAGCGGAGGGGGGTCTTCCCGGAGCGGAACGGGTGCTCCTTCCGCCCCTCGGACCTCGGCGACGACGGGGGCTGGGTCTTCGCAGCCCACAGCCCCGGAGACCGCCAAGCGCCCGAGGGAACCTTCTCCTCCAGCTCCTCGCGCAGGAGCACCCCAGGCGGAGTTTGACTTCTCCGCCCTCAGCTCCGACGAAGAGGAAGAGGAGTAAGTACTTGCAATTCTTTAGTTTCTTCGATTTTGTCTTGATTTTCCTCGTTGATTCTGATCTCGTTTTTGTTTTGCTTTCAGGACCCTGACCCAGCGGATGGCGAAGAGGGCCAAGATCCCTGTGGTCGAGATTGAAGACGACTCGCCCGCCGCGGCGACGGGAGACGTGCCAGCGGCAAACTTGCCGGATCAACCTGCTGCTCCGAGGAGCAGCCCCCAGCGCAGCCCCCAGCGTAAGTCTGGTTTTTATCTTTCTGCTTGACGGGTGCGCTTGAGGTTATCATCTTGGTTGACGTTTTGATGTCTTGTTTGTCTTGTGCAGAAGTGGAGCCGCAGCCGCAGGAGCGCCCGGAGGTCGCCCCCGACGAGCCACTTGCTCCACCCTCCCCGCCGAGGGTGAACTCCACGGCAAGGGAGAACGCTCCGCCAAGGACGGGCACTCCGCCAAGGGCGAGTACCCCGCCAAGGGTGAGCAGCCCGACAAGGGTGAGCACCCCGCCAAGGGAGGGCGCAGGCGGCCCTCCGCCAGCAGGGGCCACTACTCCACCGCCAAGGGAGAATTCCCCGGCGAGGGACCCTGTCGTTGAAGAAGTCCGCGAAGGTAAAGCTTGTAATTTCTTCTTCCCGGATTCGTCTTTTTTGGATATTTGCTTGATTCTTTCTTTTCTTTTTCTTCTGCTAGATCCTCCTGCCCCGGAGCGGATGGAGACGGAGGCCACCGGCGAGGAGGGTGTGCACGGCGACGGCGGCAACGCCACTACTGCTGACGAGCCAGCCGCCGAAGAGACCGCCCCGACCGCCGACGCCGTGGCCGGGGAAGAGGCCGGCGACCACACTGCTGGCCCGGAGGTCGCAGGAGCGTCGGACGCTGCACCGGCCGCCGACCCCTCCGCCTCCACGGAGCGGTCGGGTGTCTACTTGGAGGCCGCCAACGGGGTCTTTATACAAATTCCGTGGGCGTCCTCGTCTCGAGCACCCGCGGAGGGAGAGACCTTTGACGGAGAGGTCCTCGCCTCCGCTGGGTTCAAGGTTGTTGAAGCGCCCGGCGGTAGCGACGAGCCCGAAGAGGAGAAGCTCCTTCGTCGGCTCCTGGCCTTGTACCGGGCCAGGCAGGCGAAGTTGGAGTCTCGGGAGGCTCTTGCCGCCAAGGCTGGAGCTGATCTGGAGAAGCGCGCCGCGGAGCTCCACGCCGACAACCAGGCGGCCCTCCGCAACTTGGCGGAGGAGCGTGAAGAGCTTGCCGGGGCGCAGCAAGCCTTCCTCCTTGAGAAAGATGAGGCCGAGGAGCAGCAGCGGCTGGCCGCCGAAGAGCTGTCCCGGCGAGAAGGAGTACTCAACCAGCGGAAGGTTGACCTCGACGCCCACGAGGACGACCTCGCCGCCCGGGAGCAGGCCATTGGCGGGGCTCTGAAGGAGGCGAGGAGCGCCGCAGTCGCCGCAGAGACCGCCAAGAAAGACCTAGAGGCCAAGGTGGAGCAGCTGGAGTTGTACCTGAAGGCGAGCGAGGACAGAGTCACTGCGCTCAATGTGGAGCGGGAGAAAGATGCCCACACCAACTCTGAGTTGCAGGTACGTCTCTCCAAGAAAGGCGACGAGCTTACTGCCGCCAAGGACTCCATTGCTGACTTAGAGCTGAAGGTCTCCACTCTTACTGATTCGCTCGACGCCGCCCGGGACCGCGAGACGAAACTGAAGGACAAACTCCGCAAGGAACGGGGCCTGGTGGAGAGCGCCGCCGTCTCGGCGAACCAGTTCAGCCGGGCAGTGGAGCAGTGGACTGATGAGCTGGTTACCTCCGCTGCCAATATTGACAAGGAGATGATGGCGCTGAGGGCGGAGCACCTCGTGTACTCTCCGGACGAGAATCTCCCCCACAGCGCCAAGTTGAGTCTATTCTTCAGGGGAATCGCGCCGGCGCTTGCGCGGCTGCGGGAGAAGATCCCCGTGCAGCTGGCCGACGAGGCGCGTCGGCTCTGCATGGGCACCCTGGAGCGGGTCTTGTCGAAGATCGAATACCGCAACCCCGACATCAACCTCGTCAACGTCCTCCGCACCTTGCCGCCCGAAGCTGATCAGGAGGCGTTGAAGGCGCAGGTTGCCCACATCGTCGCCAAGGTGGGCAAGATCACGAGGCGTGAAGGCGACCGCGTAGATTAGATTCCTTTCTTTCTGTTTTCCTTTGCCGCTGCGAATTAAGTCATAGGCAGTAGTTGATTAGAACAGCGGCAAGCTATCTTTGTAATATACAATCTTATTTTGAGCAACCAATGCAGTGTTATCTCCCTTGCTTTTGGTCCTCCACTTTGTATGCTTTTTACCCTACGCTTTTAGGGAACTTGCCGGCAAGGGGCCCTTGCCGCGAGCGCTGAGTGCTGGACTCTGAGCAGCCTGCTGGCAAAGGGCTTGTCGGCAAGTAACCTCGCCGCAGCTAGTCGCAGCACACTTATACTGCTGAGCGAACTCGAAAACGAAGTAAGGGCGCGACACTTGTCGCAGCTCACTTAAGCCGTTGAGCGTGCTCGAAACAGAGTAAGGGCGCGGCTAGCCACGGGTAGGTTCCTCCACGCACAGGTTTTCCATACAAAGCGTGGTTGTTCAAGGAAGGCAACTAAAATTTTTAAAAATTTGAATGTTCAAACTTTGGTAACTTAGCTTTCATAGATTGTTTGCTCCCCGACAAGGCTTCTCTTTCTTGAACAGTACTTGGTTCATACCTCCACCTCCTT
>LR738712.1:626870703-626895434 GCA_902687465.1 Secale cereale | reverse complement strand
CCCGGCAAACTTGTGTGTGAGGAATATTCCTTCTGCTTAAGAGGGAAAGAAAAGAGAGGAGGAAAAACAAGTATAGGGCCTCATGGCTTGCTAGTGCTTACCGGGGATGTGCGTTGCACATAGTGTCAAATGATGCATGCGAATAACAAAGAAAGGCATGAAAATGACAAATAGTGCGAAGCACAAAAAGCTTTACTGATGCACGGGATATGCGTCCGGCTTTGTACAAAGGTTTACATGCAGCAGCGGCAAGACTTGTACAAAAGTTGGTTGCCGGAGCGGATCACGGCAACCGCGCCTTATGGGTGAAACTTGCGAAGATGCTCTATGTTCCAGGAATTGCTCACCGGTAAGCCCTCTTCGGTCTCAAGGCGGACAGTTCCGGGCCTTGTGACTTGTCTCACCCGATAAGGGCCTTCCCACTTCGGCGTCAACTTGTTGGAATTCTTGGCGGACTGAACACGCCGAAGAACAAGGTCGCCTTCCTCGAGACTCCTGGCCTTGACCTTGCGGCTATGATAGCGACGCAAGGCTTGCTGGTATCGAGCAGCTCGTACAGCAGCTTGGAGACGTTCCTCCTCAAGGAGCAATGCATCGTCTTGTCGCAGTTGCTCTTGCTCGAGCTCATCATAAGCGAGCACTCGAGGAGAACCGTATACGAGTTCCGTGGGGAGAACTGCCTCTGCTCCATAGACAAGAGCAAAGGGTGTCTGTCCGGTGGCTCGATTTGGTGTCGTCCTGATTGACCAAAGAGCTGCCGGCAACTCCTCTATCCAGTTTCTTCCGCACTTGTGCAGCCTGTCGAAGGTTCTTGTCTTGAGCCCGCGCAGCACTTCAGCATCGGCCCTCTCCGCTTGACCATTGCTCCTCGGGTGAGCAACAGAAGCGAAGCAGACCTTGGCGCCAAGGTCTTGGACGTACTGCATCAAGGTGCGACTTGTGAACTGTGTGCCGTTGTCGGTGATAATCCTGTTAGGGATTCCGAAACGGCAAACAATCGCTCTGAAGAACCTGACCGCTGACTGTGCTGTCACCTTTCTCACTGGTTCCACTTCTGACCACTTTGTGAACTTGTCGATTGCTACGTACAAGTACTCAAAGCCCCCGACAGCGCGGGGAAAAGGGCCGAGGATATCGAGCCCCCAGACCGAGAAGGGCCAGGACAAAGGGATCGTCTGGAGAGCTTGAGCTGGCTGGTGAATTTGCTTGGCATGGAACTGGCATGCTTCACACTTGGTTACTTGTGCAGTTGCATCTTGGAGGGCTTCTGGCCAGAAGAACCCTTGCCGGAACGCCTTCCCGGCAAGTGCCCTTGCGCCAATGTGGTGGCCACATATGCCTCCATGTATTTCTGCCAACAGTTTCTGTCCATCTTCTCTGGAAATGCACTTCAACCTGACACCATTGAGTCTTCTTCTGTACAGTTCATTGTCAACGAACTGGTACATACTTGACTGCCTGGTTATTTTCTCTATCTCTTCTGGCTCGTCGGGAAGTTCTCCAGTTTGTAGAAAGCGGACGATTTGTTGTGCCCATGCTGGAGCCTGAGGCTCAACAGCAAGGATTAAAGGCATGAGGGCTGCTGCGGGAACCTCAGCTTCTTCGGCAAGAACCCGCAGCTCTGTCGGAGCTGATGGTCCCCCGGCAAGCCTGCCGCGGCAAGGCTTGTCGGGAACGCTTGCTTCAACTGTACAACTCCTTGGATCTGCAGGAGCAAACTGTTCCTCAGCATCTTGGCTGTTCATCTTGGGGACCTTGGCGGCGGCTTCTGGGAGATCCGCCGGCAAGTAGTCGCCGGATACCAACTTTCTCTTCTTGTTTTGCCCAACTGATGGCGTAACGGATGGCTGAATTAACTTGAGCAAGAAGGTCCCTGGTTCCACAGGTAACTTCATTGCAGCACACTTTGAGAGGCCATCTGCAATATCATTCTGAGCTCTTGGGACGTGCTCCATTTGCAGACCTTCAAAGTGTTCTTCAAGTTTCCTCACTTCATCAACATAAGCTTCCATCAAAGGGCTCTGATAACTCTTATTCACTTGTCGGACCACCAACTGTGAATCTCCCCGCACAATCAACTTCTTGATCCCAAGCTCGGCCGCAATTCTGAGGCCGGCAAGCAAACCTTCATACTCAGCAGTATTGTTTGTCGCTTGTTCCTTGGGAAAGTGCATCTGAACAACATACTTGAGGTGCTCTCCGGTGGGCGCTATGAGTACCACGCCGGCACCAGCGCCTTGCAGCGAGAAAGCACCATCAAAGTACATCATCCATTCGTTGCTCGCTTCTTGGACGGGGATGCTTATCTCTGGAACTTCTTCATCTGGCGTTGGGGTCCATTCCGCTATGAATTCTGCCAAAGCTCTACTCTGTATGGTTGAAGTACTCTCAAACTTGAGACTAAAGCTTGACAGCTCCAGTGCCCACTCGACGATCCTGCCTATTGCTTCTGGATTTTGCAATATCCTCTTCAACGGAAAGCGAGTGACCACTGTTATCTCGTGTGCTTAGAAGTAATGGTGCAGCTTCCTTGATGCCATAAGGAGGCCGAACAGCAACTTCTGCACCCCAGAGTATCTTGATCTAGCCCCCTGCAAGAGGGAACTTACAAAATACACTGGGCGCTGCACCATCTTCTTTTGCACTTCACCTTGTTCCTGCGCAGACTTGTCCCTGTCGGGGCCAGAGCTTGTCGGGGAAGTCCCCTGCTTGTCGCTGGATTCGCTTGCCGGGGATGTGGGTTCCTCATCTGCCTCCCTCTCCGCTACCAACGCAGCACTAACCACTTGCTTGGTCGCCGCTAGGTACAGCAGCAACTTCTCTTGTGGCCTAGGTGCGACAAGTATTGGAGTAGAGGACAAGTATCCTTTCAAGTCTTGCAACGCTGCCTCCGCTTCCGGAGTCCATTTCATAGGACCTGCCTTTTTCAAGATTTTGAAGAAAGGCAGGGCGCGTTCTGCAGACTTTGAAATGAACCTGCTGAGGGCAGCCACACAACCAGCAAGTCTCCTTACGTCCTTGACGCGCTTCGGGGCTTCAATCTGCTCGATGGCTTTTATCTTGTCGGGATTGGCTTCAATCCCCCTCTGGGACACAAAGAACCCGAGAAGCTTGCCGGAGGGGACTCCGAAGACGCACTTCTCGGGGTTCAACTTGAGCTGGATCTTGCGCAGGTTCGCAAATGTTTCTTCCAAGTCTTGGATCAGGGTATCTTTGCTCTTACTCTTGACCACTATATCATCCATGTAGGCTTCCACATTTCTGTGTATCTGTGGCTCAAAAGCAGTGTGCACCACCCTTGCAAATGTCGAGCCTGCATTCTTCAATCCAAAGGGCATGCGTATGAAGCAATATGTGCCACATGGAGTAATGAATGCAGTCTTCTCTTCATCTTCCTTGGCCATGAATATCTGGTGGTAACCTGAGTATGCAGCAAGGAAGGAAAGCAGCTCACATCCGGCGGTGGAGTCAACAATCTGGTCAATACGCGGCAAGGGAAATGGATCCTTGGGACACGCTTTATTCACATCAGTGAAGTCTATACAAAGTCTCCACTTCCCATTGGCCTTGCGCACGACAACTGGATTGGCTAACCACGTGGGATGGATCACGCCTTTAACCAGGCCTGCTGCTTCCAACTTCTTTATCTCCTCGGCGATGAACTCTTGGTGCTCCACGGCTTGCTTCCTGACCTTCTGCTTGACGGGCCGCGCATGAGGACAAACAGCAAGCTTGTGCTCAATTACCTTCCTGGGAACGCCGGGGATGTTAGATGGTTGCCATGCAAACACATCGACATTCGCCCGCAAGAAGGCAACGAGCGTGCTTTCCTATTTGTTGTCGAGCGTAGCACTGATGGTAAAAGTACCACCAGTGCCGTCCTCCTTGGCGGACACCTTCTTGGTTGCCGGTGGAGCTGCCATTCCTTTCTTGCACTTGCCGGTGGAGCTCGATGGTGCGTCCTCGACGGCGGCGCAGCACTCCGAAGAGGTGCGTTTGCCGGAGTGGGCCCCAGAGCTCTTGTCGGACTTGGTCTTGGTCTTCCCCCCGGGAGCTTCAGCGGCAAGTGTGTTGCTCTCTGCTGCGGCTGCTGCATCCCGGTAGATCTTGTCGGCGCAGATAAGCGCGTCCTTCTTGTCGCCGGGGACAGAGATGATGCTTATCGGCCCCGGCATCTTGAGTACGTTGTAGGCATAGTGGGAAGCTGCCATGAACTTGGCGAGGGCAGGACGTCCAAGTATCCCATTGTATGGTAATGGGATATCGGCAACATCAAACGTGATCCTCTCCGTCCTGAAGTTGAGCTCCCCGCCAAAGGTTACTGGCAGCGTAATCTTTCCTTTCGGCTTGCTCCTTCCCGGGTTGATCCCTTGGAACGACCCGGTTTCTTCGAGCTCGCCGTCTGGGATCTGTAGCTTCTTGATCACAGCTGAGGTGATCAAGTTCAGGCCGGCCCCGCCGTCAACCAACATCTTGGTGACCTTGAGGTTGCGGATAGTTGGTGAGACCAACATCGGCAAGCACCCGACCGCTGTGGTGCGGTCAGGGTGGTCCTCAAGGTCAAAGATGATGGGCGTGCCGGACCACTTCAGCAGCCTGCGTGACTCGACGGGCGGCTCTGCTGCATTCACTTCTCGCACCCACTGCTTAAGCTGGCGGTGGAAAGTGTGCAGAGAGGCGCCTCCATCGACACACAGAACCTCTGTGGCCTTCTGGAACTCCTGCTCGCTGTTGTCTCCTTCTTCCATGTCATCATCATCGTCTTCATCCTCATCCTTGTCGCGGCCCCGGGGAGGTCTGTCACCTTGCCGCTGCTTGGCCTTGCCGCGGCATCCTCCCCGGCCATTGAACGACCGCTTCTTGCTGGGTTCTCCTCCGCCTCCTTGGGCCTTCTCCTTGTCGCGACGCTCGTATTCAGCCTTCTGTTGTTCTACGAGGTACTCGACTCTTTTGCAGTTCTGAAGATCGTGGCCCTTGGTGCGGTGGATCTTGCAGTACTGCTTGTCGGAGCCGTCCTGCTTGTCGGCTGCCGCTACAGGGGCAGGCTCCTTGCCGGAACCGCCAGCCTGTGCCTTCTTGGCGGGAGCCTCCTTGCCGGACTGCTCGACAACCAGCACCTCCTTGCTCTTCTTCTTTCTGTTGTTCCGCCGCCGGCTCTTCCTTGCCGGGGCGGCATCCTCGCTGTCGCTTCCTCCTGCGCCAGTATCCTCTCCGGGGAGTCTCCTCCCCTCTTCGGCGCGTGCACACTTGTCAGCCAGAGTGTAGAGCTCGCTGACATCCCGAATCTTGGTCATAGCCATCTCTTCCCTCATCCGGCGGTTACGCACGTTCTGGAGGAACGCGCTGATAACCGCGGCAGGGTGGACATCGGGAATGTTGTGTTGCACGCGGCTGAATCTCTGGATGTACTTGCGCAGGGATTCTCCCTCCTTCTGGGCTAAGATGTGGAGATCGCTCTCCTGGCCGTGGGGTTTGTGGCCGCCCGTGAAGGCGCCAACAAACTGGTGGCACGGATTCGCCCATGAAGAAATGGAGTCCTCCGGCAAGTGCATAAGCCAAGACCGGACGTTTGGCTTAAGCACTAGCGGGAAGTAATTGGCTAGAATCTTCTCGTCGCGTCCCCCGGCAGCCTGCACCACGATGGTGTAGATGCTGAGGAACTCCGAGGGGTGTGTCTTGCCGTCATACTTCTCGGATACGTCGGGCTTGAAATTTTTCATGCTGGGCCACTGGACTTGCCGTAGCTCACGGGTGAACGCAGGGCAGCCTGCCACGTACGGCAAGTCGCCTGGTTCACCGGGCGCGTGCGCGTCGACAGCGGTCCCAGCGCGCTGATCTGACTGTCTTCGGGCTTCTCGTCGACGCTCGAGGCATGTCCGAGCGTCTTCTTGCCGCCTGTCATCTAGGACTTGGCGCTGATCGCGGCGAGCCCGCAGATCCGACGACGCCGTGGAGTCGTCGTTGACGTTGATCCGACGGGGTGGCGATTTCTGCTTCCGCGGCGGGGAGTGCACGGTAGTTGCACCCCCGGCGGTCTTGTCGCCATCGGCCTTCGCTTGGTCGACTTGCCGCAGCCGTGAGGTTGCCGGCTGCTGTGGCGCGTCGTTGTTGGCGAAGGCGATGAGGCTCTGAATCGTCGCCCTCCAGTCTTCAGCCTTGTCCGCCGCTGGAGGGAAATCGAGGAGCAGCTGCGCTCTTGCTAGAGCTTCTGCTGGAGAAGAGGGGAACGGTGGCGATCGGTGCGAGGAGCGGGACACGCTCGGACTTCTAACCGCGTTAGAAGGAGCATGTTCCCGCCCCGGCGACCGCGCCTTACTCGTACCAGCGCGCTGGCCTTGAGCATCCCGCGATCCTCCGGCTTGGCTACGCCCCAGCAAGCGTATGGTACCTCCAGTACCACGCCGCTGCGGGTCTTGCACCTCCTGGGAGGGACGTGAGGCGTGTACGGACGCCGAGGCTTTAGAGTTCGCCCGGTCGTCCGTCTTGCCCTTGGACTTGGTGGCGCCGTGAGTTTCCTCGCCGGCGACCACCCTTCCGCCGGCGTCTCCTCCACCAACTGTTGGTTCTGGTGGCGGTGGAATCGACGCAGACGGGCCTCCGACCTCCGAAGCCTTCTTCTTCGGAGGCATGTCGTTGTAGCTGATGAAGTTGATGAAGCTGGAGAGGTTAATGAAGAATGCGCCCGCGTGAGCGCCGGATCAGGTTCGCACAACCTCGACGCCCCCTACCTGGCGCGCCAAAGATGTCGGGGGAAACTGTCCTCCCACGAGCACCTATGGGACCGGAGCCCCTTCTACGTTGCGGTAAGGGAGCGGAGGGAGCATGGAGAGCAGATCGAGGAGCGCACGCGGGCAGTTTTACCCAGGTTCGGGCCACGCGGACGCGTAAAACCCTACTCCTGCCTTGGTTGTATTGAGCTCGGGAGCTTGAAGATCTACAGTAACAGCTACACCGAGAGAGAGTGAACAAGTTTCTGGAATCCCACCCCCTCTACGTTGTGCATGGGCCTCCTTTTATAGCTCAAAGGGGTCACCGACAGGTGTCGACGTAGAGGAGGGCAAAAGTGTAAATTTGGTGGTAGTTGTAACAGTGCGTGAACAGTGTATGAATAGTGGATGAACAGTGGTCTTCACCTAACTTTGACAGTGGGGGACAAGGGCTTTAAATGCCCGTCGCCGTCGACCCCAAAAGTGTCCGTCCATGCTTCTCCGTTCGCCACGGCGGTAGCCTCGTCACCGCGGCTTGCCACCGTGTCCCCCAAGCTGCACAGCCATCTGTCACGTGCCCCTGGAAGGGCCCCAGGGCGACGCGTGGGCCGATGAGCTGGAGCACGGGCAACAGCGTAGGTCTCCCCGGCAAGCACCTTGCCGGGGTAGTGATCTTGCCGGGCCCGGAAGCTTGTCGCTCTCCGGGGCCCGCCGGGGCGCAAGATGCGCCGAGGTATCTCTTGAGGTAAGTGTTCCTTGGCCTTCCTGGCAAGTCCTTCTTGCCAGGGTCTCGTGCTAAAGTGAGAACCTTGAGCCGGGTGCGGCCTTCCCGGCAAGCTCCTCTTGCCGGGGCCTTGATCTTCTGTCTTGTATACTTTGTTCTTGAATGGCTTCATAGGGACCAGAAAGGTTTCCGGCGAGCACGTGGTAAGCCCTGCCACGGAGAGCTGCTACTGCCCGTGCACAAGTTGGGGTACTAAGGTACCCCTATCTTAGTACACCGACACCAATATAAACAAATAATGAATTCATTACAGTACCTTTGAGTAGTGGTTTGTTTTTTTATACTAACGGAGCTCACTAGATTTTTTTGTCTAAGTTTTGTGTTGTGAAGTTTTCAAGTTTTGAGTATTGCTTTGATGGACTATGGAACAAAGAGTGGAAAGAGCCTAAGCTTGGGGATGCCCAAGGCACCCCAAGGTAAAATTCAAGGACAACCAAAAGCCTAAGCTTGGGTATGCCCCGGAAGGCATCCTCTCTTTCGTCTTCATCTATCGATAACTATACTCGGAGTTTTATTTTTATTCACCACATGATATGTGTTTTACTTGGAGCGTCATGTATAATTTGAGTCTTTGATTGTTAGTTTTCCACAATTATCCTTGCTGGACACACTTTTTTGAGAGAGTTAAATATGGCCTAGGAATTGTTAGAACACTCTATGTGCTTCACTTATATCTTTTGAGTTGAATAGTTTTTGCTCTAGTGCTTCACTTATATTTTTTAGAGCACGGTGGTGATTATATTTTGTAGAAATTGTTGATCTCTCATGCTTCACTTATATCCGTTTGAGAGTATATTAAAACAGCATGGTACTGTGCTTTGGCTATAAAACTAGCCTTTACATGATAGACATCCAAGATCAATGTAGTAAAAACTTTCATACTAAGTGCATTGAATATGATGAGAAGTTGGATGCTTGATAATTGTTTTGAGATATGAGGATAGTGATATTAGAGTCATGCTAATGGAGTTATTATGAAATTGAGAAATACTTGTGTTAAAGTTAGTGATTCCCGTAGCATGCACGTATGGTGAACCGCTATGTGACGAAGTTAGAGCATGAGGTATTTGTAGACTGTCATCCTTTGTGTGGAGGTCGGGGGCGTGCAATTGTTAACTCCTACCAACCTCCCCCCTAGAAGCATGTGTTGATTGCTTTGTTTTGATGACTCATAAATTTTTGCAACAAGTATATGAGTTCTCATGACTAATGTTGAGTCCATGGATATTACACACTCTCACCCTTCCACCATTGCTAGCCTCTCTTGTACCGCGCAACTTTCGCCGGTACCTGATACGTCTCCAACGTATCTATAATTTTTTATTGTTCCATGCTATTATTAATGAAGTCTTGTATGTTTAATGGGCTTTATCATTCATTTTTATATTGTTTTTGGGACTAACCTACTAACCCAAAGGCCCAGTTCAGATTGCTGTTTTTTGCCTGTTTCAGGGTTTTGCAGAAAAAGAATATCAATCGGAGTCCAAACGGAATGAAACCTTCGCGAGAGATATTTTTGGAGAAAATCACGCACGCGGAGCTTGGGAACCATGTCAGGGGACAGAGGGCTGGCCCACAAGGGTGGGGGCGCGCCCCCTGCCTCGTGGCCCCCTCGAGCGTCCCCCGGTGCCCTCCTTCTTCCTATATAAGTCTACGTACCCCCAAAACCTCCGTGAACAGAGAGAAAACCCTAATTCCACCGCCGTACCTTCTGTTCCCGTGGAGATCCCATCTTGGAGCCTGTTCCGAAGCTCCACCGGAGGGGGGTCCATCACGGAGGCCTTCATCATCATCATCGCCCTCACCATGAGTTGTGAGTAGTTTACCACACACCTTCGGGTCCATAGCTAGTATCTAGATGGCTTCTTCTCTCTCTCTGGATCTCAATACAAAGTTCTCATCGGTCCTCGAGGGGATCTATTCGATGTAATCTCTTTTTGCGGTGTGTTTGTCGAGATCCGATGAATTGTGAGTTTATGATCAAGGTTATCTATGAAAGATATTTGGTTCTTCTCTGAACTTTTTATGTGTGCTCATAATATCCTTGCAAGTCTCTTCGAATTATTGGTTTTGTTTGGCCTAACAGATCTATAGTTCTTGCAATGGGAGAAGTGCTTGGCTTTGGGTTCAATCTTGCGGTGTCCTTTCCCAGTGACATTAGGGGCAGCAAGGCACGTATTGTATTGTTGCCATCGAGGATAAAAAGATGGGGTTTATATCATATTGCTTGAGTTTATCCCTCTGCATCATGTCATCTTGCTTAAGGCGTTACTCTGTTCTTATGAAATCAATACACTAGATGCATGCTGGATAGCGGTCGATGTGTGGAGTAATAGTAGTAGATGCAGGCACGAGTCGGTCTACTTGTCTCGGACGTGATGCCTATATACAATGATCACGCCTAGATAGTCTCATAATTATTCGCTTTTCTATCAATTGCTCAACAGTAATTTGCTTACCCACCGTAGAATATCGCTATCATGAGAGAAGCCACTAGAGAAAACTATGGCCCCTGGGTCTATTCTCAACATATCAATCTACATCTACTTTACTTTTATCGCTTTTATTTTCTGTTCTTATAAACTAAAAATACCAAAAAATATAAACTATCATCTCTATCAGATCTCACTTTCGTAAGTGACCGTAAAGGGATTGACAACCCCTTATCGCGTTGGCTGCGAAGTTCTTATTTGTTTGTGTAGGTGCGAGGGACTCGCGCATGGTGTCCTACTAGATTGATACCTTGGTTCTCAAAAACTGAGGGAAATACTTACGCTACTGTGCTTCATCTCCCTTTCCGCTTCGAGGGAATACAACGCAAGCTCAAGAGGTAGCAAGAAGAATTTCTGGCGCCGTTGTCGGGGAGGCTTACGCAAAAGTCATTTACCAAGTACCTATCACAAACCCTTATCCTTCGCATTACATTTATTTGCCTCTCGTTTTCCTCTCCCCCACTTCACCCTTGCTGTTTTATTTGCCCTTCTTCTGCCGTGTGTTTATTGTTCGCTTGCTTCTTGTTTGCTTGTGTATGTTGCTTGCTTGCTCGCCCTCATGTCTGAAATGGGGGACGATTTTATCGAGATGGGTGGCAATGTCGAGGGCAACATTCATGTTGACCCCCCGGATGAAGCTACCACTTTACATATTAAGAAGTTCCTGGTTGGTAGTGGTAATATTATTGGAAAAGGAGTTCTCCAAGACTTCTTTACTTGTGTCGGTGCTTTGCCCAGTATGGGTGGCTCTATTATTCACAGAACTAGTAGCCTTGCAGATGTTGTATCTATGCTCATAGTAGAAATTGAAAGGCAATTTATCCATATGCATCCCTGTATTCAGAGAATATTTTTGGAGTTCTCCAATATTGAGCATTCTTCCGTTAAGCGCGCAGCTACTATATTTTTGGATCATGAATTTCGATATATCATGAAAGAGGCCAGAGCAATCTTTGCTCATTACGGAGTAGATGTCGGTCGACCTCCTATAGAGGCTATCTTGTTCAATCAAGAAGACCTAATGCGGTTGCGATCTCCTGATCATGTTGCTTTTAATGAAAACCTTAGAAAGAAGGTTCCCGTTGAGATCTTGATTGATAGAATTTCTAAGATAAATGATGATTTTGCTGTTCAAAATAATGGGTTAGGCTTCTACGTTGATCGAAGTCTTAGGACCTTCTGCCAAAATAATGCCTATAATGATGAATTAGTTATCCACTACAAAGGGCCAAAGGAGGAACCTGTTCCTCCCGAGATTGATGTAGGGGACTTTTGTCCTATTAAATTTAGCCCTTTTGATTACTTTTGCTTGCCACAAAGGAAGCTTGCTACTGAACGTAGGGAATAAGAGATGAGCTTTCGCGACATATCGTACCACTATGGCCATCCCTAGATTTATCTTGTATCGTGCCTAGCTAGGGGCGTAAAACGATAGCGCTTGTTGGGATGCAACCCAACTTTATATTTTTTTGTTTTTGTTGCTGTTAGGGTATTAATATTGCATCTAGCCTCTGATTAGATGTGCTTAATGTTTGTTTTGTGTTTGTGCCAAGTTGAACCTTTGGGAAGACTTGTGTGAAGTTTATGTGATCTTGCTGTGAAAAACAGAATCGTTAGTGCTCGCTAAAGTGGTCCTCATATTTTATTGGAGCGTGCTTTTTAGTTGATTATTTTTGCAGATGATTGGTAGACAAATTCCGCAAATTTACCAATTTAGTTTGAAGTTTTTGGAGTTCCAGAAGTAGGCGAAACCTGCAGATTACTACAGATTGTTCTGTTTTTGATAGATTCTGTTTTTCGTGTGTTGTTTGCTTATTCCGATGCATCTATGAGTAGTATTGGAGGATATGAACCATAGGGAAGTTGGAATACAGTAGGTTTAACACCAATATAAATAAATAATGAATTCATTGCTGCACTTTTGAGTAGTGGTTTGCTTTCTTATCCTAACGGAGCTCACGAGAATTTGTGTCTAAGTTTTGTGTTGTGAAGTTTTCAAGTTTTGAGTATTGCTTTGATGGACTATGGAACAAGGAGTTGTAAAGGCCTAAGCTTGGGGATGCCCATGGCACCCCAAGTAAATTCAAGATAATCAAAAGCCTAAGCTTGGGGATGCCCCGGGAAGGCATCCCCTCTTTCGTCTTCATCCATCGGTAACTATACTTGGAGCTATATTTTTATTCGCAACATGTTATGTGTTTTGCTTGGAGCATCTTGTATAATTTGATTCTTTGCTTGTTAGTTTGCCACAATCATCCTTGCTGGACACACCTATTTGAGAGAGTTAAATATGTCCTAGAAATTATTAGAACAATCTATGTGCTTCACTTATATCTTTTGAGTTGAATAGTTTTTGCTCTAGTGCTTCACTTATATCTTTTAGAGTACGGTGGTGGTAATATTTTGTAGAAATTGTTGAAATCTCAAACTTCACTTATATACTTTTGAGAGTCTATTAAAACAGCATGGTAATGTGTTTAGGCTAAAGAAACTAGTCTTCACATGATAAACATCCAATGTCAATGTAGTAAAAAAATTCACACTAAGTGCATTGAATAGAATGAGATGTTGGATGCTTGACAATTGTTTTGAGACATGAGGATAGTGATATTAGATTCATGCTAGTGGAGTTATTATGAAATTGAGAAATACGTGTGTTAAGGTTAGTGATTCCCGTATCATGCACGTATGGTGAACCGCTATGTGACGAAGTTAGAGCATGAGGTATTTGTAGAGTGCCAACCTTTGTGTGGAGGTCGGGGGCGCGCGATGGTTAACTCCTACCAACCTCCCCCTAGGAGCATGCATTGATTGCTTTGTTTTGATGACGCGTAGATTTTTGCAATAAGTATATGAGTTCTTATGACTAATGTTGAGTCCATGGATTATACGCACTCTCACCCTTCCACCATTGCTAGTCTCTCTTGTGCTGCGCAACTTCTGCCGGTGCCATAAACCCACTATATATCCTTCCTCAAAACAGCCACCATATTGTTCCTCAAAACAGCCACCATACCTACCATTTCCATAGCCATTCCGAGATATATTGCCATGCAACTTTCCACCGTTCCGTTCATATGACACGCATCATATTGTCATATTGCCATGCATGATCATGTAGTTGACACCATAGTTGTGGCAAACCCACCATGCATAATTTTTCATATATGTCACTCTTGATTCATTGCACATCCCGATACACCACCGGAGGCATTCATGTAGAGTCATACTTGTTGTAGTATCGAGTTGTAATAAAAAGTGTGATGATCATCATTATTAGAGCATTGTCCCATGTGAGGAAAGGCCAATAAATAAAGGAGATTGCCCAAAAAATAGAGAGGGGCTAATAAAAAAAAAGAGGAGAAAGCCCCTCCAAAAAAAATGAGAGAGAAGAGAGAAGGGACAATTGCTACTATCTTTTTTCCACACTTGTGCTTCAAAGTAGCACCATGTTCTTCATTGTAGAGAGTCTCATGCTTAGTCACTTTCATATACTAGTGGGAATTTTCATTATAGAACTTGGCTTGTATATTCCAACGATGGGATTCCTCAAATGCCCTAGGTCTTCGTGACCAAGCAAGTTGGATGCACACCCACTAGTTTCTTTTGTTGAGCTTTCATTCATACTTAGCTCTAGTGCATCCGTTGCATGGCAATCCCTACTCACTCATATTGATATCTATTGATGGGCATCTCCATAGCCCGTTGATACGCCTAGTCGATGTGAGACTATCTCCCTCCTTTTTGTCTTCTCCACAATCACCTCTATTCCACCCATAGTGCTATATCCATGGCTCACGCTCATGTATTGCGTGAAAGTTGAAAGGTTTGAAAGAATGGAGTATGAAAACAAGTGCTTGGTTGAAATCGGGGTTGTGCATGATATGAATATTTTGTGTGATGAAGAGGGAGCATAGCGAGACTATATGGTTTTGTAGGGATAACTTTCTTTAGCCATAGTATTTTGAGAAGACATGATTGCTTTCTTAGTATACTTGAAGTATTATTATTTCTTATGTCAATATAGACTTTTATCTTGAATCTTTCAAATCTGAACATTCATGCCACAATTAAGAGAATTACATTGAAAAACTATATTGGTTAGCATTCCACATCAAAAAATCTTTCTTTATCATTTACCTACTCGAGGACGAGCAGGAATTAAGCTTCGGGATGCTTGATACGTCTCCAACGTATATATAATTTTTTATTGTTCTATGCTATTATTTATGAAGTCTTGGATGTTTAATGGGCTTTATCATTCACTTTTATATCATTTTTGGGACTAACCTACTAACACAATGGCCTAGTCCAGATTGCTGTTTTTTGCCTGTTTTGGGGTTTTGCAAAAAAAGAATATCAAACGGAGTCCAAACAGAATGAAACCTTCGCGAGAGATATTTTTGGAGAAAATCACGCACGCGGAGCTTGAGAACTACGTCAGGGGACAGAGGGCTGGCCGACGAGGGTGTGGGGCGCGCCCCCTGCCTAGTGGCCCCCTCGAGCGTCCCCCGGTGCCCTCCTTCTTCCTATATAAGTCTACGTACCCCAGAAACTCCGTTAACAGAGAGAAAACCCTAATTCCACCGACGTACCTTCTGTTCCCGTGGAGATCCCATCTTGGAGCCTGTTACGAAGCTCCACCGGAGGGGGATCCATCCCGGAGGCCTTCATCATCATTATCATCGCCCTCACCATGAGTTGTGAGTAGTTTACCACAGACCTTCGGGTCCATAGCTAGTATCTAGATGGCTTCTTCTCTCTCTCTGGATCTCAATACAAAGTTCTCCTCGGTCTTCGAGGAGATCTATTCGATGTAATCTCTTTTTGCGGTGTGTTTGTCGAGATTCGATGAATTGTGAGTTTATGATCAAGGTTATCTATGAAAGATATTTGGTTCTTCTCTGAACTTTTTATGTGTGCTCATAATATCCTTGCAAGTCTCTTCGAATTATTGGTTTGGTTTGGCTTACTAGATCTATATTTCTTGCAATGGGAGAAGTGCTTGGCTTTGGGTTCAATCTTGCGGTGTCCTTTCCCAGTAACAGTAGGGGCAGCAAGGCACGTATTGTATTGTTGCCATCGAGGACAAAAATATGGGGTTTATATCATATTGCTTGAGTTTATCCCTCTACATTATGTCATCTTGCTTAAGGCGTTACTCTGTTCTTATGAACTCAATACACTAGATGCATGTTCTATAGCGGTCGATGTGTGGAGTAATAGTAGTAGATGCAGGCAGGAGTCGATCTACTTGTCTCGGACGTGATGCCTATATACAATGATCATGCCCAGATAGTCTCGTAATTATTCGCTTTTCTATCAATTGCTCGACAGTAATTTGTTTACCCGCCATAGAATATTGCTATCATGAGAGAAGTCACTAGAGAAAACTATGGCCCCCGGGTCTATTCTCAACATATCAATCTACATCTACTTTACTTTTATCGCTTTTATTTTCTGTTCTTATAAACTAAAAAATACCAAAAATATAAACTATCATCTCTATCAGATCTCACTTTCGTAGGTGACCGTAAAGGGATTGACAACCCCTTATCGCGTTGGCTGCGAAGTTCTTATTTGTTTGTGCAGGTGCATTGGATTGATACCTTGGTTCTCAAAAACTGAGGGAAATACTTACGCTACTGTGATGCATCTCCCTGTCCTCTTCGAGGGAATATAACGCAAGCTCAAGAGTTAGCAGTACCATACACCCACAATATATCCTTCCTCAAAACAGCCACCATATATCTTCCTCAAAACACCCACGATACCTACCTATCATGGCATTTCCATAGCCATTCTGAGATATATTGCCATGCAACTTTCCACCTTTTCGTTCATATGACACGCTTCATATTGTCATATTGCCATGAATGATCATGTAGTTGACATCGTATTTGTGGCAAGGCCACCATGCATAATTTTTCATACTTGTCACTCATGATTCATTGCATATCCCGGTACACCGCCGGAGGCATTCATATAGAGTCATACTTTGTTCTAGTATCGAGTTGTAATATTGAGTTGTAAATCAATAAAAGTGTGATGAGCATCATTATTAGAGCATTGTCCCATGTGAGAAAAGGCCAAAAAAAAGAGATGGCCCAGAAAAAATAGAGAGGGGCTAAAAAAAGAGAAAGCCCCTACAAAAAAACGAGAGAAAAGAGAGAAGGGACAATTGCTACTATCCTTTTCCACACTTGTGCTTCAAAGTAGCACCATGTTCTTCATGATAGAGAGTCTCATGTTTAGTCACTTTCATATACTAGTGGGAATTTTCATTATAGAACTTGTCTTGTATATTCAAACGACGGGCTTCCTCAAATGCCCTAGGTCTTCGTGAGCAAGCAAGTTGGATGCACATCCACTTAGTTTCTTTTGTTGAGCTTTCATACATTCTTAGGTCTAGTGCATCCGTTGCATGGCAATCCCTACTCACTCACATTGATATCTATTGATGGGCATCTCCATAGCCCGTTGATACGCCTAGTCGATGTGAGACTATCTCCCTCCTTTTTGTCTTCTCCACAACCACCACTCTATTCCACCCATAGTGCTATGTCCATGGCTCACGCTCATGTATTGCGTGAATGTTGAAAGGTTTGAAATAATAGAGTATGAAAACAAGTGCTTGGCAATACGCTTGGCTGAAACCGGGGTTGTGCATGATTTGGGTATTTTGTGTGACGAAGATGGAGCATAGCCAAACTATATGATTTTGTAGGGATGAACTTTCTTTGGCCATGTTATTTTGAGAAGACATAATTGCTTTGTTAGTATGCTTGAAGTATTATTATTCTTATGTCAATATTAAACTTTTGTCTTGAATCTTTCGGATCTAAACATTCATGCAACAATAAATAAAATTACATTGAGAATTATGTTGGGTAGCATTCCACATCGAAAATTCTGTTTTTATCATTTACCTACTCGAGGACGAGCACGAATTAAGCTTGGGGATGCGTGGTACGTCTCCAACGTATCTATAATTTTTTATTGTTCCATGCTATTTATTATCTATTTTGGATGTTTAATGGGCTTTATTATGCACTTTTATATTATTTTTGGGACTAACCTACTAACCCAAGTCCTAGTGCAAATTGCTGTTTTTTTGCCTATTTCAGTGTTTCGCAGAAAAAGAATATCAAATGGAGTCCAACTGGAATGAAACCTTTGGGAGGATCGTTTTTGGAACAAATGCAACCCAGAAGACTTGGAGTACACGCCAGTGAAGCCACGAGGTGGCCACGAGGCAGGGGGTGCGCCTAGGGGGGTAGGCGCGCCCCCACCCTCGTGGGCCCCTCGTAGCTCCACCGACATACTTCTTCATCCTATATATACTCATATACCCTGAAAACATCCGAGAGCACCACGAAACCTTAATTTCACCGCCGCAACCTTCTGTACCCGTGAGATCCCATCTTGGGGCCTGTTCCGGAGCTCGGGCTTCTACATCAACACCATAGCCTCTCCGATGAGTTGTGAGTAGTTTACACAGACCTTCGGGTCCATAGTTATTAGCTAGATGGCTTCTTCTCTCTCTCTCTCTTTGGATCTCAATACAAAGTTCTCCTCGATCTTCTTGGAGATCTGTTCGATGTAATTATTTTTGCGGTGTGTTTGTTGAGATCTGATGAATTGTGGGTTTATGATCAAGATTATCTATGAACAATATTTGATTCTTCCCTAGATTCTTTTATGCATGATTTAAATATATTTGCAAGTCTCTTCGAATTATCAGTTTGGTTTGGCCTACTAGATTGATCTTTCTTGCAATGGGAGAAGTGCTTAGCTTTGGGTTCAATCTTGCGATGTCCTTTCCCAGTGACGGCAGGGGCAGCAAGGCACGTATTGTATTGTTGCCATCGAGGATAAAAAGATGGGGTTTATATCATATTGCATGACTTTATCCCTCTACATCATGTCATCTTGCTTAAGGCGGTACTCTGTTCTTATGAACTTAATACTCTAGATGCATGCTGGATAGCGGTCGATGTGTGGAGTAATAGTAGTAGATGCAGAATCATTTCGGTCTACTTGTCACGGACGTGATGCCTATATACATGATAATGCCTACATATTCTCATAACTATGTGCTTTTCTATCAATTGCTCGACAGTAATTTGTTCACCCACCGTAGAATCTACTATCTTGAGAGAAGCCACTAGTGAAACCAATGGCCCCCGATTCTATCTTCTATCATATTAATCTTCCATCAACTAGTTATCTTTACTGTTCTTTTATTTTGCAATCTTTACTTTCAATCTATACAACAAAAATACCAAAAATATTTATCCTATTATCTCTATCAGATCTCACTTTTGCAAGTGGCCGAGAAGGGATTGACAACCCCTTTATTGCTTTGGTTGCAAGGTTCTTATTTGTTTGTGCAGGTACAAGGAACTTGCGTGTATTCTCCTACTGGATTTGATACCTTGGTTCTCAAAAATTGAGGAAAATACTTATGCTACTTTGCTGCATCACCCTTTCCTCTTCAAGGGAAAAACAACGCATGCTCAAGAGGTAGCATGCATCCAAACATCAAGCAAACACACGCAAAACATGGATGCAACATCACATGATGCATCTACATGCAAAACCAAGCAAGTTTCATATAGAGCATGCTCAAAACGGAGCAACGGTTCAACACATACACAAGCAACAAATTTGAAACACAATCTGTCCAAAACAGCAACTAGGCATCTTACAAGCATCAAAACAACATGCTACAAGTACAAGATAGGCACAAGCATATCATGAACTCAAAGTCCAGATCACATGCTTCCAATATGAAGAAGTATCAGGTTCATAGGCATCAATAGTAATCCAACATGATCAAGGCAACAAGCAAACTTTATATCACAGATTATGACTTAATGAAAAACTAGGCATTCATGAGCAGAGTTAAAATGATGACATATTGGAGGCAAGAAATAATTAAGCTACAGTGCAAGAACACGACAAGAAAAAGCATGGCATGCTAGAACATAACATGGAGCTCAAGGAACACGGCATGGAATATACATGGGAGCAACGGGTTCATGGCATTCATCAAAACAAGATGCAAATATGATATAACGGATTCTCAGACTTGGTGAAAATCTGGGAATGCAACAACAACATTATGATACTGGCTTTGGAGGCACATAACAGAAAGCATATCAATACTAATAAGCATTCAAAGGTCATGAACATGTAGTAGGCATGGCATACTCCAAATAACTCCATAGGCACAACTCTATAAGATGCATAGATTAATAACAATGAGCTTTGCCAAATTGAACATGTTGTTGATAGACTGACAGATTTATCATAATGACAATTTGAGAGCAAGAAAGAGACATTCTACAACAACTTATAATTGCAAACACGGACATGGATGATTAGAGGATAACATGGTATTCAAGACATGCCCACCTAAAATTCCAAAACATGCATGGATTTGACTGTAGCATCAAGCAAACATGGCGTCATAATATAACAGTTTTAGACTTGCCAGTTTTTAACGTCTCAGAAAATAGCAAACAATGAGTAGGCCACTTTGCAAGCTTGTTCCACTCACCACAAGGCATATCATGAAAAACTAATTACACCATTGCAAATATGACATGATTGTGCTCCAAAAACATTTTGACATGATACTCAAAAGAAAATCAAAAAAAGATATGAAAAAGACAAATCAGCAAGTTATAACAGTTTTCAGCACTTAACAGCCACTTGTACTTTTGTAACAGGGATTAAGGCATCAAGCTGAATAGTAACATGCATGCAAACTACACCCTCATCTAGAGCATTCAGAGACGAACATTTTGATATATTAAACACTTCAATTGGGCACACAAGCAAAAAGTTACAAGTCACACAAGATGCATACATGATGTTGACTTTTAGGTACATAGTAAAAAAACTACCTCGGGGGGAAAGCTAGATGAGGAGATACTGGGACGGAGTGGGGTGGGATGGCCTGGGCCGTTTGGTTCGATGAACGGGGGCGAACCGGGACGAGGCCGTCCCGGCGGCCGGAGTAGAGGCCGAGGGCCGGCGGCGAGCTGTGGCGGCCGGAGGTGGCTGGGACGTCGCCGGGGAGGTCGGAGATGGCGGATCCGGGGTGGGCTCTGCCGGATCTGGCCGGGGCGCGATGGTCTGGCGAGTAGCATGGGTGGCGGTGCGGTGAGCCCGGGACGGACGGAGATAGCCGGCGAGGCGGCTCGAGGTCCGGGCGGCTGCAGCGGGCTGGGCCGACGATGGTGAGGCGACGGTGGCCGGCGATGGCAACGAGGGCAGTGGAGAGGCGCGTCAGCGGACGGCGAACGGTGACCGTCGGCGGGGTCGAGGTCCGACGGGGTCGGCGAGGGAGGCGAGCAGGAAGGCGAGGCGCGGAGGACGCGGGCTGGCGGATCGAGCCCGCTTCGGCCCAGGGCGGGCCGCGCATGGGCTGCGGTGGGCCGCGGCGGTGGGGGAGCTGGCCAGGGCGATGTGACACGCTCTGGTTGGCGAGAGCGGCGGAGGGCGGCCGCGGGTGGCTGAGGCACAACCAAGTGGCGGCGAGGGAGCGGGCAGGCGCGGAAATTGAGGGGCGAGGTAGGGGAAGGCCAAAATTGGAATTTGGGTGTGTATAAGTAGGGTAGGGGCTAGGACTAGGGTTTTGAAGCCGTTTCGGCGCCTCGGATCTTGATCGAAGGGCTCCGGTCGGACGAAGGGGTAGGTTGGGCCTGGGTGGGATTAGTGGACTGTGTAGGAGAGGTCTCGGGCTGAGAAGAGAAGGAAGAAGAGTGGCCCGACGGGGTTTTTGGAGACCGAAAATGTCCGACGTCAGTCCGACAACGATGCCGCTATATGTTTAACGGTTGGGATATCAAACGAACTCCGAATGCGACAAAATTTGATAGGCGGTCTGTCTACACTATAATAAGACCACACGCCATCTTTCGACCCATTCCGAGAACATTTTCCGTCCACTTATAAAATAATATTTCGGACGTGCTGCGGGCACGTGTGAGTGTGTCTAGGCTCAGAGCGGACAACAGATAGGCCCGACAACTACAGACGGATGCAAGTTTTAAAAACTATGCAGATGAAATGCACATGATGACATGGCAAAAATGCAACACGCAAGCAAATGACATGGCAACGACAGCGAATAAGAGGAAGACACCTCGCGCATCTGATTGCATGTGATGTTTATCATGTTTTACATCTTATTTGCTTAGAACGACGGTAACATAAATAAGATGATCTCTCACTAAAATTTCAAGAATTGTGTTCCCCCTAATTGTGCACCGTTGCTAAGGTTCGTTGTCCCGAAGCACCATGTGATGATCGGGTGTGATAGGCTCTAACGTTCGCATACAACGGGTGTAAGCCAGATTTACACATGCAATACACTTAGGTTGACTTGACGAGCCTAGCATGTACAGACATGGCCTCGGAACACGGAAGACCAAAAGGTCGAACATGAGTCGTATAGAAGACACGATCAACATGAAGATGTTCACCGTTGATGACTAGTCCGTCTCACGTGATGATCGGACACAGCCTAGTCGAATCGGATCATGGATCACTTAGATGAATAGAGAGATGTCTATCTGAGTGGGTGTTCATTAAATTTGTTTAGATGACCTTAATTATCATGAACATAGTCTAAAATCTTTACAATATGTCTTGTAGATCAAATGGCCCACGCTAATGTTGCCCTCAACTTCAACGCGTTCCTAGAGAAAACCAGGCTGAAAGACGATGGTAGCAACTATACAAATTGGGTCTGTAACTTGAGGATCATCCTCATAGCTGCCAAGAAAGCATATGTCCTTGAAGCACCGCTAGGTGACGCACCCGTCTTCCCAGCAACTCAAGACGTTATGAACGCCTGGCAGTCGCGTAGTGATGATTACTCCCTGGTTCAATGTGGCATGCTTTACAGCTTAGAATCGGGGATCCAAAAGCGTTTTGAGCAACACGGAGCATATGAGATGTTCCAAGAGCTGAAAATGGTTTTCCAAGCTCATGCCCAAGTCGAGAGATATGAAGTCTCCGATAAGTTCTACAGTTGCAAGATGGAGGAGAATAGTTCTATCAGCGAGCATATACTCAAAATGTCTGGGTTACACAACCGCTTGTCTCCGCTGGGAGTTAATCTCCCAGATGACGCGGTCGTTGACAGAATCCTCCAGTCGCTTCCACTTAGCTACAAGAGCTTTGTGATGAATTTCAATATGCAAGGGATGGAGAAGTCCATTCCCGAGGTATATTCAATGCTGAAATCAGCGGAGGTGGAGATCAAAAAGGAACATCAAGTGTTGATGGTGAATAAAACCACTAAATTCAAGAAAGGCAAGGGTAAGAAGAACTTCAAGTATGATGGCAAGGGAGTTGCCGTGCCTGGTAAGCCAGTTGCCAGGAAGAAGCCAAAGAATGGACCCAATCCTGAGACTGAGTGCTTTTATTGCAAGGGAACGGGTCACTGGAAGCGGAATTGCCCCAAATACTTAGCGGATAAGAAGGCCGGCAACGTCAAAGGTATATGTGATATACATGTTATTGATGTGTACCTTACCAGCGCTCGTAGTAGCTCCTGGGTATCTGATACCGGTGTAGTTGCTCACATTTGTAACTCAAAGCAGGAGCTGCGAAATAAGCGGAGACTAGCGAAGGACGACGTGACGATGCGCGTCGGGAATGGTTCCAAGGTCGATGTGATCGCCATCGGCACGCTGCCTCTACATCTACCTTCGGGATTAGTTTTAAACCTCAATAATTGTTATTCAGTACCAGCTTTGAGCATGAACATTGTATCTGAATCTCGTTTGATGCAAGATGGCTACTCATTTAAATCTGAGAATAATGGTTGTTCTATTTATATGAGAGAAATGTTTTATGGTCATGCCCCACTGGTCAATGGTTTATTATTATTAAATCTCGAACGTGATGTTACACATATTCATTGTGTGAATGCCAAAAGATGTAAGGTTGATAATGATAGTCCCACATACTTGTGGCACTGCCACCTTGGTCATATTGGTGTCAAACGCATGAAGAAACTCCATGCAAATGGACTTTTGGAGTCTCTTGATTATGAATCATTTGACACGTCTGAACCGTGCCTCTTGGGAAAGAAGACCAAGACTCCGTTCTCCGGAACAATGGAGCGAGCAACCAACTTGTTGGAAATCATCACTACAAGGATAACCCCTATAAAGCAACAGAAAGTCTACAACATTTTGACTATATGTTGCAAATTTTACAATAGATACGGATATAAAGGTTGCAGTATATGTGTTGCAGATTTACAGCTCATCACCCTATGGTGGTACACATGTATATGGAAAAAACAGAGAAGAGGATAATAACGCGTAGAAACAGAGCCTTGATTCCCCTCATCTACCCAAATCGCCGCCTCCGCGCCTCGTCTCCCTCCTCCGACCCACCTTGTCGTCGGCCCTCCCCCTTCCCTCCTCCGACCCACCTTGCCGCCAGCTCTCCCCCTTCCCTCCTCCCACCTTGCAACTCCGGAGGCTGCCGGATCTGCCGCATCCCATCCACCCATCCCTTTCTTGTCCCATCTCTCTCCCTTCACGCGTGTCCTCGTCGTGCCACCTGCGGCGGCTCATTCAGGCCATGTCCGGCGAACTCCGCCATCGCGAAGCACAGCCCGAGATCCCCTCGCGCCGCGGGGCCCCTCCCATCCCGCTGATGGGCCTCGAACCCCTCGTTGGTTACCCCAAGTGGAAGGTGTAAGATGCAGTAAGTAGAAGTGTTTTCCCTTAGCAAAGATGCCAAGGATCGAATCCCCAGAGACTCCTAGGTTCAACAAGTAGGTGTCAATTGCTAACGGCGCAATTAGCAATCAACGTGGACATGCACACAGATACAAATAACTTTGCTCCCAACGAGTACAGAGAGGTTGTCAATCCCTCCGGCCTTGTAGTTCACAAAGGGTTAAAAGCAATGATAGTAGAGATAGATAGTTTTTGCAATAGTAAGTAAATAGCGAAAAGTAAATAGTGGATGTGATCAATGATGGTAATATGGACTGGAGTCTCATGATGTTCACTAGTGATGTCTGTCTCCTAAAAGACGATAAAACAGCTATGTGAGGTAAACAAATTACAGCTGGGCAATTGACAGGACCACGAATGCAAACCAATGCTGACTACATTGCAAGAAAGGTTGAGGTTCAAAGCATGGGCGGTACGCCAAAGTAAGTAGACCGAAATCCATCAATATCTACTACTAATCATCCACCTTGAGATATCTATCCAGAACATCTCGCTGGTATTAAGTTGCGAGTCCCACCCATAGTGTAAACTCAATGCAACAGACAACTGCATTAAAAGAACTTTGCGTAAAGTAAACAATCCTTGCACCCGCGGGCACAAGCACCGTTGTTTTCCCCCTTGTGGCAACAGCACATCCCCTAGACTCATGTTTCTGTCACTCAAGCTAGTCATCGAGGGGCATGAACCCACAATCGAGCATAACGTTCCCTCTTGGAGTCACTACCTACTACTCGGCCAAAGCAATAAGTAACAACGGAGAACATGCAAGAATTACTTATGAACTGAAATATAAAAGAGGTGAATCAAATATATTACTCAAGATCAATCTGAACATAATCTCATAATCCATCGGATCCCAGCAAACTCAACATAGCAACAGCATAAGGATTACATAGGTGCCTCGATCATGTAGGGCAGCTCACGAGGACTAATTAGTGAAGCACAAGAACGGGAGGAGAACATCACATAG
>LR738712.1:626840907-626870693 GCA_902687465.1 Secale cereale | reverse complement strand
TGCCCTTCGGACGCAGTGTTGTTTCCGGATCGCTGATTTTTTATATAATTTTTCTGGATTTTTCTGGGCAGTTCTCGAAACGTGAAAACCTGAAATACAAAAACAGCCGAAAATAGAAATTGGCACTGGGGTGCACTGGATTAGTAAGTTAGTCCAAATATGATCAAAAGTGTATGGAAGTGTATGAATATCATAGCAATATCACCCAAAAGTGGCATGGAGCAAGCAGAAATTATAGATACGTTTTGGACGTATCAAC
Source organism: Secale cereale (assembly GCA_902687465.1). NCBI lineage: Eukaryota > Viridiplantae > Streptophyta > Magnoliopsida > Poales > Poaceae > Secale > Secale cereale. The sequence goes on along the minus strand of LR738712.1, from coordinate 626,870,434 downwards.
ATCCCCAAGCTTAATTCCTGCTCGTCCTCGAGTAGGTAAATGATAACAAGAATAATTTATGTGGTGACATGCTATTAACCATATAGGACTTTCTCATAGTCATATGACAAAAGCTTACTGAGACAATGATTCTATAGTAATTAAGTTGTCTCAAGAGAAAATCACAATTGACTGAAAGTTTTACAACATGAAACTAAAACATCAAAAATATTTGCAATGAACATGATGTGCAAATATGATCATGGATGCTTCCAGATTTAGTTAGTTGTAGGGATGCTATTTCTGTTGGATGATGTTCCTACATTATGTTTTAGGGTTGTTGATGTATGATTTTTGTTTAAGTTTCTGTTAAGAAAATATTCATATCAAGAAAATATTCAGATTATGCATCACATTTGGATGATGTCCTATAATGTCCACTATTGTAATCCAACAGTTTTATCCAATATATGATTTCTTCCTCTTGTGAGTATATTCTCTTATTTGTTGAGCACTAATTCAATTGCTGGAAATATATGTATAATATTGTTCACATTATATACGTAACAACATCTGAAGCGTTGCAAATTCTTTTTTGCTAAGCAATGACGTCTGGATTCCTGTATATAAGCACCAACGTATAAAAGTGTTGTGGAAGTCGGTTTTATGTGTTGTACTCTTGCAACGGTTCATTTTACCAACGGAGGTATAAGCGTTGCGTTATGCGCTAGCAACACTGGATAAGGCTACGCATCCCAAACCGTTGGTAAAGACACTTACAACGCATATATGGACTTTTAGATACGGAAAGATGTGTTGCTAGAGGTGGGTTCCTGTTGTAGTGCATACATACTGATGTGTGCGGTCCAATGAGTGTTGAGGCTCGCGATGGCTATCGTTATGTTCTCACCCTCACTGATGACTTAAGTAGATATGGGTATGTCTACTTGATGAAACACAAGTCTGAGACCTTTGAAAAATCCAAGGAATTTCAGAATGAGGTTGAGAATCAACGTGACCGAAAAATAAAGTTCTTACGATCAGATCGTGGAGGAGAATATTTAAGTCATGAATTTGGCATGCACCTAAGGAAATGTGGAATTGTTTCACAATTGATGCCGCCTGGAACACCTCAACGTAACGGTGTGTCTGAACGTCGTAATAGTACTCTGTTGGACATGGTGCGATATATGATGTCTCTTACCGATTTATCGCTATCTTTATGGGGTTATGCTTTAGAGACTGCTGCATTCACTTTAAATAGGGCACCATCAAAATCCGTTGAGACGACATCGTATGAACTATGTTTTGGAAGAAACCTAAGTTGTCGTTTCTAAAAGTTTGGGGATGCAATGCTTATGTCAAGAATCTTCAACCTGAAAAGCTCGAACCCAAATCAGAAAAATGCGTCTTCATAGGATACCCTAAGGAAACTATTGGGTATACCTTCTACCTCAGATCCGAAGGCAAGGTCTTGTTTGCCAAGAATGGATCCTTTCTGGAGAAAGAGTTTCTCTCTAAAGAAGTAAGTGGGAGGAAAGTGGAACTTGATGAGGTGATTGTCACCCCTCTCGAACCAGAAAGTAGCGCAGCAAAGGAAGATGTTTATGTGGTGCCTGCACCGACTAGAGAGGAAGTTAATGATGATGATCATGAAGCTTCGGATCAAGTTACTGCTGAACTTCATAGGTCCACAAGGACACGTTCCGCACCAGAGTGGTACGGCAACCCTGTCCTGGAAATCATGTTGTTAGACAACGGTGAACCTTCGAACTATGAAGAAGCGATGGCGGGCCCGGATTCCAACAAATGGCTTGAAGCCATGAAATCCGAGATAGGATCCATGCATGATAACAAAGTATGGACTTTGGCTGACTTGCCCGATAATCGGCGAGCCATAGAAAATAAATGGATCTTTAAGAAGAAGACTAACGCGGATGGAAATGTGACCATCTATAAGGCTCGGCTTGTCACTAAGGGTTATCAACAAGTTCAAGGGATTGACTACGATGAGACTTTCTCTCCCGTAGCGATGTTGAAGTCTGTCCGAATCATGTTAGCAATTGCTACATTCTATGATTATGAGATATGACAAATGGACGTCAAAATGGAATTCCTTAACGGCTTCCTTAAGGAAGAATTGCATATGATACAGCCGGAAGGTTTTGTCAATCCTTAGAATGCTAACAAGGTATGCAAGCTCCAGCGCTTCATCTATGGGCTGGTGCAAGCATCTCGGAGTTGGAACATTCGCTTTGATGAGGTGATCAAAGCGTTTGGGTTCATACAGACTTATGGAGAAACCTGTATTTAAAAGAAAGTGAGTGGGAGCTCTGTAGCATTTCTCATATTATATGTGGATGACATATTGTTGATGGGAAATGATGTAGAACTCTTAGAAAGCATAAAGGCCTACTTGAATAAGTGTTTTTCAATGAAGGACCTTGGAAAAGCTGCTTACATATTAGGCATCAAGATCTATAGAGATAGATCAAGATGCCTCATTGGTCTTTCACAAAGCACATACCTTGACAAGATATTGAAGAAGTTCAATATGGATCAGCCCAAGAAAGGGTTCTTGCCTGTATGGCAAGGTATGAGATTGAGCACAGCTCAATGCCCGACCTCGGGAGAAGATAGAGAAAATATGAGTGTCACCCCCTATGCCTCAGCCATAGGTTCTATTATGTATGCCATGCTGAGTACCAGACCTGATGTGAACCTTGCCATAAGTTTGGTAGGGAGGTACCAAAGTGATCCCGGAATGGAACACTGGACAACGGTCAAGAACATCCTGAAGTACCTGAAAAGGACTAACGATATGTTTCTCGTTTATGGAGGTGACGAAGAGCTTGTCGTAAAGGGTTACGTCGATGCTAGCTTCGACACAGATCCGGATGACTCAAAGTCACAGACCGGACACGTGTATAATTTGAATGGTGGGGCAGTCAGCTGGTGCAGTTGCAAGCAAAGCGTCGTGGCGGCATCTACATGTGAAGCGGAGTACATAGCTGCTTCTGAAGCAGCACAAGAAGGAGTTTGGATGAAGGAGTTCATCACCGACCTAGGAGTTATTTCAAGCGCGTCGGGCCCGATGACTCTCTTCTGTGACAACACTGGAGCTATTGCCATTGCCAAGGAGCCCAGGTTTCACAAGAAGACCAAGCACATCAAGTGCCGTTTCAACTCCATCCGTAATAATATTCAACATGTAGACATAGATATTTGTAAAGTGCATACGGATCTGAATGTCGCAGATCCGTTGACTAAACCTCTTCCACGAGCAAAACATGATCAACACCAGAACTCTATGGGTGTTCGATTCATCATGATGTAACTAGATTATTGACTCTAGTGCAAGTGGGAGACTGTTGGAAATATGCCCTAGAGGCAATATTAAAATGGTTATTATTATATTTACATGTTCATGATAATTTTCTATTGTTCATGCAATAATTGTATTATCCGGAAACCGTAATACATGTGTGAATGCATAGACCATAATATGTCCCTAGTGAGCCTCTAGTTGACTAGCTCGTGATCAATAGATGGTCACGGTTTCATGACCATGGACATTGGATGTCATTGATAACGGGATCACATCATTAAGAGAATGATGTGATGGATAAGACCCAATCGTAAGCATAACACAAGATCGTGTAGTTTGTATGCTAAAGCTTTTCCAATGTCAAGTGTATGTTCCTTAGACCATGAGGTTGTGCAACTCCCGGATACAGTAGGAGTACTTTGGGTGTGCCAAACGTCACAACGTAACTGGGTGGCCATAAAGGTACACTACGGGTATCCCCGAAAGCATCTGTTGGGTTGGCACGAACCGAGACTGGGATTTGTCACTCCGCATGACGGAGAGGTATCTCTGGGCCCACTCGGTAAGACATCATCATAATGAGCTCTATGTGACTAAGGAGTTGGTGACGGGATGATGTGTTACGGAACGAGTAAAGAGACTTGCCGGTAACGAGATTGAACAAGGTATCGGTATACCGACGATCGAATCTCGGGCAAGTACTATACCGGTAGACAAAGGGAATCGTATACGGGATTGATTGAATCCTTGACATCCTGGTTCATCCGATGAGATCATCGTGGAACATGTGCGAGCAAACATGGGTATCCAGATCCCGTTGTTGGTTATTGGACGGAGAGATGTCTCGGTCATGTCTGCATGATTCCCGAACCCGTAGGGTCTACACACCTAAGGTTCGATGACGCTAGGGTTATAGGGAATGTATGTACGTGGTTACCAAATGTTGTTCGGAGTCCCGGATGAGATCCCGGACGTTGCGAGGAGTTCCGGAATGGTCCGGTGGTAAAGATTTATATATGGGAAATACTGTTTTGGTCACCGGAGTGATTTCGGGGGTCACCGGTATTGTACCGGGACCACCGGAAGGTGTCCGGGGGTCCACCGGGTGGGGCCACCTACCCCGGTGGGCCAAGTGGACTAAGTAAGGGGGAACCAGCCCCTGGTGGGCTGGTGCGCCCTCCCCCCAAGGTCCCAAGGCGCCTAGGGTTGGGAAACCCTAGTGGTGGGGGCGCCCCACCTGCTTGGGGGGCAAGTCCCCCCCACCTGGCCGCCACCCCCCTTTTAGATCTGATCTAAGGGGCCGGCCCCCTCTCCCCTTCCCCTATATAAAGAGAGGGAGTGGGAGGGCAGACGCACCTGAACCCTGGCGCAACCCTCCCCCTCTCCAACTCCTCCTCCTCCTTCCATAGTGCTTGGCGAAGCCCTGCCGGAGTACCACGCTCCTCCACCACCACCACTCCGTCGTGCTGCTGTTGGACGGAGTCTTCCGCAACCTCTCTGTCTCTCCTTGATGGATCAAGGCGCGGGAGACGTCACCGGGCTGCACGTGTGTTGAACGCGGAGGCACCGTTGTTCGGTGTTTAGATCGGATTCGGCGCGATCTGAATCGCTTCGTGTACGACTCCACTAACCGCGTTCTTGCAACGCTTCCGTAACGCGATCTTCAAAGGTATGAAGATGCACTCCTCTCTCGTTGCTAGTAACTCCATAGATAGATCTTGGTGATGCGTAGAATTTTTTTGAATTTCTGCAACGATCCCCAACAGGGTTCGGGGGAGTGGCTCCCCCGACGTACGATGCATACCGTCGGGCCACTAACATGTGGGTCGGGTTCCCAGCGGGCCCACATGTCAGTGGTGGAACGTCACCCTGCCGTACGATAGAGGATCCTCGTCCGGGTTCGGGGGCTTGTCAATAATTAACCTCTTGTTAGTGGAGAGTACCCCTCCACCAACGGGCGTCAGCTCGTCAGTGAAGCTAAACTATCACTACATGCCCTAGATTTTTATCCATTAGTGGTAAGTATGTAACCATTGATCTGCCAAGAACCCGACCCGCCACTATTAGTTAAAACACCACTGATAGGATAAGATTTCTGCTCGTCAATGGTGGTTTCTATGGATATGTCTCTTTTGACCATATACACAAACAAGTCACAATTACAAAAAAAATTGACCACCATTACCAAAGAATAACATCTTTTACAAAGCACAGTCACACACAAAAGCACTTCACAAAAAATACATGTTATGTTGAACTAAACCTCTAGCAATTGTTAGCACTTAAATACAAGTTCACCCCGTAGCTGAGTAGGTGATCCCCACTAATTATTTCTCTCAACATGCGACCATGTCACCTCAACATGCAGCCATGCAAAGCAAAAATATTTTCCATTATTTTATGATATGCTTATATTCAATAAATATCTTCCAATTATAATAATCAAATATAATAAATAATTTGTGTTTTTAGTTTCACTTCTGATATTATTAATTCAAATATTCATGTTCAATACAATCAAATCTCATTGGAACATATTGGAACAAATGCCAACAACAATGTGCCGGGTATCATCTATCCAATATGAACAAGAAATCACACCCAAAAAAACACAAGTGTAAATGAACTAGACCTCAATAACCACACTCAGAATCAAATCCCAAAATCTAGACTAAAATAGCCCGTCTTCTGTGGGGAAAAACTGCACAAAAATAGACTCTATAGTCTCACCTTGCTAGGCAAGGGTGAGATGAATTTTAGCACACTGTGTGTATTTTAAATGCCCGGACCTCATGGTACACCATATATCATTTATTGTGTGGTCTATTGATATTGATATTCTAGTGAAAGTCTTTCGTGCATGTTCCATGCTAGGGGCTGGTTGTCCTTCTCTGGTTGATCTCCATTGTCCGTGTGACCTACATGGGTCAATGTTTTTCTTTTCGAAACCGTTTGTACCAGAAATGGAACCATGCATATACCCCGAATTCGTAATAAAATATTATTTAATCATATATAGTTATTGAATAACAAGAAAAACATTTACACTTTCCAGTGGATGGTGATGTTTTTATTGCCTTGGTTGTAGACATTGACGATGACGAGGTCGCCCTTGCGCGCGTAAATGGTAGGGCCAGGGAACTGCCCGTTCACGGTGAGGACGGTCCTCTCCTTGCACAACCTCGTGTAGTTGTTCTCCTTAACCTCGTGTAGTGAGTTTATGACATGTTGAGACGGCATGTGTACAAATAGATTTGTGGGGCTAGCTATTGAATGAATGCGAATAAATGCAAGCAGACTTACAAAGAAATCGTGGTAGCGAGTCTTGGCGCCCTGAGCGGGGCTAAAGGAAACTCCCAGCGCTAACACCGCCCCAAGTAACCAAAGCACCGCCGGTATCTTAGCCATACCCATCGCCGGCCGACGGCCATCGCCACTCACCGAGCTCTGCTCAGCACGACCGTGAACCGCGGAGATCAAGAAGCTAGCTGGCCACAAGTTATGCACGCACGCTAGCTGCTGCTTGAGCAAACCTGGAATCTAAGGGCATCTCCAGCCGCGCCCCAGGAAGGCCTCCCCAGACGATTTTTTTGCGTCGGCGCCGAAAAAACGGCCCAGTCGCGCTCCAGCAGCCCGATTTTCGCCGGCCTGGGCCGAAAACAGTGCCGGCGGACCCAGGCCAAACCCGGCGCGCTGGGGGGCGTCTGGGGGCGCCGGGGCGAACTGTTTTGGCGCGAAAAAGTCGCGCGCCAGCCGCGTCAGCGACACGGCGGCTCGTCTTCCCCCAACTGCCTCGGTTCCCGCGAGGAATCAATGGCAAGGCTGCCGCCGGTCAGCCTTGCCATTGATTCCTCACGGGCGGCGTGTCACGGGACGGCGGGCCGACGCCTCCCCTCCCTCGCACGCGTACACACGGGCGCGGAGCGGCTATAAAGCCGGCGGTCTCTCAGTCACCTGTGCCCACACCAGACTCGCCCCTCGCCGCCACCCAGCCCCTCTCTCCGTCTCCGTCTTCCTCTCCCGAGGGCCACCGGCAGCCCCTCTCTCTCCCTCTCTACCACCGCCGAGCCCGTCGCCATGGCAGAGTGCTTCCCCGGAGACGAGGCGGCGGCCAACGGCTTCGGCCGCCGTTCGCTCCGTGAACAGGAGTCCTGGCTCCGCGAACAGGAGTCCTGACTCCTGTTCCAGGCGAACATCCCGGCGCCGCCGGACATGCGCGCCGGGCCGACGGGTTGGCGGCTCAGCGACGGGGGGTGCCCGTTCCCCCGTTGCCCGACACTGTGGCGAAGCACAAGTACTTCGCCGAGGAGGTCGAGGTCGCGCGCGCCTCCCTGACCGATGCCGAGCGCTTCCTCCCCCAGTACGCCGCCGACAATCACGCGGCTTGGGCGGCGTACTTCCAGCACCGCCAGCAGCAGCGCCTGGCGTCCATCAACGGCGCGCCGGTGGTCGGCGGCGTGAAGAACAGCGAGGGGCGCCACTTGTGGTGGGGCGTCCCCGGCCGCACGCTGGAGGGCGTGCTGACGTACCTCGACGGTGGCAACAACCCGCCGTTGACCTATCCTGCGACGGGGGCCGCCCCGTCGCAACACCGACGCGCATGGGCGCCAAGGAGGTTCACCTCCTCCTCGTCTTCCTCCTCTCGCTCTTCTTCTCACTCCTCCGATACTCCGGCGCTTCTCGGCGTCAAGGCCGAGCCCGCGGCGGAGACGCCACTCGGTTGGCGCATTCGCAGCGTCGGCATCGTCATCAACGAGGGCGACCGGCGCGCCTCCTTGTCGGCTCCTCCGCGCTTCGTCAAGCCAAATACGAAGCCGGGGCTGGCGCCGGTGAAGGCGGAGTTCGACGACGACGATGCGGCCCTGGAATGGGCACGCCAGGACTCCATTGCGATGGAGAAGGCGCGCCGGGAGAAGGAGAAGGAGCGCCAGCGCACCGCCCTGCCGCTTCGAGGAGCGCCGACGCGGCCGCGATGATGACGGAGTCGTCTTATGCGATAGCGACGGCGACGATGACGCGCCGCCGTCAGTCCACCATGGCGACGCCGGGCAGGGGTCCAGCAGGGGCGCCCGCGTCAAGGAGGAGAAGGCCGACGACGACGATGGCGGCGACGACTTCAGCCCGTTTCTTTTTTAGATTAGGTTAATGTAATGAAAATGCGCGAATTTCACCGAAATTTGCCATGTTTGATCGAAATTTAACTTTTTTTTATCATAACTTGGTCAAAGGATGCTATTTTTTTAATACGCGCCTGGGGACGGCCCTGGGGCCGACGACTGGGGACCGACTCGCCTCAGGATCATTTTTTGCGCCGGCTCACCCCCAGGCGACGCTTTTAGACGCTCCCTTGGGACCAACGGTTGGAGATGCTCTAATGTGTGGGATGGACCGATGATGGCAACTCCAAGCAGACGCACGAGTTATTTATAGATCGTACGGGGGACAAGATCGAGCCCGGTCGACGATGCGTGTGCTGATGTGAATGGTTTCTATGATTAGATGCTTGTCAAATATAATCGGCAGTCGCTATGGAAAGCGGAGGCTTTGGCAGAAGCCGCCCACCGCGACGACGTGAAATGCATGCACATGCAGTTACCCCTGGATTCCCTTGATTAATTGTTAGTTGGTCGCTGTCATGCATGCTGCGACGACGACAGCGTCAAAGCCTTGAACCCTTCGCGCCAACCGCCCACGGGGTTTAGTTTCAGCGGATCTAAACTCCTAATGGAGCAGTTGGTAGTCTCCGTTCCGGGTTTATTTTCGTCCCACCAGAGACGGTTTTTTTTCGTCCTCGATCCCACCTCCCGCATCCCATCAATTCCCCCCTCCGCCCTCGAACCAAGAAAGAAAAAACGGCATGCTCCCACGATGTCCAGTGCTAAATCCTCCGGTTGATCGAAAAAAACTCGCTCGGAAAAAAATCTACGAAAATAAACCTACGAAAATTAGCCAGACGCTCGCACCCTCGCGCCCTCGATGCACTTGCCCGCTCGAACGTGGCTCCGTCCCTCCCTCAAACCCTAGCTACCCCTCGTCTCCCCGCCTCCAGCCGCACCCGCCGTCGCACCCCAATCCCCGATCTGGCTCTCCACCTCACGACAACGCCATTGCCCTCTCCGTCCTCCTCCTGAAGACGTCACCATCGCCTCCCCTCCTCCGTGATTCGGCCATGGCCACCACCGACGCCCTCCTCTCCATCGCTGCTGTCGACCCTCAACCTACATCGATCTCCTCCTAGATCGACAAAGGGAGACCTCCACCGTCGCCGTTCTTCTTCCTCCCCGACCTCCCGTCGCCGTTCTCCACGGATCTGGCCGTGGCCACAACCAACGCTGCCGGTTCCATGGAGGAGCTCAGCCCGGCCTTCTCCACGGATCTGGTTGATCTGAAGGCGGGCGACGAGGCGGGGCTCGCCGAGCGAGGTATCCAGGTGGGGATCGCCGGTGACGACGAGGAAGGCCGGAGCGAGGGATCCAGCGACCTAGGTAGGAGCTCGCCGGACCTGAGCGACGGGGAACGGGCACGTGAGACGGAGGAATTTGGTGCAGTGGCGTGAATTCCTTGCAGGTAGAGGCGGGTCTCCATGGCTGGCAGGGAGAGCTCCAAGCCATGGAGGGGCTTTAGTGTTCCCTGGTAGAAAAGAGAGAAAGAGGAAGATTCAGGGAGGAGGAGAGGTAGGGAGAATAAGGTGCAGGTGCGAGCTTGGGGAAGAGGGAGCCTAACATCAAGTGCTTAGGGAACATGTGCGTATATCCTTGCTCCTTTTCTTCTTTCAGTTTTAGGTACTTTCCAGCAGGCGTGCACATCCTTGTTCCTTCTCTTCTTTCAATTTTAGCTACTCTCCAGTATTCAATTTGCATGTAGAACAAAATCTGTCTGCAGTTCTCAAGTAAATGAACCGTAGAGAATCAGCTAGATATTTTACTACTGTAAGCTGTGGAGTACTCAAAATGGCATTTATATTGCTGCAAATGCAATATATGATTTATGCAGCAGAGAGGATGCCGCAAGGGGAGAGGAATGGTGCAGTGAGATTGAGGAAGACAGGACACATCGGGACCCGGGAGCTCGAGAAGAGGCTCAATCGATCTCGACAAGAAGTGATCTCCCCTTGGTGACAGTACTAGATGGCCTCTCGAGGCTCCTGTCATAGACCTGGGTATGTGTATATATTTCGTTTCTTCAACGGTTTATTTATGCACGAGTAAGCTTGCAAAGCGACCTGGGTATGTGGATAGATTTCACTTCTTCAACGGTTCATTGATGCATGAGTAAGCTTGCGACCTGGGTATGTGGATAGATTTCACTTCTTCAACGGTTCATTGATGCACGAGTAAGCTTGCAAAGCGGCATCCTGCTTATCTAGCTTTCTGTCCACTGCTGTCCATGCAACTGGTAATGACTGTGCAGCAGCCAAGCTTTTTTTTTTTTTCATACATCCGGCCTCTAATCCCTGGCTATTAATTATATATTTAAGCAAACACAAGATGACGAGACATCATTTAATTTTAAGAGAATCAATAAATTATTGAAACTGAAATGGTCATATATATGATGGTTTGATCTGTTTTTTTTCAGAAGCAGAAAAGATAGAAGAATATCATCTCCTTCTAGCGGAACGGCAGAGGGCTTGGCTGCTACCAGGGTGATCCAAAGGGTGTATCTAGGTAGCATGTTTGTGGCCACTTGCACTAACATGATTAATGGTAGCTTCTATTCCATGACATGATTTTTGCAGCTGTAACAATATGTTTCATGCGAGAGGACATAAATTTGCATCCTATTTTTCTGTCCAGTTAGTTCCAAATTACAAATGTTTGTGCTATCACTGACAATTTGGTGGAAAAAGATGAGTCGTATATACACCCAGTGTAAGCTTTCACATCAGCCGTTGCTCTTGATTGTCTTTGCAAGTCAATAGATATAATTTCTTATGATTTTCCTTTACTCATAGTAAGTACTGAATATTTTGTGCTTCTACCCTTTAGGTGTTAATTTCTGTGATGTGGCTAGCAAAGTTGGCAACAGGTACAGTATAACCATCATGATCTGCAGAGGGATATCACCTAGGTGCATAAATCATAATCATTCAGTTTTTTTTTGGCAAGCTGGAGCTACCTGTAACTTTCAATTTTGGTGCCAAGATGGATGGATTCAACTGGGTGACCCACTGCCAGGTATTGTTGTTCAGTTATCCTGAGGGTAATGTGGATATGTTCTATTTGAGATCAAGCTTGGTATTGCTAAAAAATATATATGTGATGTGCATTGAGATTTCAACTATATAACAGCAGTGATAAAACACGCCGCTTCCCTTGCTATTCATGATCACTTGAACTAGCTTACCTTATAATAATATTTCTATCTTGCACCTTGAGTGTTGTTCAGTGGTAATATTCGCTCCGCCGAAGGTAATAGTGATGCTCCTTTGCTAAGAAGGTTCTTTCCTGTTCAATGCAATGACAAGACGCTGAAACATCATGGTGTCCATGCTCAAAGATAATGATTCACCCCCTGGTTTCTTATTGTTGTATCCTCTTGGCAGGGCGTGGTCGCGGCTGCGGCGCGGGCAACAAGGACGAGCGCCGCAAGGGAGCGGATGGGCGTGGGTGTGAACCGGGGAGAGGAGACCGTGGCGGAGGAGATGAGAGAAGGCCACCATCTTCTTCTCCCCCCTCTCCGACCAGAAACCCCTATCTGTCCATCCAACGAGAGAAGACTGCAGGCGGAGGAGAGGAGACGCGGGTGAGGTAAGAGGAGCCAAATCCCCATCATGCTCCTCCCCACGCGCCGCCGACCCACCCGCGGCATTCTTTCTGGTGTGCCAGGTAACCGAATCCACCTACTCCTACCCGTACCTTTTTTGGGGGATTTTGTTGAATTGTTTTGGGGCTTTTGATTTGGGGGCGATATTGACATGATTGTTCGAGGAAGGGGAATGGCTTCTTGTGCGCTCAGTTTGTTGTTGTCTGCAGGGGAAACAACAGCAAGATGGTGGTGCGGGTCTTTGGGTATGGGTCCCTGATCTGGAACCCCGGCTTCGATTTCGACGAGAAGATCCTGAGATTCATCAAGTGCTACAAGTGTACGTTTAATCTCGGTATTCTTGGTTGCGCCTAAATGATTTGAAGCAAATCTGAACCTGTAACTGTAGTTCTTGGTCTGAAGATATCACATCTCAACTTTTCTTTCTCCGCAACTTGCATTGACCATAGAGGCGCACCAGAGAATCCATCTAGGACCTGCACCCTTGAATCCGAAGATGAAGAAATATGCGTAAGTTGACTGCATCCATTAATCAAATATCTACACCACAATGTACTGATGTGTTGAAGTTTCGATGATTTCGATTGGTCGCTGACATAACCTCCTATTTCTCCTTTTGTTTATAGGTATTCAACATGAGGAATTTCATACTTTTGGTGTGGTGCTAGCAAATATAGTGACCAAAGATAGTGATGAGAAAGGGTGGGGCTGAGTATGCCACACATGAATATGATTATTTCCCCTATGTTCTTTTTGGCAATCCACTTCATCACTGACTCATCTGTGTATGGGTGATCTAACAGGCATGTATTATGTCTTCCCTCTTTCTTTGTAAGTGAAGGATTTCAGATTGCTGCACATTATTCAACTGCTATACTTGTGAAAGAGAAATGTGCTAAACTATAGTACTCCCTCTGTCGCATGATAAGTTTCAGCGACTCTTATTTTGGGATGGAGGGAGTAGTAAATTACTTTTGGTTTTTCTTTGTTGATTTGATAATAATTAAGTTTAAAAATATGTCAGCTTGTATTTCACTAATAGGGTAGAGCCAAGGTGGCACAAGTGTGTGGCCATGGTTTTCTTTTATTGTTTTTATCAAATCAATGGAAATACATCTGCAGAATTATGGATTGCTACTACAAATAATGCTTTAAATAATGGCATCTTCTCAGCAACCCTACATGCACCCCCTCGCGAGAACCACCGAGACATTCCTAGGAAATTCTTCTCGCTTGCTGCAGCCCATGGTGCACCATCCGATCTCTGTGTGCTGCACAGTTATATGTGGTCTTATATCCTGCACGTGTGTTGCAAGTGTTTCTCTCTACTTTGTGCTCCAAATTTGTTTTTCCTATAATATGGAAGATTAATGTATATATTCTTCTAAAGTTACAGTACATTCATGGTCTGTGTATATCTATTTGTATGATGCAAACCTGAGTCGGGCAGACAACAACTAATTTCTTCATTTACTATCTTTATACTCAACTTGATTGGCAGACTTCAGGTAATTCGTGCTCGTGTGGTAAGAATTGAACTCATGTGCTGCTCTTTTACCGCTTTCTGGATGCAAATAGCTGCAAAGGACCTGTACTGCTACGAATTACATCACGGATTATGTGCTACTTTATTAGTTGAAGTCTATTTGTTTAGTTAGTTCTCTAAAACAATAGCACTTCTCCTGGTGTATATGTTTCTTGGCAACATTTGGTGTAATACTAATCTTCCAGAGATTGTTGTAAGAAATAACTATATTTAGTATCTTTATCTCATCAATGGGCTAATTCTATAAAAAGAACTAATAAGGAGATTTCTTAGCAGTACTGTATTTGTTTGGAGCAATGAGGTAATTTTATCCTATGTTACTTTCTTTCTCTTGCATTTCCTAATTTTGTTTTCCACTCCATTTTTTCAGGTTCCAAAGTTTGGCCACAACTAGCTTGATTCCGAGACATTTCGTATTAGGAGTTAAACTTTGGTTTGGAGGCATTGAGCTTTGCCAGTAACTAGCTTTGTTACTTGGTATACTTCTGTCAGCATTCAGGTAAACAACTATCTACCACATTGTTTAATCTGGGGTTTACCCGATGCCAAGTGTACTATATTGCTAGATTTAACTTTAACCTATGTGTTGCTCCGTATGTATCTCGGCATAAATGGTTCATCATACTAGGATTTAATGTAGTGATCTTACTTCTGTTGCTTCTTGGTGAATATAAATTATATTGCGTTTTCATGGAAGAAGGAGCCCTGTAGTTGTGTAGCGGATCGCGGGAGAGGCAGCCGGTGAGTGCGAGCTGGACGGGAAGGTGATGCCTGCGATGGCGAACCATGCCGGCGGGAAGGGCAAGGTCGACGCTCTAAATGTACTGCCTGACAGCTTATCTTAGTCTTAATAAAAGTGCATATCTGCAGCATCCTTTCATTTATTTGGCATATCCTACTTTAAACAGTATCCTTGACTCGCATCGATTTCAAATAACTGAAGTATCTTCTCTGCTCATGTTTCCACATAAAGCCCAATCATGTATATGTACTGATGGCAGCATGCATTCCAATTTAGAGAATTTCCAATGCTTTCCTTTTTTCGCATCCGTGCTTATCTTCTTGTATTGTTTAGCAACGAGAATGTTTAGTGCTTCTGAATTTCAATGACAAGGGGTACTGAATTTTAACTAAGTGCTTCTGATATGTCAATGACAAGTGGTACTGAATTCTAACTAAGTGCTTCTGAATTTCTTGTGATGAATGCGTTTTCTAAGTGTAAGGCCCCGTTCGGTGTCCATCCGCTCCACTGCTCCACTCCGGGAGCTGACGAAGCTGCAGTGAAAAGTCTTGGAGCGGGTGAAACGATGCTCCACAGATCTGCGGATTTCAACGAGCCGGCGCATTGCCGAGCGGGGCCTAAATATTGATGATTTGGTACAACATACAAGACTGCTATATTTTGATGTGTTAAGGACTGCTAAGTATGAATCTTAATGTATCAAATTAGGTAGTACTGAATATATAAATGTTGTTTGTACTCTTTAATGACTCGAACAAAAACTGCTATTTGTATGTCTAATGGCCGAGTCTCGCCTTTATGTTCTGTTGCGCTGAATGCCTGGGCGTCAAGTGTTGGGCAGTTTTCATGTCAAAAAGAAAAGTGGGGGTTGTTTTCACTTGCGCCAATGTTTGGATGGCTGAACTGGGCGCATGTTGTTGTGAATGCAGTCACTGGATCCCAGTCCCGCCTGCCCTGGCTTCCATCGTACGCCTGGGAGCCGGACCAAGAACGTGTGGAAGCCGGTCCATGAAAAGTGGTAAACAGCGAGACCATAGAGTACCAACATGGGTCCATCAATAAACGATGACTGTTCCATGTCAGAAACACTGTACATAAATCACCCATCATATATCAATACGGCTCATTATACCTTTGATGGCAAATCCCTATGAGGACCAACGATGCAGATAATATGACTATATAGTAGTACGACCCATATTGAATTTTCGAAACTTCTAAGTGCATATTGTTTAGTCTCAATTTCCATAAATATGAGGTGCAGGTTGCATTATTATTGTCCGATCTAAATTACATCTAAGACTTGAACAGGGAGTGATGCCTCCTTTAATGAGTGAATTATATGGGGCGTGCTACACGTTTGCCGGCTGATCTTTTTAACAGATCATCCAGGTCGCTAGCCAAAATGATGTGTTGCATGGAGCGGCTGAATGCGTCTTCACCATTACAACACAGACTTTGTTGCGAAATTATTTTATTTTTGCGACACGAGTCTTGTTGCAGCAGCTGTTTTGTCGCAATTTCTTATTTTTTACCCGAGTTTGTTTTGCAATTTTTGCAACTAAGGTCTTGTTGCAGAAAAATTTCTGCAACAGAGATTTTGTTGCAAAACATAAACCGTCATAGTCCATTGCAACACCGCGTCTGTTTCAGAAACATAGCACTTGTTGCAGAAGCGTGTTCGACGAAGGATCGTATGCTCGCCTTCAATTGGACACGTGTCACACAGGAAAGGTGGCGGATGCGGCCACTACGATCCGCTAGGTGATGGTAAGCATTTCCCAAATTATAGTGTAGTTGAATCTTATATTCTGTTTGTGCATGTAGGTGTGTGCTTCCTCGCTTTTCCCTTATAAGTTGTCCTCAATTTGTTGTTTCTGTTTAGGTTTGGATTTTTTTTCTTCAACCCGCAAGGCCCGTCCAGTTGTGAGCTATGATGAATTTGTTAAGCGTTGGAGGAGAACATTGCACATCCGAGCTACCCTGAATGTAGTGAGGCAACCATGAATTGGGTATTTCACATGAGGGAGGGGAGAGGAGAGGAACATTGTCACTTTCATGCTTTTGATGATAATTTCAATTCATAGTTTCTCTACAACACACGAGCGGTACTGGTGGGCTCAGGATGAAAGTGGCGCCGGTAGAATCACTAGGCACTGGATGGGGAGGCAGTTGTCACCCTTGTCCCTCGGTGCTAACCTGCCGTGGCGGCTTCACTCGCTTGCTCCCTGAGAATACGAGTTCATATGGTCGTGAGTTGCTGCGGATTTGTTTTTATCACTTTTACAGTATTTTTTATCTATCCCTAACATACTGATTCATTTTGTAGCTTTGATTTCCCATATATGCCAGCCTAAATATCCCATGGTCAACATATTTGCATGGTTAGTGGACATTGTCCCTTCATTTTGTATTCAATGATGGATGAAAAGTCTGAAATGGCAATTCTGCTGTATTATTCAATTTGACCTAATATTAAGTTTTTTATATTGCCGATAGAAATACATTTTTTCCGCCTGATTTAGGAAGTGCACATAGGTAAGTCAGCATATTATGTAGCTCTTTCAAAGGTGAAAGCATGTGCATGTTACCTTCAAAATTGCTATCTCTGAAGCATACGCACATTGCACTAACAACTAGGCGGAGGTTCAGACATCATAGCTGTTAGTGACCGGTCCATTCGACCGTGCGTATAGGGACGGTTTGGGGTGCTAGGATGTCGATGCTCTCAAGTGGGGTGTAGTGGAGGTGGTTGGATCGACGAGTGAAGAGAGAACACAAAAAATTGGAGGAAGACCAGCGACAAGCGAGTTCAACTAAAACATAAATTTCTTGTTAGTTAATCGCAAAGGTACTCCCTTGGAACTAACATGCATCATGACCATACTAATACATTTTATTTGTATTATCACTATATATTCAAGATAATATTAATTTAGCAAATTGTAGAGATTTTTTTGGCTATCTTTTTTGTTATGATATGGTGGAATGGTAAAGAATTAGTTTCTGATTCGTACAGTGAGTATTCCGTGTTACACATATTAAGACCTTCAACCTGAAGGATTCATGCTAATTGCATATATTGCTTGTGCATGATGGGTACGAGTTGAGGAAGACGTTTTTATTATACTTGCTCAAATATTATGTCAATGAAGATAAATACAACATTTCTGATATTGTGTGAGAATTTCTTAAGCGCATTAAATAGATCTTAATTTGTAACCGATTTTTAGTTAGATCATGGTTTTATATGTATGCATGGCCAAATTGACCTTTTGTTATCGATTTACATTGCAAGTAAAGTGGATTCAAATTATTACTCGATTGTGCCCATGCTATCTTTCTTTATATATGAAATTTAACATGCATTATGTTTACGTAATTCCAGCAAAATATTTCAAAAGCCCGTGGCAACGCACGGGCATTGTACTAGTACTCTTAATTAGGGTATGTTTGGGACTGCTCTACTTCTTAAAAGAGTCAATTACATCACAGGTGTTTGAACTTGACAAGAAAAGTCAGTTTGGTGCTAAAACTTGCGGCATACATTGAACCGGTGACAGAACTTGGCTTAGACGTGCATCTACGATGCTAATCACGTTTGTATACGCTCAGCGTGCTGACGAGGCACGCCAACATGGCATAGGACCCACTGTCAGTGACCAGAAAGACGGGGATGAGCGTGTTACCTGTTTTTTTTTTGCGACGAACAACCTGGAATTTTTTCTCATCACAAAAGAGCCCCTTGAATATTTTTTCTTAAAAAAACCAGTGAGGCCCATACGCCAGGAAACGGTAAAAAAGAAATGAATATGCAATAGTAAGGGGTTCTAGCGCGCAACCTCGTCCTAACAAGCCGAAGCTACTAGCTAGCCACCACGGCATGTCAAACTTGCTTACTTGCTTCGATCGCTAATCCTAATGACACATATGTGTGTAACAA
Organism: Secale cereale; assembly: GCA_902687465.1. NCBI lineage: Eukaryota > Viridiplantae > Streptophyta > Magnoliopsida > Poales > Poaceae > Secale > Secale cereale. Next base: position 626,852,130 of record LR738712.1, on the reverse strand, counting down.
AAAAAGTAATGACCCAGATGGGGCTTAAATGGGCTGGAGTGACCGCGGCCATTTTCTACCATGATAGTGTTTTTAATTCATATATAAAATAATATTTTATATTTATTTAAATCATATAATTGTTTTATAATTCATGTTTGAATGTATTTTAGAATTACATGAACAGTATTTTAAGTAATACTACCTCCGTAAACTAATATAAGAATGTTTAGATCACTATTTTAGTATTATAAACGCTCTTACATTAGTTTACAGAGGGAGTAATATTTCTTGTAAAGTGAATGAATATTTATCTGAATGCATGAATACAGCCTAAAAGTATGTGGATAGTTTTCTGAATACATTAAGAAGTCATGAATACTTTTATAATTTATGAAAATAATTCAGAAATATTATTTTTACTATAAAACCATTTTTAAATAATACTTGAATATTTATTAGGATAACATTGACATTCGTTCAACTACGCACATTTTTTAGAATTACAAGAACACTATCTTAAATAAGTTAATTTATTTGTATGTATAATCTTTTTAATTTACACATTCTTACAAAATGCTATGAAAAAGAAATAACATGTGAAAATGGCCCACGGTAACTGTAGCAGATTTAAGCCCTATGTGTGCTTGTCTATAGGTCATTATGGGTAGAGATCCCACTTGTACAACATTGATACGTGGTGTGGTGGCTGGCCTGTGTGGGCTGGCGGTAGCGGTAACAATTCATGTGTTCGAATCGGGGGTGGTGCTAAATTTCACGTCCTAATTTCTCTTTGTTGTATTGTGCCCTGGAGGGTGGGGCCCAATTGTCATACTGACATTTCAGGATTATTTTAAGAAAAACATTGAGTGGCTTTTGTGAGAAAAATAAAATATCAGGGCATTCTCGCAAAAATATCAAGCCACATGTCCGTGCCCGCCTTCCTGTCACTGACATTGGGTCCCATGTCATGTTGGCCTGCCTCGTCAGCATGTTGTGTGTATACAAAACGCGATTAACACCGTAGATGCACGTCCAAGCCAAGTTTTGTCACTGGTTCAATGTATGCCACAAGTTTTAGCACCAAACTGACTTTTCTTGCCAAGTTCAGACACCTGTGGTGTAATTGACTCTTCTTAAAATTCAGCTCTGCTCCGGAAAACACAAGCCAAACAGGGGTACCTTCACGATATGCTGCTCCGCAAAAAACTAGAATATGTGGTACAACTCTTAGTTTTTTATGAAGCTCTTCAAGGGATGCTCCAAAAAACTCTAGAAGCTGGAGTTGGGTGGAAATTACCCACCACTGCCATCAGTAAGTGGAGATACCCTTTCGTTTCTCCGTCCTCAACCAATCAAATAGATTCTTTCCACCAAATTTCTCATTCGTGAAGCTGAAGCTAGATGGAAGCCAAACATTCTCTTTGATAGTGCTACAACTTCTAGTTGAAACTGCTCCAAAGTGAATTTAGTGAAACGAAAATGATTTTTGTGAAGCAGAGCAGTCTCAAACAAGCTCTTAATCGATCCAAGCACGTACGACGCAGGTGCAACTTCTGAAAAATCAATCAAAAAACACACGATGAGCTTTTGCCTCATCTGGATGGAGCTGCCTTATTAGTGGCTCGTTTTTGTAGCAGGAACGAGCAAAGTTGATCAACGCGTCAGGAAATGAAAGTCGTGCTGAGATTTGTGGTACCCGGGAGACCTCATCGACTACTCAATCAATTCAAGGGAAACAACCATGCATGCATGTCCGACCGTCAAGGAAATACTAAAGGCCCTGCTTGGATTGGGTGTAAGATATTACACCTGTAAGTATTTTACAAGTATAAATTACCAGTCACCTCTTAGTTCCTGCCTACAATTAAAACGACGGGAGGAGGCCTGTATCCCAAAACCGGCCAGAAACGAGCCAAAACGCTAATCCAAGCAGGGTCTAATCGGGACTGGCAAACCGAGGTGTGACCATTGAATGGTGGTCCAATAAGAACTGCTAGCCGCCCATTTCTTTGTTTTCCTTCACACCATTTTTGCAAGGTTCTAGAACCTTCGGTTTTCTTTTTCTATCTTTTGATTTTTTTTTGTTTCCTTATTCTTTTTTTGCGGGAAGTTTTCTTTATTCTTTTTACTCTTATATTCCTATTTTCACGAACATTTTTTAAAATTTAGATTTTTAAATGAGGGAAGAATTTTTAAATTTGTGAATATTTAAATTTAAAAGGCCTAAGGGGGGGGGGACCGTGCGTGTCTAACAATTTTTCACATGCACTAGTCTAATGATCGCCCGCACGTGTTTCCCATGTCTGGCAACTCATCGGATGACCATGAGCCCCCGAAAATGAAGCTCAACCTCCGCGAAGCCAGCAAGCGGCTAATCAGACGACGGCGATGAGCTCGCCAAGCTTAGCTTCAACGAGAGGGGAGAAGTGGTGGCCTTCGTGGGACCCAAGCGCCGGTGGCCTTCCATGATCTACTCTTCCTCGCTGCCGGCGGCTCCCGCAGATGTGTTGGCTTCATCGTCGTGGAGGAGGACGCGACTGACGCGGAGTTGGCGACGTCGCACTCGTCCCTGCTATAAACTTCATCCGTCGCGTTGTTGATCTCTGCAAATGCGACTTCTATCTCCGCATGCATGACACGGTACCGCAAGCACTTGCGATGGATGTCGCGGGTGCAACCGTAGGACAGGAGCAGTGCCTCCTGCTCGTCCATGTCTATGTCTGCCGCAATGCCCGTGGTGGGGGGAGTTGCTCCTCTGTGCGCCCATGCTCGCCGAGAAGGTGGAGGTCTTAGGCCTAGTCGGCCTGCGCTTGCCAAACCTGGCCTCCCGTTCTTCCAACACCATGTCGGTGTACTAAGCCCGTGCCTCGCCCATGGCGATGCCGACATGGGACGACGAGGACGGTGGTGCCGGCTCGCCTGCAACGCTGGCCACTAGAGAGCTCGTCCGTATGTCGGCCAACCAACCGACCGAAGTGGTGCCGATCTCCTTCTTATATTCAGATGTGAGGTTCTGAAAGTGCAACTAATCCCCGGGTGGTTTTGGTAATTAATAACAACATATATATCATTGAACTAATATTTTCTTGAGAATCATTTCAGAGAAGTTCGATGATATGGGTATGGAAATGTCTGAAGAAGTGGACCCCTCAAAATGCTAAGACAAGCATTGGCAAAAGCTCAAGACTCTATTTTTGGTTTAGTGATCAAAGATCACATTGAGTCCATAGGAAAAGCCAATACTATTAAAAGGGGATGAGGTTGTGTTAATGATCTAGTTGTTCAAGTGCTTGGTGATCTAGCTCCCTCAACTATCAGCACTCTTCACTATTCAACACACTCATAAGTAATCTCGGACAAACCGATTCTGCAAACTCAGTCCCACCGAGATGAACCACCTCAGTTATTCCTCCAAACCCTAAATTCTCGGTCCATCCGATTCTGAGTTTCGGTCTCACCGAAAATGGACTGCCAACCTTCTGTAACCAATTGACATCATTTCGGAATATCCGAGTTGTTGTTTTCGGTCCCACCGAGATGGCAAGCTCCAACCTTTGACTCACTTCGGACACACCGAGATGGTATTTTCGGTCCCACCGAAAATCCCAACGTTCACTATATTTGAACTTTCGGTCTGACCGAGTTTTCACTTCGGTCTCACCGAGATTGGTCAAATGTGTGTGTAACGGTTGGATTTTGTGTGGAGGCTATATATACCCCTCCACCCCCTCTTCATTCATGAGGAGAGCCATCAGAAAGTACCACCACTTCTACCATACACTTTCTGAGAAGTGAACCACCTACCCTTGTGTTGAAATCAAGCCATTCCATTCCTACCATATGAAACTTGATTTCTAGCCTTCCCAAGTTGCTTTCCACTCAAACCTTTCTTTCACCACAGCCATATCTGTGAGGAGAGTTGAGTGTTGGGGAGATTATCATCTGAAGCACAAGAGCAAGGAGTTCATCATCATCAACACCGTCTATTACCTTTTGGGGGGTGGTGCCTCCTAGATTGGTTAGGTGTCGCTTGGGAGCCTCCGTCTTCGAGATGTGGAGTTGAACCAAGAAGTTTGTAAGGGCAAGGAGATCGCCTACTTCGTGAAGATCTACCCCGAGTAAGGCTAGTCCTCCGTGGGCGTAGGCCATGATGGAATAGACAAGGTTGCTTCTTCGTGGACCCTTCGTGGGTGGAGCCCTCCGTGGACTCACGCAGCCGTTACCCTCCGTGGGTTGAAGTCTCCATCAACGTGGATGTACGATAGCACCACCTATCGGAACCACGACAAAAATCTTCGTGTCACCAAACTGCGTTTGATCTTCTCCACCTCTCTTTTACATGTGCAATTTACTTTCCGCTGCTTATACTCTAGAATTGCATGTGTAGGGTGATACTTGAATTGATCTTAATTGTGAAACTGCCAAAAACATTGCATGATCAAAAGGCAGATTTTTTATATTGTCAAGTAGTCTAATCACCCCCCCTCTAGACATACTTTCGATCCTACAAGTGGTATCAGAGCTTTGGTCTCCATTGTTTTGGTTTCCATTGCATTGGACTCCATAAGCTTGGTTTCACAACCTAGGAGAGTATGGCGTCTAGTGAGGGTAATTATCGTAGAGGTCCTTACTTTGATGGTACAAATTTTGCTAGTTGGAAGCATAAAATGAAAATGCATATTCTTGGTCATAACCCAGCCGCATGGGTCATTATTTGTGTTGGTATGCAAGGTGATTTCTTTGAAGAAGGAAAAGTTCCGGATCGCGAAGCTACACCGGAAGAGTTGCGGATGTTGCAAAACAATGCTCAAGCTTGTGACATTCTCTTCAATGCTTTGTGTCCCGAAGAGTTCAACAAAATCAGCCGTCTTGAGAATGCTAAAGAGATTTGGGATACTTTGGTTGAAATGCACGAAGGTACTGAATCTGTGAAGGAATCAAAGCTAGATATTCTTCAAGGTCAACTTGACAAGTTCAAGATGAAGGATGGTGAAGGAGTCGCTGAAATGTACTCTAGGCTTGCTCTCATCACAAATGAGATTGCCGGCTTAGGAAGCGAAGAAATGACCGACCGATTCATCATTAAGAAGATTCTCAGAGCTTTGGATGGAAAGTATGACACCGTGTGCACTTTGATCCAAATGATGCCAAACTACAAGACTCTCAAGCCAACTGAAGTCATTGGTAGAATTGTTGCTCATGAGATGACACTTAAGGATAAGGAAGAGCTTCACAACAAGTCAAGTGGTGCTTACAAAGCTACAAGTGATGCTCCTACTACCTCAAGTGACAAGCTAATTTCCAATGAAGAGATAAGCCTAATGGTCAAGAACTTCAACAAGTTCTACAAGAATAGAGGCAAAGAAAGAAGCTCAAAGTCTAGATCATATGATGAAAAGAGATCTTCTAGTCGCGATCGAAACTGCTACAATTGTGGAAGACCCGGACACTTCTCAAATGAGTGTACGGCTCCCCACAAAAGAAGAGAAGAATCTCCAAGAAGAAGAGCAAGAGATGAGTCACCTCGGAGAGAGAGAAGGAGCAGAGATGATCGTTATGAACGAAGACCCTCTCGGAGAAGCAAGGATTCGGAGAGGAAAGACAAGTCATCAAGGAGCTACACAAGAAGAAGACATCAAGCTCATGTTGGTGAATGGGTCTCCGGCTCCGACTCTGACAATCAATCCGATGGAAGCTATCACTCCGACTCCGACTATAGTCAAGATGAAGGTGTTGCCGGACTTGCACTCGTATCCTCCAACTCCAACTCCTACGACTTATTTGATTCACCAAATGAGGGAATTGGAAGATGCTTCATGGCTAAAGGTCCCAAGGTAACACACCCTGAATTCATTGACTTTGATAGTGATGAGGATGACTTACTTGGTGAAGATGAGCTCTTGCATGATAAATCTAGTGAGCTTAGTAATGATGAAAATGCTAGTAGTCTCTATAGTCGAGAAGAGTCGAATGACAATGCTATGAAGGAGATGGAGCGTCTAACTAAAGAACTAAACAATCTTAAGTTAGCTCATGAAACAACTCAAGAAGATCATAGAGAGCTCCTAAGATCTCATGAGAAGCTACGCTTCGAGAAGCTCACTCTAGAGCAAGAACATGAGTTTCTAAAAGCGATCAATGACGATCTTCGAAAGAAGAGTTCTTCATATCTTGCCAAACGACTTCTCTTGTCTAATTTCTTGCCACCTATTAAGACTAAGCATGACAAGCATAAGAAAAATTCTTCCTCTAGTAGTAACAATAACAATGTTAAATCCAATATTGTTACCTCTAGTAGTTCTCTTGATTCCACTAACAATGTTTCAAGCCAAGTTACACTTGAGCAAGAAAATAGCTTATTGAAGGAAATCATAGAGAAAGGTGTCTACAAGAGTCTTGCCGGAAGCAAGAACTTTGAGGAGATTGTTCGCAAACAAGGAAGACACCGGAAGAATCAAGGGATTGGTTTTGAGCGAAAGTTCAACGCCGAAGGTGTTGAGTGGGAAGAAGGTCAATACCCTACTCAACAGTTTGTTTCACAAAAGGAGAAGTATGATCCTACTTCTTCCAATGTGGAACAAGCTCAAGATGACCTTCCACCACAAGACCACAAGCTAAAGGCCAAGGACAAGCTTCAAGAGGAGATTGATGCATTCATTGAAGCACCTCAAGCCATGGTCAAGTGGGTTCCCAAGGACACATCAAGTTCTACTTCGTCAAGCTCAACTACAACACCAAGGATTCCCATCAAGATGATGTGGATCCCAAAGAAGAAGAACTAGTAGGTTCTTGAGGGTGACTCCGCCAACAAACTTCACTCATATTCATTTTGGCAAGAACTTGTGCAATCAACTTCCACATCATGCACTAGTTCATGGAGTCACAAACCCTCTTGTTGGTAAGTCAAGGGACAAGGTAATCATTGCTTTCATGGACATCATCTTTTGTGTACTTCACTCTATGTCTATGGATACTCTTGTTTGTTCCTTGTGGGACTAACCCATGTAGGTATTGAAAGTGCCCTAATCCAAAGGATTGCTCCCAACTCTTGATGATCTGCATCAACATTGAGCATCCACATCTTCAACATCTACATGAAGTCTTCCACGACAACCCAAGGTTAGTTTGACCCTTTAAAAGGGGTTCTCACATCTAGGGGGAGCTTTGCTCTAAAAATTGAGCAAAAGCATCTCCAAATGATGTGAACACACAAATGCTTTATGTAAAAGTGGTAACCCCACTTGTGCTTAAACGATGAGTATGACCTATGATCAAATGTTCTCATTTGACTCCTAAGTCAATATACTCATATATAGATGACCTAGTCATCGACAAATTGTGTGCTAGTAGCTAGAGTGATTGGTTGTGCATGTTTGACACATATTTCAGTTGCTATCTTATTGTGTGAGCATGTTGAATGCATGATTTCATCCATTCAAGGACATCCATTTGTTGTTTTGATTGTTTTGATTTTTCTGGCCAAATGGATGGACAAGAATGCCTAAGCACCTTCCCTAGCTATCTATGCTTTCTTGTCTCAAATTCTATTCATGCTCATATCACAACTTTGAACAAGTCTTTTTCGGACAGTCCGAGTGAAGAGCACTCGGAACCACCGATTCGTCTAAGGCTGACTTCCAAAACCTTCTAAGTCCATTTCGGTCTGACCGGCTTCTCAATCTCGGTCCAACCGAAACGCTTAGACTGATCTAGGTTTCATCTCGATGAAACCGAGTTCAAAATCTCGGTCTGACCGATATGCGTAACTGCACAGCAGTTATACATCTCGGTGACACCGAGTTTTTCAACTCGGTCCCACCGACAGCATGGGGTTATATATACCTGAGGGCTGCGCGCGATTCAATTCTTCAAACCGTTCGCCCCCAATACCCCTGCTGCCGTCGCCCTGGTCTACGGATCGTCGCCGTCGTCGCCTGTGCGCCCTCGCCGCAGGTCTCCGCCGCCGTCAACGGTAATCATCTCCACCGTTGCCGCCGTAGAGGGACACCACCAAGTTAGGGTGTGTCCCGATCCCTTTTCGTGCTCCCCTTCCGATTCTTGCACGATAGGCTTGCCATGATTCAATCCACGTTTGAGATGTTCCCTATACATTAGTTCAGATCTTCTAGTTTCGAGGAAAATTCTTAGGTTTAGGTTTCCACGGAATGCATCTCGGTGAAGCCGATTTTAAAAACTCGGAATGACCGATTTGGCCTCTGGCCATTGCACTGCATCATTCGGTTTAACCGAGTTGTGCCAATCGGAATGACCGAAGCATAGTTTCAGTGAAACCCTAAGTTATCGGTAGGACCGAAACCCATTTCGGTCTGACCGAAAGTGGTGTGTAGGTTTCTGTTGAGCACTTCGGTTGCACCGAAACATGAAATCGGTTTGACCGAAATACATTCTGTGAAAACTCAAAACTAAGTCTTGAACTCAATTTTTTTTTCAAAAACCCCTGCAGTTGTGATAACTCTTCTACTCTGCCTATACCTTATCCTTTCACAGGTTTTTCAGCCATGTCAGATGTCAGTGACAGCCAGAACAGGTCTGAATCACCGTTTGCTGAAATTCCAGAGGCAGATACAAGTCCTGCTAGCAGCTCCAGTGATGATGGTGAGAGGAGCACCCCTAGTGGTTTGCCTCCTGCAGCCACCAGAACCAGGAAGAAGAGAACTTCTGATGATGAGGACTCTGACTTTGTTGCTGAGGAAGTTACCTCCAAGCCAAAGAGGAATGTGGTTGCCAAAGAGCACCAAGGGCAGCAGTCAAGGAAAGGCACAAGCAAAGTGAAGCAGTCAGCAGTTGCAAAGAAGCTCAACTTGGAAGAGCCTGCTCCAAGCAAGGTGAAGAAGACTTCCAAAAGGAAGAGGGTAGTATATGCTGAACCTCAAGATGATGCTGCAGAAGAAGAAGAAGAAGAAGCACCCCAGCCTCCTCCTCAGAAAGCTAAGTTCATGGGTGATACTTGAATTGATCTTAATTGTGAAACTGCCAAAAACTTTGCATGATCTAAAGGCAGATTTTTTATATTGTCAAGTAGTCTAATCACCCCCCCTCTAGACCTACTTTCGATCCTATTCGGGCTCAAGCCTCCTCTAAGCCCAAGAAGCCTGCTCAAGCCAAGGCAGCTCCAGCCAAGCCCAAGAGAACAACCAGAAGCATTCCAGCTTCTGAGAAGAACAAAGGTGAGATGCCACCGTCTGAATCAGATGAAGAGCATGTGTTGCTTAAGCTCTGTCCCAAGTTGCCACTCCACAATGATGCTCATCCTCAAGCTGAGGACATGAAGGCAAGGAAGGACAAAGGTCTCAGGCTATGGAGACAGTCTGATCCATATGCTGTAAGGAGAAGGACTGCTGTGGACCCCAAATTCCACACCAGAGAGCAGCAGGATTTCTATGAGACCGTGCTGATGGATAAGAAGCCCATTGTTGCTGACACCAGGTATGTTGACTGGAAGTATATTGACAGTGAAGAGCACCGGGACTTCTTTCCCCATCTGCATGAGAGCTTTACTGCATGTGGAGTTGCTGATTTTGTGGGTCAAGAGCTGACAGCTTGGAATGACGAGATGATCATGCAGTTCTATGCCACAGCCCACTTCTATCCTGATGGCAAGATCACCTGGATGACTGAAGGTCAAAGGTTTTCTTCGACTGTTGAAGAATGGGCAGAACTTCTGAACGCTCCAGTGCAGAGAGAGGGCGACATTGATGTCTATGGGATTCCTAAGAAGAGTCATGATTCCATGAAGAACATGTACAAGGAGATCCCGGCTGCTGATTTGGAAGGATGGAAGCTTGGCTCAGTGTACTATCTCCAGGCAGGTCTGACCACCACTAACACTATTCTGAGGCATACATTGATGCCTAAGTCTGGAGACCACCGGATGATCCGAGGCTATTCTATCAACATGCTGCACATTCTCGATGAGAAGGCACCTTTTAAGGTGATGGACTTGATGGTAGAGACCATTAAGAGGACTGCAGCTGACCAGAAGAGGTCGTGTGGGTTTGCTCCGCAGATTCAGATGCTCATCAACGCCAAGTTTGGCACGGGCAAATTCATGTTGGATAGGAAGCACTTGCCACTGCAGCCAGAGCATGAGGACAACGTAGTTGTGATGGATGAAGAGGATCCTACCTCAGTTGAAGGACAGGCCAAAATCGAAGCTGCGAAGAAGGCTAAAGCTGACAAAGAGGCAGCAGCAGCAGCAGCTAAGCCAAAGAGCTTTGGAGAACAAATTCTTGAAGCTACCCAGAGGATTGAACAACGCCTGGCCAGCATTGAGCAATCTCAGGAGAGCCTAGAGAGGATTGTCGAGGACAAGATCCATGCTCTGGACGTGAAGCTGACTGAGATTCAGGTGTCTGTCAACAAGCTTGAGGCAGACATGGAGGAGACAAGGCAGGAGAGAGCAGAGCTTATGCAGGATGATCTAGTCCAGGACTCTCATCGCCAGACTGCTCAGGTTCCCAGAGGATCCAGATCTGCAGCTATCCCAGTGACAGACTCCAGGGCTACCACTTCAGCACCAGGCACAGCTCCAGCAGTTGCTCCAGCTCCAGCATCCACTCCTCCACCGCAGACATCAGCAGAAGTCTTCGCCGATGCAGCTATCTCTACACCGACATCTACCCAGACGGGAGCCGCCAGCAGAGCCCGCAGTGACGCTTAGCTCTATACCTTTTCGAACTTTTTGGTAACTTGTTGCCAAAGGGGGAGAAATTGTTATAGATCATAGGGCTTCGAGAGAGAGAGTGCTCTTTCGTCTTTTCGTTCTTTTGCCGGTTTTTCTTTGAGATACAGTGATTTCTTTTGGTTCCTGAAACTTTAAGTGTGCTTGCTACTAAGTTTGATGCTACCTTAATGAGTGCTTAGTCATACTATGCCTTAATGTGTGCTTATTGCTTATCCTATGCTATTCCTTATTGTATGGCTATTTACTCTTGTCTTGGTGATTGAGTGCATGTTACTCATTCTTATCATTTTGTGCGCTCCACCAAGATGTATGTGACATGGAAGAGTGACCCATAATCCTAATCGATTGTGCATTTGCATTCAAACGCAAATTTTAAATAATGCACAAATTTAGGGGGAGCTCTTGTTTATCACATACTTCTCAAAGCGACGATATTATTCATTGATTATATCTTTTGTCGAAGCTTTGATCTATATGTTGTCATCAATTACCAAAAAGGGGGAGATTGAAAGTGCAACTAATCCCCGGGTGGTTTT
>LR738712.1:626769131-626840498 GCA_902687465.1 Secale cereale | reverse complement strand
TGAGGAGAGCCATCAGAAAGTACCACCACTTCTACCATACACTTTCTGAGAAGTGAACCACCTACCCTTGTGTTGAAATCAAGCCATTCCATTCCTACCATATGAAACTTGATTTCTAGCCTTCCCAAGTTGCTTTCCACTCAAACCTTTCTTTCACCACAGCCATATCTGTGAGGAGAGTTGAGTGTTGGGGAGATTATCATCTGAAGCACAAGAGCAAGGAGTTCATCATCATCAACACCGTCTATTACCTTTTGGGGGGTGGTGCCTCCTAGATTGGTTAGGTGTCGCTTGGGAGCCTCCGTCTTCGAGATGTGGAGTTGAACCAAGAAGTTTGTAAGGGCAAGGAGATCGCCTACTTCGTGAAGATCTACCCCGAGTAAGGCTAGTCCTCCGTGGGCGTAGGCCATGATGGAATAGACAAGGTTGCTTCTTCGTGGACCCTTCGTGGGTGAAGCCCTTCGTGGACTCGCGCAGCCGTTACCCTCCGTGGGTTGAAGTCTCCATCAACGTGGATGTACGATAGCACCACCTATCGGAACCACGACAAAAATCTTCGTGTCACCAAACTGCGTTTGATCTTCTCCACCTCTCTTTTACATGTGCAATTTACTTTCCGCTGCTTATACTCTAGAATTGCATGTGTAGGGTGATACTTGAATTGATCTTAATTGTGAAACTGCCAAAAACTTTGCATGATCTAAAGGCAGATTTTTTATATTGTCAAGTAGTCTAATCAACCCCCCTCTAGACCTACTTTCGATCCTACAGGTTCTCCCGCAGGTAGGGCTTTGGATCTCGAGGAGGCCATGTCGGGTGTCTAGGGGAGAGGAGGTAGGGAGCGGAGGAGGTTGGATGATGTTGTTGTCGGACCAGGCGTTTAAATAACATGAGGATGGCAGGCCAGGCGGCGAGGTGGTTAATAGTGAGCAGTAGACGAATGGACGGGTGGTCTTGGAGTAGGTTTCTCGGCTACTGAACATGATTAATGGAGGGCGACTGACGAATGGTTTATCGTTTGAACGGGGAGAAGGCGCGTGCACCGGGATAGGGTGCAGGCGCCACTCTCCGCCGGCGTGTCACTTCAATGCCGGCTCTGGTGGGAAGTCACGTCCGCTCTGGGCCAAATTCGGCGCCAACGCTTTGGAGTGGTGGCGGATTGGTACCAGTTGTTGAAAATTTTACGTGTCAGTACCAAGTTTCGGGCAAACCGTTGCAAAACGGACTAAACTTCGTATTTATATGTATTAACGCTGGAACTGACTGCCCGGGCCCGCATGTCAGGTGACATGCTGGCGAAATGGACGCGCCCACCCGTTCACTAGGACCGGCCCGGCTCGGGCCAGCTCGCTCTCCCTCACTACTCCTCTCGTCTTCCTCCCTCCTCCTCGCTCCTGCCTCCCTCCCGCCGCCCGCGTGGCCCCCCGTAGAAGTGTCGCACCGGACCGCCGCCGCCATGGTTTTCGAATATGAGAGCAGTGACAACACGTCTAGCCTGCCGTACATGCACTCGAGCACATCCACCGACGGGCTTAACTAGGTGAATTTCGTTGAGCTAGGGTTAGGGTTTCAGATTTGGGCTTGTTGATTTGAGTCATTTTGCTGGTTTTTAATTTGGGCATTTTGTTTGTGCGAGCTTGTGCAGGTCCCTTTCAACGTTGAAGATCCAGATTACAAGGGGCTAGAGCTGGATCTGATGTCCCCATGTAAGAAGCACGGGAAGGCATCTAAGAGGCTTGTTACCTTTGAAGGAACATACACAAGCAGAAGGTTCTTAGCATGTGCAGAGCCGGTATGAATTGTAGGTTCATAGTGGGATATTTGATTTAGGTTGATAGTGTCATATTGATGTTGGTTTGACAGTGGCATATTATACATGAGTACAATGGCATAATTGTTAGGTTGAGTGTGGCATCTTTACAGTCAGTTGGTAGGGCTGATTATTCACTTTAGCAATTCCAGTAGTTTAATGACAGTGGTACTGTTATTTGGCAGTGGCACTGTTATTGTGCCCCTGTTAAATATTTAGTTCAATGCTACCGTTATGTTAGGATGCACCTGTTGTTATTTAGCTATGCTACAAATATGAGGTTGAATGGAGAGTATGTAATGCATATGCTTTAGAAGTTCAACAATTTTGCAGTTTGAGCTTGCTCTTGTTTTGTAGCTGGGTACCAAAATGTAGTTAAAATATGTACCTGAATGGTGCTATAATTTAGGGATGCACATGCTATTATTTTGTGATGGTAGCTGAATGGTACAATTTCCAAGGTATATATGGTAGTGTTACCAAACTATGCTTTGAAGTAAACAATGGTTTAAACTAATACCAATGTAGAAAGGAAAATTAGTTAATTTGTAGTGCTATTGCTCTTCTTCTTTATTTAGTTGGGCTATGAACTCACTTACTCTTTTTGCTCTTTTTGCAGGAAGGGAAGAATTGTGGGTCTGTTAAATGGGTTTATCACCAGTGACCCCCAACAATGCATAATGCATTGTTGAAGTTGTGGGCAATGGTTGAAGATGGCAAGAATGCTAGGGTGACTGATAATCTTGAAAGTGCATTAACTATTCATCATCTGACAGAAGAGAAGAACAAGCTTGAGGCCAACTATGACAAGTTAGTCCAAGATGTGCATGAACTTATGAATTTCCAGGAGAAAAGGGTGATTGATTTCAGTTATCTGCATTCTAACCTTACATATCAGTAGCAATGCAGAAGTGAACTGGTGGTTGACATGAAGGCAGAGATGGCAAAGAAAGATGCTGAGACCCAAAAGCTTAATTAGAAGTATGAACTCCTGGTTAACCTGACAAGAGCTCAAGCAACAATCATCCAGAATTTGAAGTTGGACAATATGAAAGAGAAGCAAGTGCTAAGTGAAGCTAGGGTGAGTTTGGAGTTGAAGAATGGTGAGCTTGGAAAGTGTGAGGAGAAGCTCACGCAAGAGAAGCTGGAGTTGAAGTTTTGATGACCCACAAGTATAGGGGATCAATTGTAGCTCTTTTCGATAAGTAAGAGTGTTGAATCCAACGAGGAGCAGAAGGAAATGACAAGTGGCTTTCAGCAAGGTAATGTTTGCAAGTGCTGAAATTGTAAGTAACGAGGAGCAGAAGGAAATGAGAAGTGGTTTTCGATAAGTAGTTTTTAGATCGCGCCAACCGCCCACGGGGTTTAGTTTCAGCAATTAATTAATCAATCCAAGCACGTACGACGCAGGTGCAACTTCTGAAAAATCAATCAGAAAACACACGATGAGCTTTTGGAGCGCGTGGTGGATGCATGCATCTATTCCTGCTTTTGCCTCATCTGGATGGAGCTGCCTTATTAGTGGCTGGTTTTGTAGCTGGAACGAGCAAAGGCTGCAAAGCTGATCAACGAGTGAGGAAATGAAAGTCGCGGCGCCCGGGAGACCTCATCGACTACGCAATCAATTCAAGGGAAACAACTGCATGCATGTCCGACCGTCAACGAAATGCTAATCGGGACTGACAAACTGAGGTGTGACCATCGAATGGTGATCCAATGAGTGCTGCTAGCAGCCCATTTCCTTGTTTTCCTTCACACCGTTTTTGCAAGATTCTAGAACCTTCGGTTTTCTTTTTCTATCTTTTGCTTTTTTTGTTCCTTATTCTTTTTTTTCGGGAAATTTTCTTTATTTTTTTACTCTTAAATTCCTAATTTCATGAACATTTTTAAAAATTTAGAATTTTTTAAATGAGGGAACAATAATTAAATTTAAAAGGCCTACAAATGTCCGCAGGCATGCGGGAGCAAGCTATGGGGGTCGGCCCGTGCGTGTGTAACATTTTTTTCACATGCACTAGTCTAATGACCGCCCGCGCGTGTTTCCCATGTCTCGCAACTCATCGGAACCATAAGCCCATGAAAATGAAGCTCAACCTCCGCGAAGCCAGCAAGCGGCTAATCGTACGACGACGATGAGCCCGTCAAGCTTAGCTTCAACAAGAGGGGAGACGTGGTGGCCTTCATGGGGCCCAAGCGCCGGTGGTCTTCCATGATCTACTCTTCCTCGCTGCCGGCGGCTCTCGCAGATGTGCCGGCTTCATCGCCGTGGAGGAGGACGTGGCCGACGTGGAGCTGGCGATGTCGTCCTTGTCCCTGCTATAAACTTCATCCGTCACGTCATTGATCTCTGCAAATGCGGCTTCTATCTCCGCCTGCAAGACACGGTACCGCAAGCACTTGCGGTGGATGTCACGGGTGCAGCCGTAGGACAGGAGCAGTGCCTCATGCTCGTCCACGTCTATGTCTGCTGCGATGCCCGTGGCGGGGGGCGATTTGCTCCTCTGTGCGCCTATGCTCGCCGAGAAGGTGGAGGTTGTAGGCCTGATCAGCCCGCGCTTGCCAAACATGGCCCACCGTTCTTCCAACACCATGTCAGTGTACTGAGCCCGCACCTCACGCATGGCGATGCCGACATGGGACGACGAGGCCGGTGGCACCGGCTCGCCTACAACGATATACACTAGAGAGCTCGTCCATATGCCGGCCAACCAACCGACCGAAGTGGTGCCGATCTCCTTCTTATATTCAGATGAGAGGTTGTCCCGCATGTAGGGCTTCGGAGCTCGAGGAGGCCATGTCGGGTGTCTAGGGGAGAGGAGGTAGGGAGCGGAGGAGGTTGGATGCCGTTGTTGTCGGGCCGGGCATTTCAATAACAGGAGGATGGCAGGCCAGGCGGCGAGGTAGTTAATAGTGAGTGGTAGACGAATGGACGGGTGGTCTTGGAGTAGGTTTCTCGGCTAACGAACATGATTAATGGAGGGCGGCTGACGAACAAATTATCATTTGAATGGGGAGAAGGCGTGTGCACCGGGATAGGGTGCAGGCGCCACTCTCGGCCGGCGTGCCGCTTCAATGCCAGCTTTGGTGGGAGGTCGTGTCCGCTCTGGGTCAAATGCGGCGCCGACGCTTTAGAGTGACGTTGGCCGCGTCGGGCGGGAAAGGCCGCAGGTGGAGAAAGGGTTTTGGGTAGGGTCAGATTGTCGGAGGCGTGTGTGGCAACGGTCCAGACACTCACAAAGCCCCCCTCTGGTTTGCTTCCGATTTGCAGGAAAAAGGACGTCCGGACCAGCTAGCGGACGTATACAGGATCATGTTTTTTTTGCAGGAATAAAACTTCTATTACACCATCATAAGATTTTTACAATCATCACTTACTACCTCAGCTCAAGAACAAACCAGACGTCCGGACCTTGCGGTTCGGACAGTTGCGGACGATTTGAGGGTCCGTGTTAGTGATGGCCCAAGGAAGTACTCCCAAAAAAAGAATTACTTGTTAACCAGTGATTTCGAAATCACTAATTGAGGAGTACTCGTTGCAAAGATCACTCTCAAACCCCAGGTTGCGACAAGTGGCGCACTACATGTGCGCCATTTGTCGCAACCTGTGCGTTTTCCCTTTTTCATAGATCCGTTTATTCAAAATGTTTTATCTTTTAAACCGTACGTCCAAATCTCGAACCGTTTTCACGGTTGAATTCCTCGCATCGAAATCTTCAAAACTAGATCCATATGTTTTGACGAACTTTTTTTTCACAAAAAAAACCGGACAAAAAAACCCAACCGGGCGCACTGGTTTTTTCCCTTTCCGAAAGAGGCACGTCCATGCCTCTCGCGAAATCACAACCGTGCCTCTGGCGAAGCAAAACCGTGATTCTCGCGGAAGAGAAAAAAAAAAGAGAAAACGCGTTTTTTTCTGTTTTCGAAGAGGCATGACCGCGACTCTCGCGAAAGCACAACCGTGCCTCTCGCGAAAGCAAAATAGTGACTCTCGCGAAATAAAAAAATAGAAAACATGTTTTTTTTCGTTTCCGAGAGGCACGGCCATGACTCTCGCGAAAGCACAACCGTGCCTCTCGCGAAAGCAAAAACCGTGACTCTCGCGAAAAAAAAGAAAATATGTTTTTTTCCGTTTCCGAGAGGCACGGCCGTGACTCTCGCGAGAGCACAACCGTGCCTCTCGCGAAAGCAAAATCGTGAATCTCGCGAAAGAAAAAAAAAACAGAAAACGCGTTTTTTTCTGTTTCTGAGAAGCATGGCCGTGACTCTCGCGAAATCACAACCGTGCCTCTCCCGAAAGCAAAATCGTGACTCTCGCGAAAAAATGCGTTTTTTTCGTAAACAAAAAAAAATCAAAAATTTTATTTTGATCGAAAAGCTAAGGAAGACCTGTGAAAAACCAAAACGTCGAAAAATCCCGAGGAAAAAACCGTTTAAAGAACCGAGAACGCGTGCGAAAAAAATCTGAAAGGAGCGTCTAGAATGCGACACGTGGCGAATGACTGAGAGCGCGCCAAGTTGCGCTATCGCTGCAAGGCTCCCGAAGGAGCGCTCGTTAACTAGTTCCTCCCGATGATTTCGTTAAATATACAAAACAACCTCGTTTTTTTAGAACACCAACAACCTCGGCTGTGGCCCGCCCAGGCCTGGAGAAAGAGAAATTACCTAGGCCCAGCCCACACCCTGATCGCACAAGCGCACAGCAGACAGCACGCAGCACGGCAGCAGCCCCATAGCCCAAGCTCACGGCACAAGCACGGCAGCAGCCCATAGGCATAGCCCAAGCTCACGGCACGCAGCGACGCAGCGCCCAGCAGCGGAGTAGCCGCCACCGGGCACCGTCACAGCAGCCGCCGTCCGCCGCGGTGCCGCCCACCGCCCACCGGCACGCGCATCAGCAGCCGCCCACAAGCAGCACGGCGAGCCGGCCGAAGCCGACCCACGGCGGCACGACCCTACCGGCACAGAGCAGCGGCGAGCCAGCGACCTAGATCCCGCAACATCTTCACATAACTGCAGTTCGGCGGTGCCCCTTGGGGATTTTGTTGCCGGGCGATGGCGGCGACGCCGCTCCCCCCACCGCCGCCGGCCGACGGCCCGGCGGCGCTCCCGCCCCCGCCGGGGACGGACATGACGGGGATCTGCTTCCGCGACCAGCTGTGGCTCAACACCTACCCGCTGGACCGCAACCTCGTCTTCGACTACTTCGCCCTCTCCCCTTTCTACGACATCACCTGCAACAACGAGTCCCTCCGCTCGCGCCAAATCCACCCCCTCGACATGTCCCAGCTCACGTAAAACCCTAGCCCCCCCTCCCCACTCTTCCTCTCTCGCTGCCCAATTCGCTGGTAGCGAGGGTCACTCATTGCTCCGTAACTTGTGGTGGTCGCAGGAAGATGACCGGGTTGGAGTACGTGCTGAGCGAAGTGATGGAGCCGCACCTGTTCGTGATGCGCAAGCAGAAGAGGACGAACTTCGAGAAGTCCGACCCCCTGCTCGCCTACTACATCCTCGACGGCTCCATCTACCAGGCGCCCCTGCTTGGCAGCGTTTTCGCCTCCCGCATAGTAAAGCTCCTGAGCCAATGTTCTATTTTTCCAGAAATTCTTCAGTGAGGTTTTATTCACTCACTGACAACGATGCAATGTGATATATTGTTGAGCTATTTCATTTGCACAATTTTTCAGTGATTTTGCCAATCGCTGAGTTGCAGAATGTTAGATTGATTATTTTCCCCCCTTGTCTGCTCCTGTAACATTTCAGAGTAGGGCTATGCATCACATATCAAAAGCATTCTCTACAGCATGCTCAAAATTGGAGAAGATTGGTAATGGTATGGTCTTCACATTTTATCTACTTCTTACCTCTTCTTTTACCTTTTTTTACTTGATTAAACATCACTTATGCATGATGTAATTTTTGCTAGTTGTATTGCCTGCGAAATATGTACTTGTATTGAACATGCAGCTGATTTTATGCATTGTAGTTTGTGACTGGGAGAATGAAACTAACAAGCACTGGTACATTTGGTCAGGATAATGCAGTAATTGGTTCGTCATTAGGTTCACAAAAAAGTAAACCACATTCATTTTCTAGAGAAATTGAGATTTATACCTAGCAGCAAAGTTTCAGAATCAGCAGGTCCACCTAAAAGATGGTAACTCTAGAGTCATCTCTATTTTCGTTTTAGCGGCCCCGAATTTAATTCCTTACTCCTTTGTGAAAGAAAAAAAAACAAGCTCCTTTTTTGTTTCTTGACAGATTTCCATGGTTAAACTAATTTCAAATAGCCAATTTACCCCTTCTCTCCAAAGATTGCTTACTCTGTTTTGACTAAATTCTGGGGAATCTGGTTTCTATAACATGTTTGGCCAACTGCAGTGAGCACTGATCAGTGTGTGACAGCTGTTTATTATGCCATGGCATGCGCGGCTATAGCTGGTGTGTTTGCAGCCAGCAGTGGGTGGCGGCACAAAGGCAGAAATTTGGGTTAAATGGCCAATTTTTTATTTATTATGAATGAAAACGTGATTTTGTGCATATGTTTTGCAACTTTTAGTTAAATGGCCTTTTGCAACTTTTAGTCGTAGATTTTGCAAAATTATGAGTTCTGCAGGTAAAAATTATATGTAGGCCATCTTTTTTGGTTTTCTAAGAGTAAAGCTCCAAGAATTAAATGGAATACTAGCTAAATTCCCATCGTTGCAACAGGGGCAACTTTATTCTAGTGGTTCAACGTATGAAATTTTTGATTGGGTTGAGATTGAGATATGCTGTGGGGATGGAATCCATCGGCAAAGGCAAGCAAAGATATGATGTGATTGGGATTGTGCACGTGCAATTACGTGAGTTGATTTTGTTGTTTGCTTGCAAGAAATTTCTTGCTATTGGCGATTTATTTGATTTCTGTTAATTGTTTTGCATGGGATTTCTTTTCCCAGAAAAAAGGAGGTGCGGTCAGTTTGGAAAAGATCTTAATGTGGGTAATCGCATGGTTTTGAAAAAAATTGGTGGGAGGGGTGGAAGCAAAACCAACAAACTCCCCTTTAATGTAGTAGAGATAATTCATTATTTTTTGTCGTCGGTTTTTTTATATCTATTTCTCACTATCTTATAAAGTTTGAGTCCATGTGAACCGACACACTGTTTGAAACAAATAAAATTTAGCACTACACATTTCTTTGAGTGTATTTGGCATTACAGATTGTTGATTAAACTACTACTTAGCTTGAATTTTGATAATCTGTAATAATGATAGTTGGCACATCGGCGTTGTTCATGCAAGTTCACCTGTAGGAAATTGGTTCCTTGCCGCTGCTGTACTTCACAACTTACATGTTCCTTCTGTTTATGTTACAATTTTTTTTTTATTTACTGCAAGTTGCAAAACAAAAGTAGCATAACTGGAATTTTTGTTTTGTTATTTTCAGCGGAAACAGAGGCTGATGCGGCCACTTCTGAATCAAAGGCCCAGAAGGAAACAATTGACTTGAAGGAGTTGAAACGAGTGGATCACATCCTCATGTCTTTGCAACGAAAGGTAACATCATTTTTAGATAGGAAAACTTATATCCTGTTACTTGGTACATGATGGTTGCCGGTACACAAAAGCAAATTGGGGAGACATACGGTGCACTAGGCACATGAGATGTACTGATGCACATTATGTGTCCCCAAGAAAGTTGTGTCTGATGCACCTTATGCGAGTTCTGCTGTTGTATCTTACTCCAAGTGTGTTTATGAACCGGCCTTCTCAACCATTTGCTAATCACTCCAGACTTCTGACATCTTTCTTCGCAGCTGCCTCCTGCTCCTCCCCCTCCACCCTTTCCGGATGGTTATGTCCCATCAGAACAAGAGAAAGGGCCAGACGATCTGTTGGCCTCGGAGGCATTGCCTCCTGCAATTGACCCCATCATTGATCAAGGGCCAGCAAAAAGACCAAGGTTTCAATGAGATTGTGCCGTCGATCAAGTAAAATTACTGCCAAAACAAATGGCATGTTGTATTGCAAATCATAAGTAGAGATTTGTAATTCTAATTCCTGAGCTGGGAAGGTGCAGACCGTTTTCTGAAGGTACACTTTGACTTGATCCTTGATAGCTATTTCAGGCCAGTTTGTGGTTTTAAAACTCCTGATAAACGTATTCCATTAGGCCACAGCAATATTGCTGGCCACAGCACTCTACATCAACAAGCCCATACATGATGGTCAGCGGCCACTTTACCCACACCCAAAGCTGCTAAAAAATGAGCAGGCTTGTTACATGCTCTGGGCCTATACTGGACGCTTTATATACTGGATAGAACTTGTCCCCAGAAGGAATTTGATGCCTCTGGAAAGCTGACCCAGGCTCGCATTATCATACGCATTGGAGGCGAGGGCCTGTTTGAGTACCATGATGGTCTGCAAGCTTCACGGAGGGCGATTGCTTCATCAGCATGCAAGGCGTCCGCACCTTCTGTGATCGATCCTGCCGCAGCAAAAACAATGTCGCCATCGTTGGGAAAACGCCGTGTCACTTGCACCTCTGTGTTTCCGCATTTTTTTTTTTTACTTTTCCTTTTGAGGTTTGTGTGTTTGCGCAGCAGACCTTTTGTTTCGGCGTGCAAAATTCTGCCCGTTCGGCAGCCAGCCTCCTCACATGAAACTGAAGCTTGTCTACTGTCCAACTTCGTTGTAGTTTTTCTGGTTCCACCGGTACCACATGAGAGGAACCGCTGACAGCCTGCTGTATGCGGCAGCGATGTAATTTTTTTAGGCAACTTCGTGAAGTTCTGTTAAACCGTCATAATGTTTACATTGGCCAAAGGAATACCACTAGGCTAGAGAGGGCACCATCTGAACCCATGGGCATATGCACCCACTTTTCAATAAAAGTATTTTAAGCACGCTTTAAAATGTCAAAATATTCAAAAGAAAATATCACGCATACATGTTCGCAAATGTGTGTATGCGGCACAAACTTTTATGAAAAAATGTCCTTTTGTTTTGCCTTCGCAAAAAAGACAAATTTCAGTGCTTCTAAATAGTGTTCCACGACATATTTTTTTGTCTTTTTTGCACAGGCCACAATAAAAGTTATTTTTTCGTGAAATTTTACGCGCACACATAGAACATGGAGACATACCCATGTGATTTTTTTTTCAGATTTTTTTAGAATTTAGAAATGTGTTTTCCGAAGCGGGTGCATATGCCCATGGGTTCATCCATGTACTTCTCCACTAGGCTAGCCTAACTAAACATGGCAGCCTCACGCAATCTCCCTGATTGATATGTTCATATGTAGCAGCGCTTCCATTCTTGGCTTCTTCTATCACCCCTTTACAATCTGATGCAGCATGAACTCTAGTGAGATTCCAGCTGATGCTCCCGGAAATTCCTGCTCGATCCTTACAGATAGCACCAACAGCTCCGCTTTGTCCCCTACGGCCGACTGCAGCGTCCACATTCAACTTCGCATAAATTTACAGGTGGAGCGAGCCATTCAGAGGGGCGGTGGGGAGAGCCCCCAATGGCAGTTTTACTTGGTATTAAAACCTTAAGCTTAGATATGTAAGAATTGATAAAGCCATTAAAACCTGAAGCTCAGATATGTAAGAATTGATAAAGCCATGTATCGCATGTGTGGCTTGAAGATACCTTCATATATACTCCCTCCGTTCGGAATTACTTGTCGCGGAAATGAATGTATCTAGACGTACTAGATACATCCATTTCCGAGACAAGTAATTCCGAACGGAGGGAGTAGCTTTTCTTGTAGCTCCCCAAATAACCTATAAAGTTACTATATTCGTCTAGGTGAATAAGTCATTCGCGTAGTTTTAGATCGACGATTTAACTGTATAAATATGTATTATATGTGACAAAAAATATATATTTAGAAACTACATCCGTGTAGAAATCCAGTGATATACTTTTCATGACATATAACACATATTTAATTCCTCAAATCGATGACCTAGAACTACGCGAATGAGTTATTCACCTAGACGGAAGTAGTACTGCAAACCGGATGAATTCTTTTGATGGTAATGCCCCGAGCATTGCGAAATCCCATTGCTTGGCACACTCCTGCTGGTGTACACATTGTTGACCAAAAATAGCTTCAGAGGAAAGCGCCCAAGTACTACGAGACATTGGACAGTTGAGCAAAGCATGCCTCCAAGTGTCAGAAGCTCCGCACAAGACACAAGCTCCTGTCGTGGCCATGTTCATTCTATGCAATACCTCGCCAGAAGGAATAGAATGTCTCGCTAGACACCATGAAAATACCTTGATCTTAGATGGTACCTGAATTTTTCATAAGGCCTTCCACTCCTTGCTATCTCCCTCGCTGCTCGATGATTCCTCCCGTCCTTCGAGCCACCCTTCACGATCATATTTGGTACGAACCAACATACGATACACAGATGCGGCCGTGAAGTTACCACAAGGTTCCTCACTCTAGGACCAAAAATCGTCAATCCTACTAGTGCATAGAGGGATCTTCAGCATAGCTTCGACATCAAAGGGTGTGAAAATAGAATGAACTAGCCCTTCCCACTAGGATGTTGTAGTTGTTTCAATGAGCCCGAAGACTGTTTGCGGCAGAGCTTGAATCAATGATGTGATAGGTCTTTTGAAACTGTTCCTTGGGATCCAATTGTGGTCCCATATGCTTGTAGTGACCCTGACACGATCCTTCTGATTATGCCTTGTGCCAATACATTTCTACCATCAACTATCGCTCTCCATATTTGGGAAGGGTGATAACCCAATTCGGCATCAAGGAGTGACACATCTGGATAGTATATGGCCCGCACTGTTCTTGCACTCAATGATCTAGGTTCCTTCAATAACCTCCAAGCTTGCCTCGACAGGAGTGCTAGATTAAAGAGCTCCAAATCACGAAAACCTAGACCCCCATGTGTTTCGGTGTGGTCATGATATCCCATGCGGCCCATGCTGGTTTGCGCTTGCCTCCTTTGCTTCCCCACCAAAACTGACGGATTATTGAAGTGATGTTCTCGCAAAGCCCTTAGGCAGCCTGAAACACGACATGGAAAAAATTGGTATTGTTTGAGCCACTGATTTTATGAGAATCTCCTTTCCCGAGGCAAACAAAAGTTTCTCAACCCATCCCTTCACCTTTTCCCATACTCTATCACCATTTTTTGAGTGACCCACATCCGCCGGCATACCCAAATAACGCTCACTAAGGGACTCATTATGTACCTGTAATTGATTCTTCACACCTTCCCTTATACTTTGTGGGCATCCCTTACTGAAGAAGATAAATGATTTGTCATTATTGATCCTTTAATTTGGCCAGAAGCATTACAGTAATTATTTAGTAGGTTTGAAACACTCTTTGCACCCTCCACACTAGCCTTGAAAAGCAACATGCTATCATTTGCAAATAAGAGTAGGTTAACAGCCAGAGCCGTGGGGGCACCTTAATATCTTTCAGCGATGATGACCAAGAACTGGATTTCAGGAGGCATGAAAGGCCCTCTGCTGCAATCAAGAATAGGTAAGGGGAGATAGAATCTCCCTATCGAATCCCTTTGGTTGGGTAGAAACACTCATGTCTTTCTCCATTAAACATGACTAAACAAATGAAACTGTGGCCATTATGGTGTCAATCCAATCGGCGGCAAAAGCCAACTTCTCCATGACAACCCTCATGTATGTCCACTCCATCCTATCATAGACTTTCTTCATATCCAACTTCAAAGCACAATAATTTTTACTCTTTGACGTGTTCCGCTTCATGAAATGCAAACATTCATAGGCAGAAATAATATTGTCGGTTATCAATCTACCCGGAAAAAAGGTTGATTACTCCTCCGAGATTATTTCTGGAAGGACGAGCTTTAGTATATTTGCAATCACTTTCGAAGCAATTTTATAAAGCATACATAAACTGATTGGTCTGAAATGAGAGAGAAGATTAGGATTAGCCACCTTAGGAATTAACACCAAGATGGTGTTGTTAATGCTATATGGTCTCTCTTCCCCTTTGACAATTCTGAGAACAATTTGTGCCGCCTCTTCTCCACACACACCCTAGTGTTTCTGACAAAACTGAGCAGGAAAACCATCTAGGCCATGTGCTTTTGTGGGAAACATCTGAAAAAGTGCAATCTTGACCTCCTCACTTGTATATGGTGCACACAAATCTGCGTTCATAGCAGCAGTCACCTTGCGAGGAACATGATCTATAACATTCTGCATACCTTGCACTCCTTCCGAGGTGTACAAATTCTGATAAGAAACATTCGCCATCGACCTCAACTCAACCGGATCATCCACCAATACACCCAGAGAATTTTCAAGAGTTCGGATCATGTTCTTCTTCCTCCTCAAGCTAGCATGGAGATGGAAGGACTTTGTATTTTTATCGTCCGAAGAAGCCACTCAATATGCACACGTTGCCTCCACATAATATCTTCATGGTGATACAACTCAATCAACCTCTCATTCGTCTTTAACTTAACGTGTGTTGGGGCAATGCACAAAGGGTCACCACAGAGTTCCTCAAGCTTCCCCTTTAACTCTTTTATCTCCTTTCTTACACTACCAAATGATTGCTTGCTCCACTTAGTTAAGCCAATAGAAACTCGCAAGAGTTTTTCATGAAGTTGTTGGACATTATCGCATGTGCCTGCTGCTATCCACTCCAACCGAACAATACCTACCAACTCCTAATGTTTTTTCCATATTGCCTCATACCCGAAGGTGTGCTCCAGAGTATGATGACCCACAAGTATAGGGGGATCAATCGTAGTCCTTTCTATAAGTAAGAGTGTCGAACACAATGAGGAGCAGAAGGAAATGACAGGCGGGTTCTAGCAAGGTAATTTCTGCAAGCACTGAAATTGTTGGTAACAAGTTGTTTGATAGCAAGATAATTTGTAACAAGTAACAATAGGTGCAACAAGGTAGACCAATCCTTTTTGTGGCAAAGGACAGGCCGGAACAGTCTCTTATAATAAGAAAAGCGTTCTTGAGGACACACGGGAATTTCATCTAGTCATTCATCATGTTGGCTTGATTCGCGTTTGCTACTTTGATAATTTGATATGTGGGTGGACCGGTGCTTGGGTGCTGTTCTTACTTGAACAAGCCTCTCACTTATGATTAACCCCCCTCGCAAGCATTCACAACTACGAAAGGATAATTAAGATAATAACTAACCATAGCATTAAACATGTGGATCCAAATCAGCCCCTTACGAAGTAGCGCATAAACTAGGGTTTAAGCTTCTCCCACTCTAGCAACACATCATCTAATAACTACTCCACAATACATTCCCTTAGGCCCAAGATGGTGAAGTGTCATGTAGTCGACGTTCACACGACACCACTAAGGGAATCACAATATACATATCATCAAAATATCGAACGAATATCAAATTCACATGATTACTTATGACAAGATTTCTCCCTTGTCGTCAAGAACAAAAGTAACTACTCACAAAGCATATTCATGTTCAAGATCAGAGGGGTATTAAATAGCATAATGGATCTGAACATATTATCTTCCACCAAATAAACTAACTAGCATCAACTACAAGATGTAATCAACAATACTAGACCCACATGTACCAATCTGAGGTTTTGATACAAAAACTGAATACAAGTGATGAACTAGGGTTTGATATGAGTTGGTGATGGTGAATATGTTGATGGATATTAACCCTCCCACGATGAGAGGGTTGTTGGTGATGACGATAGTTTCAAGTTCCCCCTCCCGGAGGGAAGTATCCTAGGCGTAATCTCTTCGCCAGAGAGCAAAAGTACTCCTACCCAAGTTCCGCCTCGAGACGGCGGCGCTCCGTCCCGAAAGTCCTCATCTTATTTTTTTCTCGGTCAAATGGCAATATATACCAGAAGATGGTCGCCAGAAGTGGGCCAGGTGGCCCACTACCCACTAGGGCGTGCCTTAGGGGGGCCCTGGTGCCTAGTGGGCACCTGGGTGGCCTCCTCCGGTATCTCTTTTCTCTAGTATTTTTTATATATTTCAAAATAATTCTCCGTAAAAATTTAGCCCATTTGGAGATGTGCAGAATAGGTATCTCCAACGTATTTTTTTTCAGGTCCAGAATTCCAGCTGCCGGTATTCTCTCTCTTTGTGTAAACCTTGCAAATTATGAGAGAAAATGCATTAGAATTACTCCCCAAAGTGTTATAATGAATAAAAACACTAACAATAACAGTAAGAAAACATGATGCAAAATGGACGTATTAACTCCGTCAAGCTTAGACCTCGCTTGTCCTCAAGCGAAAACCGATATCGAGAATCATGTCCACATGTTTAGAGAGTGAGGTGTCGATAAAAACAAAATACGGACATAGTAGCATCATGATCATTATTATAACACCAATAATTATCATCATAAGACTTATTATGAGCAAGTAACAATTCACCAAAATAGCAAAGTATAAGGCATACACTTTCTTCAAAGCTAACAAACTATGTTCTCACTCAACAATACAATTGCAATTCATCATATTTGTAGGAAAGGTCTCATGTCAGAGCTTTTTAGAAAGTCCACATACTCAACCATCATTTAGTCTTCTATGATTGCTAACACTCACATCATATATATGGAGCAAAAAGTTTCAGCTAGACACATAGAAAGACAGGGGCTTATAGTTTCACCTCCCAACTTATTCACCTCAAGTGTGATATCAACAATAATAATTCATGATCACTCACACATTTAACTGGATATATGTGCCTAGATCTTTCCCCACCACATGATGCTTGCAAAAGAGAAATATAAAGAGGAGAACACTATTGACTACATAAAAGTGAAAGCTAAGCCCTTCGCAGAGAGAAGCAGAGGTTGTCATGCGCTTTTATTTTTGGATGCATAATCTCTTAATGCAAAAGAATGTCACGTTATATTGCCCCCTATGATAGCAACCTTTATTATGTAGTCTGTTGCTTTTATTACTTTGCCATCATAAGTTTGTATAACGCTTGTTTTCCCTTACAATAAAAGATTAAACATTTTTAGAAGCAATTTTTATTGCTTTATGAACCAGTGACAACTTACTTGAAGGATTTTACTTAATCCATAGGTCGGTATAGTAGACTCTTAAAACAAGAAATTAGGTTTAAGGGTTTTGGATGCACATGTAGTATCTCTACTTAGTGCGGATTTTTGGCTAGCAAAGATATTTGGCAAGAACCAGATGTTAGAGGATCTATGACAATATAACTTCTATGTGAATATGAACAAACACAAACCGTTACATTGTCTTCCTTGTCCAACGTCAACAATTTGACATAAGATATTTAATGGACTAACAATCATAAAAGATGTCCAAGATAGTATATTTGCATGTGAATCTCACTAGTGGAAAAAGCCTAGCTATGGTGTGGCAAATAGTGCCTTGCTGGCATAGACACCCAACGCTACCAATATGGTGCCATTGTTAAGAAATAGTGGTGGCGTGGGTGGACTCGTCAGTAGTATCCTACATCATGCTGGCGTGTAACCAGTCCAGCGTCATCACTAAGCTCATAATAACTCCGGCGTCCCTACTTGTCCAACGCCAGCAAATGGTTTTTTTGGTAATGATTTTTTTGCTCATCAACACTAGCTACTTACTTCATAGATACTACTGAACACAATATAATCATCAACACTAGGTAGTTACTCGATCATGAACTCAACAAGTTGATATTAATTTCAAAAAAGTTGCTCACTCAAGTACTCTAGCTAGTTACTCGATCATCATCAACTAATAATTAAGATGAACTAGCTAGCTACTTAAAAAATTAATCTTCATCAAGGAGTATGCCTAGATGGCGAAGCTTCTTTCTACCCCCTCTCCTTCTCTTCTGAAATGATCTATGTCCATCTTCAGGTCAATCCTCTTAGCCCTGAGGAGTCTCATCTCCTCCCTCAGTTTATCTCGATCCTCGACGAGCTTATGCCTCTCGTCCCTAAGCTGATTAGTCTCCTGAACGAGCCGTACATTCTCCTTGCATAGCTCTTTAATCTCCCCCTTTAGCTCGTTATTTGCCCCTTGCACGCTCTTAATGACATACTCATAAGTGTTTGAGAATTCATTGTTGGCGATGTCCACACCGCACACTGACTCGTTGTTGCCTCCAAAATTGGCCATGACCTATAAGCTACAAACACAACACGTATACGATCAAGATATATGCAATTTCATGTCACTGAATATTGACACCAATGTAATGTAGTTTAAATATTGCATTGTATAG
This sequence comes from Secale cereale, assembly GCA_902687465.1. Lineage (NCBI taxonomy): Eukaryota > Viridiplantae > Streptophyta > Magnoliopsida > Poales > Poaceae > Secale > Secale cereale. Next base: position 626,822,457 of record LR738712.1, on the reverse strand, counting down.
AACTAATTAAACTAGATAGCATGTATAGAACTAATTAAACTAGATCTTTACTGATAATGTTGAAAGTAGTTATAGATTAGTGGGAAACATCATGGAAACATGGCAAGTTTTCATCAAGGGTAAAATAGCAACAATATCATAGCATGTGCATAACTAGTTTTGGACAACGACAATATAGCACTATCGATATCTTCACACAATTATATGGATGAAGTGTAGTATATATATGCCAGTTTGTATCTATAACATGCGGGCAAGAACCAAACACACACCTAACTTGGTCAAACTTGCCTAAGTTGAGTTGTGACAAAGTGTGGCAAGTTATGGCTTGGAACCAAACAACCCCTAAGGCCTTGTTTGGATTGTGACTATGGGGCTGTTTGGTTTCTGAATAACTTTGCCAAAGGTTGCCACACATAAGATTAGGCAAATTTGACCAACTTAGGTGAGTGTTTGGTTCAAGCCACACTAGGGCCCCACAATGACATACACACAAAAAGTGTGGCAATATTCCCTTAGGCTTGCCAACTTGTGGCTCTCATTTTGATGAACTAACCTTAGGCAAGCTTGGCAAAAATATGTGGCAAAGTGTGCAATGCAAGGCATAGAATCAAACATCCCCTATATTTGCCACACCTAACTTGGAGCATTAATTTTGAGTGGAAATTTTTTTGGACACTCAACCATTTTTCCACACCTAACTTGGAACATTACTTTCGAGTGGAAATTTTATTTGGTGAAAAAGTAGTACACACAGATTTTCCCCAAGATATTTATGTATCACAACAACAACTCAAACATTTTGTTTTAGAATTTAGATGCTTCCATAGATGATGACTTAAAAAATATATCTACCTCAATTTGATTGACATATTGCACTTCTAGTTTCTATGCAGCTAGTGCTAACCGAAGATTGAAAAATATATCTACCTTAATTCTAGACAACTACATCAAATTGTCACTGCCTAGCAGTGATGAACCCCAACGATGCAAATAAATAAATTACAGTGGCAGTGACCAAAAACAAAAGAGGGAGGGGTGATATGCTCACCTGGGTTGGAGCCGGGGGTCGCTTATAGTCTACTCTGTCACCGTCGCCTGCTGCCGTTCCCGAAACCCTAGCATAAGGAATGCGAAACACACTAAAAGAACATGTGGTGCCCCCATGTTTGGTTTTGGTAATTGATGACAATCTCTATGGACTAATGGTTACATTGAGTTTTGAAGGATTTGTCCATAGGCTTTTCTTGGAGTCCATTTGTTCGTTTCAAGGAGAGTTTGTGATGACCAAGGTGCTATTCAAGGAATCACCTAAAGATTGTTCATGCGAGAGGTTGATCAAGACTAAGTCAAAGAGTGAATTAAGCCAATCAACACATGTAGCGTAGAAGATGTGCTGAGATGGATCAAGTGATCACATGGTATGTTAAGCATTGTCGATTACGCTTTGTGTACTAACCCATGGTCTACGTGAGAGTTCTTGGTGGGGTTAGTTTGCGGTGTGCAAGTTCAAGTGGAGCATCACGAAGAGATCAAGTGATTGAAGCTTGCCATCCATTGTGGTGACAATGGACGTGTGAAGATGTGTCGAAGAGTGGCTCACCCATAATGGAGTATGGGGGAGCAATCAGCTAGTCTTCATCGTGCCAACGCAATCAATAAAGGTGGTCCAACTTGAGGAAGTCAAGATCGTCACATCCATCTCAAGTGGGCTATGTGCAAGGCAAAGGTTTTCCCTTGATAGGTTTTCTATTTTATCGGTCTCATGGTGGTAGTTGGGAGATCGGGTTGTAGGATCGATTGTTGTACTATTAAGGGGGGCTCTCAAGTGATTAGCTTGATCATATCGTTCGTAGAGAGCTCAAACCATTGCATGCTTGAATTGTCTTTCTTGGTTCTTGTTTGGTTTTTCTCCTTATGAGATTTGGAGCTTATGGCCATCTTCATGACAAGCTCGAGTTCATCGAAAACAGAGTTAATGCCGGCTGGAGCTTATGGGCAAGAACCAAACACACACTGAAAGGATCGAGAAGAGGTGTCTAGCGGGGGGGGGGGGTGAATAGACTCCTAGCAAGAAAAGTGGCATCTTTTAAATACTTCAAGTTGATGTGGAGTTTTAGCACATGTTTAAACATTCACAATACACATCAAGCATGCATAACAAGAGTATATAGGCAGCGGAAAGTAAAGCATGCAACTTTGACTACTTGACCAAATAAAACCTAGCCTTTTCCCAATTTTAAGTCTTAGCATATTTTAGCAGTTTTGCACAAGTCAAGCAATAAACCTACACATGCAATTCTAAGAGTATAGCAGCGGAATGTAAAGCAATTGCATATGAAGGTAAAGGGAGGAGTTTGAGGGAGCAAACGCAATGTAGACACAGAGATTTTTTACGCATGGTTCCGATAGGTGGTGCTATCATACATCCACGTTGATGGAGACTTCAACCCACGAAGGGTAACGACTGCGCGAGTCCATGGAGGGCTCCACCCACGAAGGGTCCACGAAGAAGCAACCTTGTATATCCCATCATGGCCATCACCCACGAATTACTTGCCTCACTAGGGTAGATCTTCACGAAGTAGGCGCTCTCCTTGCCTGTACAAACTCCTTGGTTCAACTCCACAATCTTGTCGGAGGCTCCCAAGTGACACCTAACCAATCTAGGAGACACAACTCTCCAAAAGGTAATAGACGGTGTGTTGATGATGAACTCCTTGCTCTTGTGCTTCAAATGATAGTCTCCCCAACACTCAACTCTCTCTCACACATTTGGATTTGGTGGAAAGATGATATGAGTGGAAAGCAACTTGGGAAGGCTAGAGATCAAGATTCATATGGTAGGAATGGAATATCTTGGTCTCAACACATGAGTAGGTGGTTCTCTCTCAGAACAGTGAGTAATGGAAGTGTAGGTATATTCTGATGGCTCTCTCCATGAATGAAGAGTGGGTGGAGGGGTATATATAGCCTCCACACAAAATCTGACCGTTACACACAATTTACCAAACTCGATGGGACCGATTCAGAGAACTCGGTCAGGCCGATTTAGTTCATAATGTGATCGTTAGGCATTTCGGTGGGACCGATATGATCAACTCGGTAGGACCGATTTCATTAGGGTTAGGGCATAACGTAATCTCGGTGAGACCGATTACACAAACTCGGTGGGACCTACTTTGGTAATAGGCACAGAGAGGGTTGGTCAGGCAAACTCGGTGGGACTGATTCACTCATTTCGGTGAGACCGAAATGTTACAAAAATGCAACCGAGAGTTTGCAATGCTAACTCGGTGAGACCGATTCTCACATCTTGGTTAGACTGAAATGTTTCAAATAGGAAACAGAGAGTTTACATTCCCATCTCGGTGAGACCGAGATCCCTATTGGTGATACCGAACTGATTAGGGTTTCTGACAATGACTATGTCAAGTGAACTCGGTGGCGCCGGATAGAAAGTTTCGGAGGGGCCGAGTTTGACTTTTGGTTTGGGACATATGTGGATGTGAGAAAGTGGCTGAGGGTTTTGGAGCATATCACTAAGTACTTTGATCAAGCAAGCCATTAAGCAACACCTCATCCCCTTTTAATAGTATTGGCTTTCCTATGGACTCAATGTGATATTGGATCACTGAAATAGAAAATGTAGAGTCCTGAGCTTTGAGCTTAAGCCAATCCTTTGTCCTTATCATTTTGAAGGGGTTCCACATCCTCTAGTCCATGCCACTCCATTTGTTGAACCTTTCTAAAATATACTAGATGAAAGCATTAGTCCAACAAGAGATATGTTGACATTAATTACCAAAATCACCCAATGAGCACTTGTGCTTTCAATCTCCCCCTTTTTGGTAATTGATGACAAGATACATCAAAGCTTTAGATAAGGATACGAAGAATAACAAGTAAAGCTTTGGAAGGACATGTAACATGCATAGGCTCCCCCGACATGTACGCAATCATGTAAATATGGAATATAAGAGCATGTGAAAGCATAGACATGATAGAGCAAGCAATGAGTTACATGTATCTTGGCTATATGCATCAGAGAAATGATATGAATATATGAAGTGTATCCTCATGTTCATGATTCCTTCTTGCAAACAATATGTACATTAGCAAGAAATCTTCATGCACATGAGTGTGATGCATATACTTACCTTGTGATCTTGAGCTGGCTTATGAAGGGATGAACCTGAGTAAACAAGGTTAGATAACACATGTACATCTACTAGACAGAGCAACCAAAGAGCCACAAGAGTACCAAGATTGGGATAACATGTAGAGAGTGAGTACTGGGTACTCTCGAATACAAACATGTTCCTAAAGGTAAAAGATATGCAATGAATTCAAAGACTTTCTTCCCTAGTAGTCTTTCTCCCCCTGAATCTTATATTGGATAATGGAAGATAGTAGGGAAACAGAATCAGAGCATAACAGATCAAATCAAGACATAACATAGACATGTCTTCCCCCTCTTAAAGACATGTGACTTCTCTCCTCTTGAACACCAAGCATCTGGGGCATGTGATTCCTCTCTCCCCTGTTTGATATCCTCTCTCCCATAGGGTCTCTCTCTCCCTTTGGTGTATTTAAGCTTTGATGTCTCTCCCCCTTTGGCATCAATTTCCAAGAAGGGATCTTCCGGAGTGTGAGTCAAAATAGGTTTGGTCCTTGAGTCACAGAGCAGACCAGTATATAAAATGTGATGCTGGTAGAGGACAAGTATCATTGAGTGGAGCTGTAACAAATATGCAGGATGCAGATGACAAAGTGTCTCCTCGGTATTGAAATCGGTAGCACCGAGTTGTTTTCTTCGGTGGCACCGAGATGGTTCGGTTTAACCAAAAAGGACAGATCGGTGGGTCCGAGTTCAGCATAGAGAGAACAATTTTTCATCTCAGCTCACTAGGCAAATAAGATCTCACAAAGATTTGCAAGGAATTAATTGAAGGATTTGCAATGAATTGGATGCAGAAAATGCAGAACAAAATAGAGAAAAGAAAATCTAGATGAAGTTTTTTTGTTTTAAAAGAAGAGGAACAAAATGCAAGGAACAAATGCAAGAGCACAAAGAAACACTAGAGAACTTCATCTAGAATTGGTTGGCGAGAAAGTCACCTATGTTAGAGTATATTGACTTAGGAGTTAAGTGGAGACACTTGATCATAGGTCATACTCATCGTTTACGCTCAAAATGGGGTTACCATTTTTCGTTTAAGCACTTGATGTATTCTCATCTTCTTGAGTTGCTTTGACCCATGTCTTGGGGTAAAGTTTCGCTAAGATGGAATAACATACCTTGGGTGGTGGTGTTGATCTTGATCATGTAGTTGAACTTGTGTGGGTTGCTCAAGGGTTATGTAGCTCATCAAGAATTGGGAGCACCACTTGTAGTTTGAGTTTATCTACCTACATGGGTTAGATTTTCAAGGAAGAGCACTTGTGTATCCAAAATGACAATCATGAAAACTTAATACCAAATGAAATTCGATATATAGAAATTGTCAAAGGATATGTTGAAGGGTTTCGTGCTTCCTTGTCTTCAACCACCATGGTGTAGGGACTTGGTAATGTAGAGATTGCTCAAGACGTGAGTGAGTTGCAATCCCATGGATTTGGATTCATCCAAGTACCTACAAGGGTTAGATAACATGCAAGGGTACAAATATATCCAAGACATATGATCAACATCATAAGAGAAAAAGTCAAGGATTAGTCAAAGGCTCATGTCTTGCATGTATCCAAATGGAGTTCCTACTCCAAGTTTGAGGCATCAATAATGTTCAATTCACCTCTCAACCTACAAAACACTTTCTCATCAAGTGGTTTAGTAAATATATCCGCTAATTGCTTATCGGTGCGAACATGTTTAAGATTGATATCACCCTTAGCAACATGATCTCGAATGAAATGATGACGAACTTTAATATGCTTAGTTCGATAATGTTGCACATGATTATGAGCAATCTTAATAGCACTTTCATTGTCACAAAGCAATGGAACATGTTTCACATATATCCCATAATGTTTAAGAGTTTGGGTCATCCAAAGTAATTGAGCACAACACGAACCAGCGGCAATGTATTCCGCTTCGGCGGTGGATAAGGATATCGAGTTTTGTTTCTTGGAGGACCAAGACACAAGAGATCTACCAAGAAATTGACAAGTACCCGAAGTGGACTTTCTATAAACCTTGTCTCCGGCATAGTCCGAATCGGAGTAGCCAACAAGATCAATAGAGGACCTCTTAGGATACCAAATGCCAAAATTTGGTGTATGAATTAAGTATCTCACTATCCTTTTCACAGCCTTAAGATGACATTCTTTAGGGGTCGCTTGATATCGTGCACACATGCACACACTTAGCATAATATCGGGATGGGATGCACATAGATATAATAATGAACCAATCATAGAGCGGTAAACCTTTTGGTCAACCGGTTCGCCATCCTTAGTCAAGTCAAGATGTCCACTAGTAGGCATGGGTGTAGTCATACCTTTGCGTTCTTGCATGTTGAACTTCTTGAACAAGTCCTTGGTATACTTTGTTTGAGAAACAAAGGTATCCTCCTTAGTTTGTTTGATTTGCAAACCAAGAAAGAACTTGAGTTCACTCATCATAGACATCTCAAACTTTTCCGACATTAGCTTTCCAAACCTTTTACTAAAATGGGGGTTAGTAGAACCAAGTATGATATCATCAACATAAATTTGGCACACAAATAATTCACCATTAACCCTTTTAGTAAAAAGAGTAGAATCTATTTTTCCAATCTCAAAGCCTTTTTCAATAATGAACTTGGTCAAGCATTTATACCACGCTCTAGGAGCTTGTTCAAGACCATAAAGAGCCTTGTGAAGTTTTAAACATGATCGGGTTTCTTGGGATTAACAAAGCCGGGAGGTTGTTTAACATAAACTTCCTCCTCAATTTCACCGTTTAGAAAAACACTTTTAATGTCCATTTGGTACAAGGTGATATCATGGTGATTGGCATAAGCAAGTAAGATGCGAATGGACTCAAGTCTAGCAACGGGGGCATATGTCTCACCGTAGTCCATACCTTCGACTTGAGTGTAGCCTTGGGCGACGAGACGTGCTTTGTTGCGGACGACTTGACCATCTTCGTCTTGCTTGTTGCGAAACACCCATTTGGTACCAACGATGTTGTGGTTGTTGTCGGGCTTCTCGACCAATGTCCACACTTGATTTCGCTCAAAGTTGTGTAGCTCTTCATGCATAGCGTTCACCCAATCTGGATCATCATGAGCATCTTAAACCTTCACAGGTTCAAGGTTAGATATGAAAGATTAATGTTCACAAAAGTTAGCTAGGCGAGATTTAGAGCGAGTGATTCTCCCGGTTTGGATATCATCGTAGATTTGCTCTACTATATGATCTCTAGCAATTCTTGCTCTTACTCGTGAAAGCTTTTTCTTGGGTCGGGGTGGAACATCCTCTTCATCATCTTCTTCTTCTTGTCCTTCTTCATTGTTGTTGGTGTTGTTGTCCCCTTGTGGAGGTGGAGATGGAGGTCGATGAGGTTCATCTTGATGCACTTCCCTGTTTTCTTCATCATGGCGTGTCCCACTTGTGGATGCCTCCAAGTCAACGTGTGGTTCACCTTGTCGTGAGGTAGAAGCTTCCACATGGACGGATGGAGTACTCTCTTTCACCTCCGTTGGACGGATCTTGCCAATAGACAAGTCTTGAATTACTTCCAAAGGATCTTTATCTCCTACATCAATTGTCAATTGCTCTACTTGCGAGCCGTTTGATTCATCAAACTTCACATCTACCATCTCTTCAACCTTTCGGGTGAAATTGTTGTAGACACGGTAAGTGCGAGAGTTTGAGCCATAACCAAGTAGGAAACCTTCATGAGATTTAGGAGCAAATTTAGAACGACGATGCTTATCAAGAATGTAGCACTTTGAGCCGAATACTCGAAAGTATCCAACTTGGGGTTTGTTCCCGGTGAGAAGCTCGTATGCCGTGTTGCCGAGAAGCTTGTGAAGATACAAGTGATTTGTTGCATGACAAGCCGTCTCAACCGCTTCCGTCGAAAAGTGTTTTGGCGTCTTGTATTCGTCAAGCATCATTCTTGCCATTTTGATGAGTGTCCGGTTCTTCCTCTCAACAACTCCATTTTGTTGAGGCCTGTACGTAGCCGAGAACTCATGTGAAATCCCTTCTTCGTCAAGAAAGGTATCCACATTTGTGTTCTTGAACTCCGTTCCGTTGTCACTGCGAACCTTCTTGATCTTCACTTCAAATTGATTTTGGGCCTTCCAAGCGAAGTGTTTGAAGATCTTTTGGACCTGTGATTTATCATCAAGAAAGAACACCCATGTAAATCTTGAAAAAGCATCGACAATGACTAATCCAAAAGAGTTACCACCGAGGCTTTTGTAAACATTGGGACCAAAAAGATCCATATGAAGTAGCTCAAGTGGCCTTCTCGTAGTCATGATGTTCTTCATGGGATGACTTCCTCCAACTTGTTTTCTTGCTTGACAAGCACTACAAAGTCAATCCTTGTCAAATATAACATCTTTAACACCAAGGATATGGTCACCTTTAATTAGCTTATCAAGATTTCTCATACCGACATGACCTAACCTTCTATGCCACAACCAACCTATAGAAGATTTAGCAATAAAACAAGTGTGAGGTTGGGCTTTCTTAGTGAAGTCAACAATGTATAGGTCACCTCTACGAATGCCGGTAAAGACCATACTACGATTATCTCTATGAAAGACTTGGCAATCAAAATGAGAGAATAGCACATTTAAACCAAAATCAGCTAATCTAGACACGGAGAGAAGATTATATCCGAGAGATTCTACAAGCATGACATTCTTAATTGAGCTATCGTTGGATATGGCCACCTTACCAAGGCCAACAACTTTACCCTTGGAGTTGTCACCAAAGATAACATACTTTCGTGAACCATCATTTCTAGCAAGCTCATCAAACATGTCCTTATCTCCGGTCATGTGATCCGTGCAACCACTATCAAGCACCCATTCCTTTCCTCTGGCTGCGTAACCACGACGATTTGCCATAAGACAAAAGCTCTGATACTAATTGAATGGATCAAGAAGAGCTGTCTAGTGGGGGGTGAATAGAATCCTAGAAAGAAAAGTGGTAGCTTTTAAATACTTCAAGTTGATGTGGAGTTTTAGCACATGTTTAAACATTCACAATACACATCAAGCATGCATAACAAGAGTATATAGGCAGCGGAAAGTAAAGCATGCAACTGTGACTACTTGACCAAATAAAACCTAACCTTTTCCCAATATTAAGTCTTGGCAGATTTTAGCAGTTTTGCACAAGTCAAGCAATCAACATACACATGCAATTCTAAGACTATAACAGCGGAATGTAAAGCAATTGCATATGAAGGTAAAGGGAGGAGTTTGAGGGAGCAAACGCAATGTAGACACGGAGATTGTTTACGCGTGGTTCCGATAGGTGGTGCTATCGTACATCCACATTGATGGAGACTTCAACCCACGAAGGGTAACGGCTGTGCGAGTCCATGGAGGGCTCCACCCACGAAGGGTCCACGAAGAAGCAACCTTGTCTATCCCACCATGGCCATCGCCCACGAAGGACTTTCCTCACTAGGGTAGATCTTCATGAAGTAGGCAATCTCCTTGCCCGTACAAACTCCTTGGTTCAACTCCACAATATTGTCGAAGGCTCCCAAGTGACACCTAACCAATCTAGGAGACACCACTCTCCAAAAGGTAATATACGTTGTGTTGATGATGAAGTCCTTGCTCTTGTGATTCAAATGATAGTCTCCCCAACACTCAACTCTCTCTCACAGATTTGGATTTGGTGGAAAGATGATTTGAGTGGAAAGCAACTTGGGGAAGGCTAGAGATCAAGATTCATATGGTAGGAATAGAATATCTTGGTCTCAACACATGAGTAGGTGGTTCTATCTCAGAACTGTGAGTAATGGAAGTGTAGGTATGTTCTGATGGCTATCTCCACGAATGAAGAGTGGGTGGAGGGGCATATATAGCCTCCACACAAAATCTAACCGCTACACACAATTTACCAAACTCGATGAGACCGATTTAGAGAACTCGTTCAGACCGATTTAGTTCATAATGTGACCATTAGGCATTTCGGTGGGACCGATATGATTAACTCAGTACGACCGATTTCATTAGGGTTAGGGCATAACGTAATCTTGGTGAGACTGATTACACAAACTCGATGGGACCGACTTTGGTAATAGGCACAGAGAGGATTGGTCAGGCAAACTCGGTGGGACCTATTCGCTCATTTTGGTGAGACCGGCAATGCTACAAAAAGGCAACAGATAGTTTGCAATGCTAACTCGGTGAGATCGATTCTCACATATCGGTTGGACCGAAATGTTTCAAATAGGAAACAGAGAGTTTACATTCCCATCTCGATGAGACTGAGATCCCTATCGGTGATACCGAACTGATTAGGGTTTCTGGCAGTGGCTATGTCAAGTGAACTCGGTGGCGCAGGATAGGAAGTTTTGGTGGGGCCGAGTTTGACTTTTGGTTTGGGACATATGTGGATGTGAGAAAGTGGCTAAGGATTTTGGAGCATATCACTAAGCACTTTGAGCAAGCAAACCATTAAGCAACACCTCATCCCCTTTTAATAGTATTGGCTTTCCTATGGACTTAATGTGATCTTGGATCACTGAAATAGAAAATGTAGAGTCCTGAGCTTTGAGCTTGAGCCAATCCTTTGTCCTTATCATCTTAAAGGGGTTCCACATCCTCTAATCCATGCCACTCTATTTGTTGAACCTTTCTGAAATATACTAGATGAAAACAATAGTCCAACAAGAGATATGTTGACATTAATTACCAAAATCACCCAGGGAGCACTTGTGGTTTCACACACCTATGATGTTTTCGATGTTGGAGGTAATGCCGATTCTTCTCTGATGGAGGGTTCTCTCCTCTATATCTTAGGCATACGTCCCCTGCCTCTTCTTACTAAAACTGATTTTTTGATGCTACTCGTCTTCCTCTATCCAACAAGCTTGAGTTTGCTCAATCCGGAGCTCATTTGCAGAAGTTTTGGCAGTTCTGGTTTTATTGTATCTTTTGTTGTCTTTAGCTGAGTTGTGGAAGGCAGCAGACCGTTGTAGTACTGTGACTTACGGTAGTGCCGCAATAGCCAACAGTAGTACCGCTGCTACTACCAGGCCTGCCGGGAGTCTGGCCTCCGGGTCGGGCTCCGCGGTAGTAGGAGCGGAAGTCATTTTTTACTACCGCCCCAGCGCAGTAGTACCGCAATTACTTCCACTGCTACTACCGTTCCGGCTTTTTACTCGAAGCTAGCTCCAGCGGATGTAGACCGGCAGTAATTTTTTTACATCTGTGGCCGCGCGGTAGTACCGCTATCCCTAGCGGTAGTACCGCTGCCTCATTGTGTATACAACCGTGTGCTGCACCTGAGTGGCCATTGATTACTATCCCCGCGGTAGTACCGCAAGGGCAGGAGGTAGTACCGCTCCGGAGGTACTACTACCAAATGAAACACTACTGCAACGGGGCAACATGGCAGTACTACCTCCGGAGCGGTACTACCTCCTCGAGAAAAGGTTGTCAAGGGTACCAAGCACCCTTATGAACAAGCTCAAGGGTACCAAGCACCCTTATTACTCTTGGGTGCTTGGTACCCTTGAGCTTGTTCATCTTGGGTGCCTTGGTGCCCTAGACGGTTGGTGATGTTTGGAGCTCAATCATTGTGGTGTAAAGCTCCGGGCAAGCGTTGGGGGTCTCCAATTAGGTCGTAGAGATTGCCCCGAGCAATTTGATGGGTTCCTGTGACCGCCCCCAAGGGTTGCCAAAGTGTAAGGGTTCGGTGACCGCCCTGATAGTCTCCAACGTATCTATACTTTTTTTATTGTTCCATGCTGTTATAATATCATTCTTGAATGTTTTACAATCATTTTATACCATTATCCAGTATGCTGATGGCACTCTTGTTATATTACCAACAGATGAGGAACAGATTAAGATTTTCACTAACGTACTGGACAGTTTATCTAGGTTCACTGAGCTATTTTTTTATTACAGGAAATCATCTCTTGTTCTAATCAATATCCGTGATGACAGAGCTCATGAATTAGCAGATCGACTCAAATGTAAGAAAGAATACATGTCCTTCACTTATTTAGGATTTCCGATGGGTACAACCAGACCTAAAGTAATTGACCTAATGCCCATGGTATCAAGATTGGATAACATGTTATCTGGCATTGCCACCATGATGTCATTTTATGGTAGGCTCACACATCTTAAAGCCATTGTATCTGCATTGCCCATATTTGCCATGTGTTGTATCAGGGTACCATTTACCATTTTAGATCACTTTGAGAAGTCTGGTAGAAGCTTCCTATGGTATGGGAAGGGCATCAACAAACATGGCAACTGCCTGGTTAAGTGGGAGAAAGTTTGTCTACCTAAAAAGGCAGGAGGACTAGGAGTGCTAGATCTCATATTGCAAAACAACTCACTTCTTACCAAATTCTTGTACAAATTCTTCAACAAGAAAGATATACCCTGGGTGAAATTGATATGGAATAATTACTATCCTAATGAGGAATTGCCAAAATTTCCCACTACTGTGGGATCCTTTTGGTGGAGAGACTGTTGCTCTATCCTCCAAGATTTTAAAATCATGACAATTTGTGCTGCAGGGATTGGTAATACTATTAGCCTATGGTATGACAAATGGTGCTCACAACCAATGATGAACATGATGGATCAATTGTTTTCCTATGCAAAAAACGACCATATCACTATGGAGTGTGCAAGTAACCTAGATGATACCAACTTTTATGAGATGTTTCATCTGCCAATGTCCAGTGTTGCTGTCCAACAAAGCACTCAACTAAGAGATCTGATAAATGACATGGGGAATCAGAAAAATATGGAATCATGGCAATTCTATTGGGGAGGTACTAATTACTCCAACAAGAGAATATATCTAGAATATATTGAAAACCCTACTGATGCACCCAAACATTTCATTGGATATGGAAATCCTGCACACCAGCTAAGCGAAAAAAAATCTTCTGGTTACTACTACAAGACAGACTAAATACTAGAAATTTGCTTACCAGGAAAAGCTTCCACATTGAGCCTACCAAATGTGTGCTGTGTGATGATGGACCAAAGGAACATCTTACTCATCTGTTCTTTAGCTATGATTTCAACCATAACTTTTGGATGGCTATTGGCTTTCAATGGAACACAGACTTTGAGCTTCTAGAGATGCTCATGGAAGGAAAGAGGCATAATAATGTTGTCTGCTTCAAGGAATGTCTTATAGCAGGATGTTGGAGTATATGGAAGCATAGGAACAGTATCATTTTTGATCATAAGCCTAAGAGCATGCATTACTGTACCAATACTTTCAAGGAGCACTTTGAGATGATCATTAAAAAAGCCAAACCTAGCTTGAAAGAGGGTATGCAGAGCTGGCTAGACTACTTGTAGACTCTTTCTTATTCATGTAACACTTGTACAATTATGTAATTTGTGACCTCATATTAATGAAGATCAGAGTTACTGTGGGGGTCTTCCCCACTGCGTTTGCTAAAAGAAAATCATTTTATATCATTTTTTGGGACTAACCTATTGACATAGTGCCAAGTGCCAGTTGTTATTTTCTGCCTATTTTTTACATCACGGAAAATCAATATCAAATGGGGTCCAAATGCAGCGAAACTTTTTGTGGATTTTTTATGGACCAGAAGACATCCAAAGAGAAGCACCTGGGGGTGCCCCGAGGGGGGCATAACCCACCAGGGCGCGCCTGGGCACCCAGGCGCGCCCAGGTGGGTTGTGCCCGCCTCGGTGGCCTCCCGCACCGCCTCTTCGCTCTATAAATACTCCAATATTCCAGAAACCCTGCGAGAGTCGACGAAATTTTGTTCCAGCCGCCGTAAGTTCCAGAACCACCAGATCCAATCTAGAGCCCTATTCTGGCACTCCGCGAAGGGGAACACGATCACAGAGAGGTTCATCATCCTCATTGGTGCCTCTCTGATGATGCGTGAGTAGCTTACCACAAACCTACGGATCCGTAGGCAGTAGCTAGATGGCTTCTTCGCTCTTTGTATCTCAATACAATGGTCTCTTGGAGATCTATTTGATGTAATAAATTTTTGTGGTGTGTTTGTTAGGATCCGATGAATTGTGAGTTTATGATCAGTTTTTCCTTGATTTAATATCCATTCTTGATTATTATAGCCTCATATTTCTTCTCTGGTATTTGGGTTTTGTTTGGCCAACTTGATATATTTATCTTGCAATGTGAGGAGGTGCTATGTAATGGGTTTGATCTTGCGGTGTCCTTTCCCAGTGACAGAAGGGGCATCAAGGCACACATGTATCGTTGCTATTAAGGATAAAAAGATGGGGTCTATTCCTACATGAATAGATCTTGTCTACATCATGTCATCGTTCTTATTGCATTACTCCGTTCTACCATGAACTTAATACACTAGATGCATGCTGGATAGCGGTCGATGTGTGGAGTAATAGTAGTAGATGCAGGCAGGAGTCGGTTTACTAATCTTGTACGTGATGCCTATATACATGATAATTGTCTTGAGTATTGTCATAATTATTTGCTTTTTCTATCAATTGCCCAACAGTAATTTGTCTACCCACTGCATGCTATTTTCTCGAGAGAAGCCACTAGTGAAATCTTCGGCCCCGGGTCTATTTTTCAATCATATACTTTCGGATCTATATTGCCATTTGCCTTTTCCTTTATTTGCAACTTTTATTTTCAGATCTATATTATCAAAAACCCCAAAATACCTTGCTGCGTTTTATTTGCATCTTTCAATCTACTACAATATTATTCTTACGTCACTTTTTGACATCGTTACCCGGAAGGGATTGACAACCCCTTTTACGCATTAGGTTGCAAGTATTTGTTCTTTGGTGCAGGTACCGTTTACATAGTGTTGCTTGGTTCTCCTACTGGTTCGATAAACTTGGTCTCATCACTGAGGGAAATACCTTACCGTTGCTGTGCTGCAACATCCCTTATTCCTTGGGGAAACACCGACGCATCTCAAGCGACATCACACCCCAAGGGTTGCCATTTGTATGGGTTCGGTGACTGCCCTCAAGGGTCCCTTAGCGGAATCACGACATCTTGCACTGTGCGAGGGCGTGAGGAGATTACGGTGGCCCTTGTGGCTTCTTGGGGAGCTTGTGCCTCCACACCGCTCCAAACAGAGATTAGCATGCACAAGGGTGTGAACTTCAGGATACATTGTCGTCTCCGCATGCCTCGGTTATCTCTCACCCGAGCCCTTTACTTATGCACTTTACTTTGTGATAGCCATATTCTTTCTTGCTATATATCTTGCTATCACTTAGTTGTTTATCCTGCTTAGCATAAGTTGTTGGTGCACATAGGTGAGCCTAGTTGTTGTAGGTTTTGTGTTTGACAAATTAACCGCTAGGTTTATTCTGCATTTGTCCAAGCCTAAACCGAATTATTTTTAAAGCGCCTATTCACCCCCTCTAGACGACACCCACAATCTTTCACACACCTCTAATAAAAACAAATGTACCAGATAAGAGTGGGATGCTCAGATGTGTACCTTAGGACCGGAGAACGACGATAATCGCTGGAATCGGCCGGAATCGAAGCGGAGACGATGAGCGGCGAGAGAGGGAGAGAAAGCGGAACTAAACAAAGCAGCTGGGCAGAGAGAGGGAGTGGGTCGAGTGGGCCATTCCCTCGTTGGTTTTGACCCCCCGCGACATCCTAATACTATTTGGGCTTACCCAATAATAAAAAGATCACCACCTAAAATGTCATTATTTCCATTTAAAATAATTGAAATATAATAAAAGTAAACTATAATATACTATAAAAAAGATCACCACATAAAAAATTAAAAATTAAAAAATTGGAAGTGTCAAACTACATATTTGAAGGCTCAAAACTATATATTTAAAGTCTTAAACTAAAAAGGAAAAAAAGTAAATTTAAAGTGTCTCAAAGTACATATTTTAAAAAATGCCATTATTTCCATGTAAAATAATAGAAAATTAATAAAAGTAAACTACAATATTATAAGTGTCAAACTACATATTTTAAGTCGCAAACAACAATATACTATAAAAATAATAATACAAGAATGTTGGCATTGACAAAATAATCACACCACTCTATTCCACGATAGCACTATATTACGCCTGGTACAAATTGTTGATCACATATACTTCTGTCGCCACCCTGTTTTCCAAAGCCACCACTGTGCCCCTACTAATGTCGTACCAAATAAGCCAACGCCAACACTATTTGAAAAAATAGTGCTGGCGTTGGTGGTAAATGGTGCACCACCAAAGAAAGTTGTGGCTAGTACTTTTTCCACTAGTGTCTTCTCTTCCCTTTTTAATTCTCTCATGAATTGCACCATTGACCAATGCTATGCTTGTCAACCTTCAATAAATTTTACCACTTATACTTTTTCTTATGTAATGTCATTACTTTCCATAAGATTAGCATATGATCCTTTTCATTATTTCCTTTATTTTGATTGAAACATAAAAGTAAAGAAGCAAATACTCAAACTAATCTTTATTATATAACTCTCAACTTGATTACATAGATAGATAGATCACGAACTAGCACTCGAAAGATAGATCATACTAAACTTTTATTTAACTAAATCACGAAATAACTAAGGATCAAACTAAAAATTGTGAAGGTAATAAAATTGTGGTGATACAATACCGGGGCACCTCCACCAAGCTTGGTGCCAGGGATATTACTAGCAGGTATAAACCGGCCAGGAGGGTCCAGATTATATTGATAAGGTTGTATTATTACAAGCCCAGTAGAATATGTACAACATGTTACAACCCGTAGAGGTTTAGGGCCCATGTATAAGGCCCACGGTCTGTAAACCGTCGTATCATGTAACTTGGGATGTAAGATAGAAAGAGTAGAGACCGAGGCGGACACGTTTATGAGCCGGCCTCGGGACTCTGTAAACCGGATCGGGCGTCGCCTCCTATATAAATGGACGACCCTGCGACGGTTCAGGAGAAGAGACAACAGCTCGAGACACAGGCAAGCGGATTCGCTCCCTGGTCATCGAAGCCCAAGCAATACCACACCAAACTAGATGTAGGCTTTTACCTTCATCGAAGGGGCCGAACTAGTATAAAATTCCCTGTGTCCTTCATCCGCTTTAACCCCTTCAAGCTAACCCGAGCGATGGCCTCACACCTAAGTTGGCTAAACTGGACATCTGTCGTGCTAATTCCACGACAGTTGGCGCCCACCGTGGGGCTATCACACGATGGTTTCGAGTTCTTGAAGGGCAGCTTTGAAGGGCTCAAGGGTTACGCAGTGGGCCGGATGACCAAGAGTCGTCGCAGCCGGATCTACATCGACGACGCTGTCTGGGGCCCCGAGGCCGATTCAATCGAATACGGATACCGGGTCCCCTTCGATGGCATCCACGTCTTCATCGGCAAGATCGGCGAACCGGGACCTGAGTCGGACATCTTCCCCAACATTGTCGAGCCGGCTCAGCGTGCGAGATCGGCCCGGATTCAGCCCGCCATGAAGCATGTTTTCGTTGGAGCAGTGCATGGAGTACAAGCCGAGGACGGATCGGATTCTGGTGGCGAGACAGTTGTCTACTCCGATGATGAATCTTCGTCCGAAGAGACCGGATCTTTGTATCTGTTGCAGGACGGCCGGTCCGAGGGTGTGTCCGATGGCGATAGTATTCCGGACCCCTTTGATCTGCCGAACAGGGTTGCTGTTTTCATGGCCGGATCACAACCTATGCAGCAACCCTCGATGACTGGGGCATTAACCTCAGAGGCAGCGGGAACCGGGACTGGTGACCTTCCCCCGTCGTCCTCTGACATCCTATCCACCTTAGTCGGCACCTTGATGGCGCTCTGATACATCCAAAACGTATCTATAATTTTTGCTTGCTCCATGCCTCTTTTGGGTGATATTGCTATGATATTTATACACTTCCATACACTTTTGATCATATTTGGACTAACCTATTAACTCAGTGCACCCCAGTGCCAGTTTCTGTTTTTGGCTGTTTTTGTATTTCAGGTTTTCACATTACGAGAACTGCCAGGAAAAATCCAGAAAAATTATATAAAAAATCAGCGTTCCAGAAACTACCGTGCGCCCGAAGGACAGCTGGGGGGGGGGGGGGCACCAGGGCTCCAGGCGCCCTGGCAGCGCGCCCCCCCTGGGCCGCGCCGGGGGGGGCGCCTGGCCCCCCCGAGGCTCCTCCGATGCCCCCCTTTGGCATATATTTAAAGCGTGTCGCGGAAACCCTGATTCCGAAAACCTTTTCTCTAGACGCGATTCCGATCTCCGCCGCCATCGCCATCAAGCTTCGGGGGACCAGAATTCCTGTGCCGGCACCCTGCCGGGAAGGGGAAGTGCCCCCGGATTCATCTCCATCGACGTTGCTTCCTCCCTTCATGATGCGGGAGTAGTTCCTCCTCGGGGCTGAGGTTCTTACCAGTAGCTATGTGGTCAATTCTCTTTCCCATGATGTGATCTTCGTTGTGATCATAGGCTATGTTAATCTAGGGTGATCCCATGATATTTCCCCTTCCTCTATGTATTGGATTGATGTACTCACTTGTCTTTATCTAGTATAATCCCCGAGACCAAGGTGACAGCGGTCTATTGGACATGGATTAGAAGAATAATTTCATGAGTGATTTCCTTTTTGTGTGTTGATTGAAGATTGAGAGTCTCTTGGTGCTTGTCTTTGACTATCCTTTAGATATGTTGTGGTGATTGTGGGACTCTCTTTGGATGGCCGCGGTGACATTGGGAAATCCTTAGATTGAGAACTACGAACTTTGAGGTGTGCTTTTGTAGCCCTACATAATTCTCGTCCTCTCTTGACCACGAAGGAATGACCTCCGGGTGCGTCTCCATTGTATGTTTTATGGGAAATATCATGTGATTCGATTATGTTAATGTTGTTGGGAGTTGCCACTAGTGAAAGTATGATCCCTAGGCCTTGTTTCCACCATTGCAATACCATTTGTGCTCACGTTTACCACTTGTTTGCTTGCTGCCCTTTTTATTACAGATTTATATTACTTTGTTTTGCCATCCATATCACTTGCCATTTAACATCTCTTCGCCGAACTAGTGCACCTATACATATAACAAGTGTATTACGTGTGTTGGGGACACAAGAGACTTCTTGTATCTTAGTTGCAGGGTTGCTTGAGAGAGACCATCTTCAACCTCTACTTCCCTGAGTTCGATAAACCTTAGGTCATCCACTTGAGGGAAATTGCTGCTGTCCTACAAACCTCTGCGCTTGGAGGCCCAACATAGTCTACGAGAGTAGAAGCGTGTGTAGACATCACGCTATTTCTGGCGCTGTTGCCAGGGAGGTGAGCGCTTGAAGGTATATCTTTAGATCTTGCAATTAAATCTTTTTGTTTCTTGTTTTTATTTCACTAGTTATGCTTATGGACAACCTTGCTATTGGATCGTTGCTTGCGGGAAGACGCCCCACACCTGTGGTGGTTGCTCCTCCCCTACTGAAATTGTGCCCTATAAAATACCAGCTGGTATTATGGATTATGTTTTGGCTGATCGTTATGCAGGAGACGGACATCCCGGTGAACACTTGCTATATCTGTCACAACTATGTTCATTATTTAAGCTTGCATGTGTATCAAGGGAGTTTGTCATGAGGAAATTATTTGCCTTGTCACTGAAAGGAAAAGCATTGGAATGGTATAGGCTACTAAATGACTCTCACCTGCTGGAGTGGGAAGAGATCCAGTCTCTCTTTTACTCCAAGTTTTATCCTCTTCATGAAGTCCATGAGAATAGGAATTATGTTTATAATTTTTATCCTCATGACGGAGAGAGCATAGCTCAATCTTGGGGGAGACTGAAAACGTTAATGCTAAAATGTCCTAACCATGGGCTCCCCAAAGATATGATTATTACTAATTTCTATGCGAGGCTTTCTCGATAGGATAAAGATTTGCTCGACGCTTCCTCTATGGGTTCTTTCACAAACAAAAAGATTGATGCTAAATGGGAACTCCTTGAAAGAATTCAACGCAACACTGAAGATTGGGAGATCGACAAAGGTAAAGAGTCAGGTATAATTTATGAGTATGATTGCATTAAGTCCTTTGTTGAAACTACAAGTTTTAATAAGTTTAGTGCTAAGTTTGGGCTTGATTCTCAACTCCTTGTTGATTTCCTCAAATCTTTTGCTTCACATCTTAATATGCCTAAGGAGGATTGGATCAAGTATCATAAACCTTTTAAGGATACTTGCAAAGAAAATGAAATTGTTCATGATGATTGCAACATGCATGATCCAATTCCTAAAAATGAAGTTTTATATAAGCATGTTAATTTTTGTGGAGTGGATAGATCTTGTGAAAGGCCTATGATTGAAGAAGAGAAGTATTGTAAGCAACATAAGCATGAAAGAACAATCACTTGGGTCAGAGATTTAAATGAAATTGCTAGAGAATTGTGTGACCTTTATCCTTTTACTTGTGAACTTTGCCGTATAGTGGGTCACTTTAATTTTCAATGCATGAACTTTCAAAACATAACTGTTAACCGGTTGTGTGATA
Organism: Secale cereale; assembly: GCA_902687465.1. NCBI lineage: Eukaryota > Viridiplantae > Streptophyta > Magnoliopsida > Poales > Poaceae > Secale > Secale cereale. Next base: position 626,801,776 of record LR738712.1, on the reverse strand, counting down.
ACATGATCACCTCTGATCTTTATGACGAGCTTATGTTATTTTTGATGTGTGAAGAGTTATTAGAAAAGACTTCATGGCTAGATGTTAATGCCATAAGAATAAAAAACACTTTGCAAAATTGCCATCTCTATTGTGTTGTTAATTGCCATGAAAATGATTACATAGGTAAGATTATAAAGGAGGGAACTTTACCAAAGTATAAAAATGTCTCTTATATTTCTGCTAATTGTCACATCCCTAGCTAGCACTTGCATTAGGATCTGACTAGAGTGTGCATCATGTTTACTTTCAAAGAAACTTGAAATGGGATTAACAGAAACCCCAGCACCCCTCCCCTAACAACTAGGGTTTGATAAAATATTTTCCAATGTACCCAAAATGCCCTTCAAAATGTTCATCATTTCTGCCTTGGTCTTAAACCTCTGCCAAAAATGGTGCACAATTTTCTAGGACAATCTAGGGTTATGGATTAAATCATATGGTATTTGAATTTGGGCATTTAAATGCTATAAAATATTTTAAATGCTCAAATAATCATAAACTATAATGTTTCCTACTGTTCATATTATATACAGCAGGTATGACAAGTGTTATGATTTATAAAAATGTTTAGGCATTTTTATTAAATGAACAAAGTTGCAAAAGAAATGAAACAGAAAAGAAAATAGAAAAAAAGGAGGAGAGAGAGAGAACTTACCTGGCGCCCACCCGGCCCACCTGCCGGCCCAGCCCAGCTGCCGCTCCAGCGAGCTGCTTGGCTCGGCCAGGCAGGCAGGCAGGTGCTCGACGGCGACCGCGCCGCGCGCCACGCAGCTGCCCGCCGCCCTGCTTCGCCCCCTCGCCGTCCTGGAGGAGTGGATCGAACGTCCACGCCCCCCTCGACCCCTCAGACACCTCCGTTTCTCCCCAGCTCCTCTCCTCCGCTCTCCCCGCGCCATGGCCGACGCCGCCGTGATCGCGCCGTCGTAGAACCCACGTCCACCGTCGCCCCCGAGCTCCGCCGTGTTGTCCCTCGTCTCCGTCGTCCTCGACTGCTTCGACAGGCCGAGCCCCGAGCGCTCGCCCGCCCTGGAGACGTCCCCGAGCTCTTCTTCCCCAACTCCGGCCGCAGAGATCCCCCTCGCCGTGCTGCTTAGCTCCGACCACCCCCGAGCTCGCTTCCGTGCCTGCTGCGACCACTGTGAGCCTAGCTACCTCCTCCCACTCTCCGTTGGCTCCCTCTTGCCCTATAACCCACTGCACGTAGCTCCACCGCACGCACCGCCGCCGTGCTCATCGCCGGTGATGCTCCGGTGACCATTTGGTCACCGGCACCCGTCCAACGCACTCACCACAGCACGTAGATGCGAACGGTGCTACGCACGCATCGCCTAGGCCCCTGCAGCCGCATCCCCACACACGCCCGACGCCGGTCGCCGCCGTCGAGCTTGTTGCCGTCGTCTCCGGCCACCCCAGGTCCGGCGACCACCTCCATCCGATGCGGAAGAGCAAGAGCTCTCCAACGCACCCAGCCGCAGCTCGAGCCGTGCCCCACAGCCATTTTCCGAAGCACGCCGCCGCGTTTGGCCTCGCCGGCGGCTAAACGCCGGCGAGTTGGACCTGTTTTGACCACGGGTTTCACCCCCTGGGTCAATGACATGTGGGCCCTGCCCGCAAGTCAAACTTGGTTTAGGTTTTATTTTAATATTAATTAGTTAACTAGTTTAGTCACTGACATGTGGGCCCTGGCCCCTCTGACAGCTAATTAGTTTTAGTTTAACTCTAATTAACTCAGTTAATTAGCTGTGACATTGACATGAGGGACCCACTGGTCAGGTTTGACCTGGACTCGCCCTGTTGACTGGCTGACGTCAGCATGATGTTATGCTGACGCAGTAAAGGTTTTTCTGGGATTTTTAGATTTAAAATAATTCAGGAAATTCCAAAAAATACCCAAAACTTCTAAAAATCATATAAAATCAACCATAGCTCAGATGGAAAAGATTTATATATGAAAAATGATCAGAAAAATCCAATCTTTCTAATGGCACTGGTTTCATGCATGTTTGAACAAGTTAACTTGCTGTATATATCAAAAACATGATAATGCACTTATTTAAATAATAGTTTGAACTTCAATTTGAATCCTTGATTCAAATAGGTTCAAACCCTTCTGGTTTTTTTAGTTGCGTTAGCCAACACACATGCATCTTGCCATGTCATAAACATGCATCATATTGTTGCATTTGTTTGTTAATGATTGTATCGTCGGTATTCCCTGTGTTAGGTCCTGCTCCCGAGGATACAGCTGCGTATCCAGTTGAAGAGCAGTACCCGACAACTACCTTGTCAGGCAAGCAATCATTGATCATTCCGATACAACCCAATCTTCTCGCTCCTGCTCTCTTTTACTGCATTAAGGCAACAGCGCGTGAACTGCTACTTGCTGCGGTAGTTGAACCCTATTCCCTTGCATGACCTGTCATTGCCATAGTAAATAGTTGAAACCCACTAGCATGTGTAGGAGTTGATTGAGCCATGTGATGTGTGATCCACCATGCTATTTGTTTATGTTGCCTGCTATGCTTAGAGTTGTGTCTGGTCTGATTCATCTGGGTGATGGATCAGAGTGAAATGATCTTATCGATAAAGAGAAGGAAGTGTGGAATACGCTTGGTAAAGGTATCGATGAAAGGCCATGTAGGAGTACATGGTGGGTTGTTTCATTGGAATCGTCCATAGGACCCGAGATCTGTATGTGTGGTTCAAGTTACAGCTACTACCACGCATTGGGATCCTTAATTGACCCTCTCGGCTTATTAATTACCCTTGATCTCTGTCCAGGAGTTGCACTAGTTTCTGGTGTTTATAGCTTACTGGAGGTCGTGCACAACGCTGACCCTCGGGGTGGGTTGTGATGCGACAGGTACATGGCACGGTGTACCGGTTACCCGTTTGGTGACTCGGGAACCCTGTACACATTTTTGGGGCCGTGAGCGACACCCCGGCCGGATCTCCCCACGGATGGAACCCAAATAGGCGATAAACCTGGACGAGAGACTTGAGTAGTTAGTCAGGTCGTGGCCGACACCCTCGCTGGGCTTCCGCTTGAAGGTTGCCGAGTACACGCCGAGTAAACAGCGACAAGTGGTGGAAGCGTGTGTGAAGAGGTACACCCCTGCAGGGTTATCAAACTATTCGAATAGCCGTTGTTCGCGGTACGAACTACTTGGTTACTCTTACAGTTCATAGACAAGTTGATGGATACTACTAAAAGCCTCAAGATAAGCGTGAGTGCCGTGGATGGCCCTTCCGTAGGATGACGGAAGAGGATCCTCGGTAGTGTATTGATGTGATGATTAGTGGACTCGTGTTCGTAATAACATCTTGCAATCTGTTGAGAGTTGTAGTATAGGTTAGCCAAGGTCAAAGCTGGCATTCTGCTATAAACTCCACTACCCCCCCTTTGATAATGTTGCATGTATGATAGGTTCTGTGGTAAGACTTGCTGAGTACCTTTGTACTCATGTTTGCTTAATAACTGTTGCAGAGGAGAACCCTGCCCCTGCTGATGGGTTCTACATAGACGTTGACGTCAACGAGTAGCTTGACACCCAGACGGTGATCTGGAGCTTGTGAAGGGCCTTGTAGATAGTCAGGCTACACCAAGCCTGTTTTATTTTCTAAGATGTCTGTACTCAGACATGTAGCTTCCGCTTGTGCTTGTATGACTGTATGACTTGAGTGTTGGGTCATGTGACCCCTACCTGTATGACTATGTTATGTATGGCTCTTGGAGCCTTTTAAATAAAGTACTTTGAGTCATAGAGTTCTGTTGTGATGCAATGTTGTATTTGCACATATTGAGCATATTGCGTGTATGATTGAAATGCTTGGTATGTGTGGGATCCGACACCTAGTTGTTTTCCTTTGGTAGCCTATCTTACAGGGAAATGCCTCCTAGTGATTCCAATGAGCCTTGGTAGCTTGCTACTGCTCGGAACACGTAGGCTGGCCGGCATGTGTCCTTCTTCGTTCCTGTGTCTGTCCCTTAGGGGAAATGTCACGCGTTGTTCCTTTAAGTCCATGTAGCTTGCTACGACTTGGGTTCATACGTTGATGACCGACACGTTCGTTGCTGGGTCATGGATGCCTGTCTCTGTAATTTAGTGCCACTTTTGGTTTATAACTAGCCATGTCGGCCCGGGTTCTCTGTCATATGGATGCTAGCGACACTGTCATACACGTGTGCCAAAATGCGCAAACGGTCCCGGGCCAGGTAAGGTGGCACCCGTGGGGTTACCGTGCGTGAGGCCGCAAAGTGATATGACATGTTACAGCTAGATCGGTGTGACTTAGGATCGGGGTCCTGACAGCGTTGGCATCAGAGCTGGACTGCCTGTAGGTTTCTCAAGCCAAACTGGTCGATGTTGAGTCTAGAAGAATTCTTAGTTATATGTAGGGGAATTGATTGTGGGAGGGAACGTAAGGCTCTTTTTACTCCTTTACCTTATGCCCTTCTGATCTGAGTCTGTCTATTCTTTCTACGGGGAATTAGGACTAGGCCTCTTATCCTTACTAGGTTCACGCGTTACTAATCCGTAGACTCTTAGGATTGTTGGTTTCAAGCCTTAGTTCAGTTTCTATCCTGTTGAGTATGATGATTGTTGAACCGGAACCTTGATATGGAATTGTTGAGTGGCTATGCTAAACTTCGTATGATGTCTCAAATCTTTGTTTGAGCATTTACAGTTGTTATGCTGCCCGATTTCTTCCAGAAACACTAATGCCTTTGCATTATCTCGTGTTTCAGATGTCTGGCTGCATTCCTCACCAAGTGGTTCGTTTGACTCGGTGCATTAATGTGCCCGGTCATACGGCCATGCTAGTCCGTGTGATGACTGAAACCGGTTATCGCTGGTATCCTGAATACACTGTGGAGGAACAGTATCGGGATTTCAATCAAAGTCAGTATTTCTGTACAGTCCGGATATACCCCTCATATCCCGGAGCAAATGATCCCATCCATTGGTCTTATGGACTCGGGATTACCATCGAGATGGCAGTACAGGATGCCGCTTATTCGATGATGACCATTCTCCGTGCTAGGCATGCCCTGTTGCTGAACACTGAGTTCTGTTACATGCCAGCTTCACTCCCCGGAGAAGAAGGCTACTACACTGGTCTGTATACTGATGCTGCTCATGAAGAGCCACTGCTTCAGACTACTGTTCAGATGTTGGAGGATAGGGACCGTGAGGTCCGTGCCCTCCGAATGGAGCTGTATAACACCCGAGCCGCTCACTGGACTACTTTAACATGGCTTGCACCTGCTGTGCACGCCGGATATCTGGACATGCGGGATTTGTATCCTGTGCGGACTCGTCTGCCTGATCGCTTGGATTGGCGTGACGTTGGGGGTATTACACCTCCACGTGGGCGTCGGTTACCACCAGCATCGGGACCGAGACCACACCCATGCCCCTATGGTCCACAACCTTCGAGTGCTCGCGAGTTCCAAGATCCGTCTGTACCACTTCCAGGCTACGGTGGTAATCTCTACGAGGATTACTACGCGAATGTCTGAGCTAGTCCGTGGTAGTAGTAGTATTGTAATAGTTGTATTTCCACAGTCCTGCGCGTCTTGTGGAATATGACTTAGTGTGTACTGAATTCCGGAGGTGTAGTTAAATAATGTATAGGAGCTTGGAATGCCTCTGATGGGATGTATCGTCTTTCACCGCAGTTGTACTTTAGCCTTGGCTTGTACTAAACTTTGTATGGTGTGTATGACCACTGGTGTATATATAGCAGTTCCTATATTACCATGTCGTACGGATGAACATCTCTGCATTCTGTGTCATCCATTACATTCTGCACTTCTATGTCAAATTTTGACATCCTTGTCTAAACCGTTGTTTTGTTTTCCTAGGATGGTCAACACTCGCAACACTCCTGCTGCTCAGGAGCAGGGTGAGGCTAGTGGGGCTAGAGATGGAAATCTGCCCCAACCACCCTCCTTGGCGAAGTTATGCTTGAAGCAGAACGGAACAAGAGAGAGACCAACCGTCTGTTGGAACGCATAGAACAAAACACTGGGTTCCGTCAGAGGAATGACATGGTGTCAATCCACGATTTTATCAAGATGTGTCCACCGAAGTTCCATCACTCCACTGAACCTCTGGATGCTGATGACTGGCTACGTAGTATCACCCACAAGCTACACTCTGCCCGTGTGGCCGAAGCTGACAAGGTTATCTACGCCGCCTACCATCTTGAGGGCCCTGCCAGTCTTTGGTGGGAAAACTTTGAAGCTATGCGTCCTGCTGGCCAAGTCACTACCTGGGTTGAGTTCAGTGAGGCATTCCGTGAACACCACATTCCGGAAGGTCTCATGGATCGCAAGCGGGAGGAATTCTGCAATTTCACCCAGGGTCGTTTAACTGTGGATGGCTATAGTCGTGAGTTTGGTAATCTGGCATGCTATGCACCTGAAGAAGTATCCACCGATGCCAAGAAACAAGCGAGGTTCCGCAAGGGACTCAGCCCTGAACTTCGTCGTGATCTACGTCTGCACGAGTGCACCTCCTTCCAGAAGTTGGTTAACAAGGCTATCAGTGCTGAGACAGGCCAGACCGACTTCGAGGCTACCCGCAAGCATACTCGAGACCTTGGTTCCTCATCCGGCTCTGGCTCTCACAAGCGCCGTGTATGGGTTCCTAACACTGCTCTGCCACCCAAGTATACACCGAGGCCATCCTATGAGGCGCCTCGTCCAACTCAACAATTTGCACCTGCTAAGACCTATGGAGGTCCACCCTCCAATTTTGCTCCACGCACTACCACTGTGACATGTTTCAAGTGTGGAGAACCGGGACACTACATGCGTGATTGTCCCCAGAATCAGCCAGGAAAACCCGTTGGCCGTGGTAAGCCAACCGGCAAGGTGAACTATGTCAAGCCAATCCCCACTGCACGTGGTCATGTCAACTATGTTTCTGCCGAAGAAGCTTATGAGGATCCTAACATCGTCCTTGGTACGCTTCTCGTAAACTGCCATCCGGCATCTGTTCTTTTCGATACTGGAGCATCCCATTCGTTCATATCTGAAAGCTATGCTCGATTGCACAACATGACTTTTTGTGACATGCCTACTTCCATGGTTATTCAAACTCCTGGCTCAAAGTGGCAAACCTCTAGGGTAAGCCATGGAAATGAAATCCTTGTCGATAGACTTGTTTTCCTTGCATCTCTAATCGCTCTCAAGTCCTCGGACATAAACATCATCTTGGGTATGGATTGGATGACAACTCATTATGCCAAGATTGATTGCTTTACTAGGACCGTTCAACTTACACACCCTTCCAGCAAGATAGTCAATGTCTTGACTCGAATGGCTGAACGTCAGCTCTATTCTCTTAATGCCAGCCCTCTACCAGAACTCGAAGATATTCCGGTAGTCCGTGACTTTCCGGATGTTTTTCCAGAAGAACTGCCAGGAGTTCCACCTGACAGAGATGTCGAGTTCGTGATAGATCTTATTCCTGGAACTGTCCCAATCTCTAGGAGACCTTATCAGATGGCACCACTAGAATTAGCTGAGCTAAAGAAACAACTCGATGAGTCTTTGCAAAAAGGTTTCATCCGTCCTAGCTCTTCCCCTTGGGCTTGCCCCGTCCTCTTCGTCAAGAAGAAGGATGGAACGGAGCGGATGGTTGTAGATTACCGACCTGTCAATCTGGTCACCATAAAGAATAAGTATCCGCTTCCCAGGATCAACGACCTGTATGATCAGCTCGCTGGATCCTCAGTCTTCTCTAAGATGGATTTGAGGTTGGGCTACCATCAAATCAAAATCAAGAACGGGGACATTCCTAAAACGGCTTTCGTTACTCGTTATGGCCAATACGAGTACACCGTCATGTCCTTCGGATTAACCAATGCCCCAGCTACCTTTTCTCGGTTAATGAATTCTATATTCATGGAGTATTTGGATAAATTTGTCGTGGTATACCTCGATGATATACTCATTTTCTCCAAGAACAAGGAAGATCATGCCGAGCATTTAAGGCTGGTATTGACGAAACTTCGAGAGCACCGCCTTTATGCCAAATTCTCTAAATGTGAATTTTGGTTGCCAGAAGTAACCTATCTAGGTCATGTAATCTCTGGCAAGGGTATTGCTGTCAATCCCGAGCGAGTTCAAGCCGTCCTCGATTGGACTCCCCCTGAATCGGTCAAGCAAGTTAGGAGTTTTCTTGGCTTAGCGAGCTATTGCCGACGTTTCGTCGAGAACTTCTCCAAGGTTGCTAAACCTCTAACCGAACTCCTCAAGAAAGATAAAAAGTTTGAGTGGACCCCACAGTGCGAGTCCAGTTTTCAGGAACTGAAAAGACGCCTGACATCTGCACCTGTACTGGTACCACCGGATTTTTCCAAGGATTTTATAATCTATTGCGACGCCTCGCGACAAGGACTAGGTTGCATTCTTATGCAAGATCGTCAAGTGATTGCATACGCATCCCGACAGTTGCGTCCACATGAGGATAACTATCCTACTCATGATCTAGAGCTTGCAGCTGTAGTCCATGCACTCAAAACATGGCGACATTACCTCCTCGGTAATCGCTGTGAAATCTTCACCGATCACCAAAGTTTGAAGTATATCTTCACCCAACCGGATCTAAATCTCAGACAAAGACGTTGGGTTGAGTTACTCACCGACTACGATTTAGGAATCACTTACACTCCTGGAAGGGCCAATGTCATGGCTGATGCACTAAGTCGTAAGTCATATTGTAACAATTTAATGTTACAACAAAGTCAACCACTTCTCCACGAGGAATTTCGTAAGCTTAACCTTCACATTGTTCCTCGAGGATTCCTTTCCACCTTGGTGGCGAAACCTACCCTTTGGGATCAAATCATAGTTGCCCAGCGGTATGATAAAGGCATATCTCTGATCAAGGAGAACATCGCTAGCGGACTCGCTAAAAGTTTCTCTATGGATGACCGAGGTGTAGTGTACTTTGAGAACCGCTTGGTGGTGCCCAAGAAACCACAACTATGACAACTGATTCTTAAGGAGGCTCATGAATCTCCTCTCACGATTCATCCCGGTAGTACCAAAATGTATCAAGACCTACGTCAACGATTCTGGTGGACTAGGATGAAGAGAGAAATCGCTCAGTTCATTGCTAACTGCGATGTTTGTCGTCGAGTTAAAGCAGAGCATCAACGGCCTGCTGGCACCCTTCAACCTCTAGCTATTCCTGAATGGAAATGGGATAAAGTCGGTATGGACTTCATTACCGGGTTTCCCAGGTCCAGGAAAGGGAATAATGCTATTTTTGTCGTTATCGACCGCCTCTCTAAAGTAGCTCATTTCCTGCCTATTCGGGAGAGTATTACCGCTAGCCAGCTAGCAGACTTATATATCTCTCGAATAGTATCATTACATGGTGTACCGTTGGAGATTAACTCAGACCGTGGAAGTCTCTTCACTTCCCGATTTTGGGAAAGTTTCCAGAATGCTATGGGAACTCATCTCTCTTTCAGTACTGCCTTCCATCCGCAGTCAAGTGGTCAAGTGGAACGAGTCAATCAAATTCTGGAAGACATGCTTCGAGCCTCTGTCATTTCTTTCGGTATGGAATGAGAAAAATGTCTGCCATTTGCCGAATTCGCTTATAACAATAGTTATCAAGCCAGCTTGGGTAAAGCTCCCTTCGAAGTTCTATATGGACGAAGGTGTCGAACACCTCTTAACTGGTCAGAGACCGGGGAAAGACAATTCTTTGGCCCGGATATGATCCAGGAAGCAGAGGAACAAGTTCGCATCGTTCGTGAGAGATTGAAAACAGCCCAGTCTCGCCAAAAGAGCCAATATGATAGTCATCATAAGGCTGTGACTTTTGAAGTCGGCGGTAAGGCTTACCTTCGGGTTACTCCTCTTAAGGGAACCCATCGCTTCGGTATCAAAGGCAAATTGGCCCCTCGTTTCATCGGTCCTTTTCGCATTCTTGCCAAACGAGGAGAAGTTGCCTACCAATTGGAACTACCTCCGCACCTCTCCAGAGTTCATGATGTTTTCCACGTTTCTCAACTCAGGCGTTGCTTCTCGGATCCTATCTGCGGAGGGGACCACGAAACGCTTGATCTCCAAGACAATCTCACATATCGAGAATACCCCGTTCGTATTCTTGATCAAACTGAGCGCACTACTCGACGCCACAATATCAAGTTTCTCAAGGTTCAATGGTCACATCATTCCGAGAGTGAAGCTACTTGGGAAAGGGAGGATCGTCTTCGACTTGAGTACCCCACCCTCTTTCCGGAGGAACCCGAATCTCGGGACGCGATTCTTTTAAGTGGGGGTGAGTTGTCACATCCCTAGCTAGCACTTGCATTAGGATCTGACTAGAGTGTGCATCATGTTTACTTTCAAAGAAACTTGAAATGGGATTAACAGAAACCCCAGCACCCCTCCCCTAACAACTAGGGTTTGATAAAATATTTTCCAATGTACCCAAAATGCCCTTCAAAATGTTCATCATTTCTGCCTTGGTCTTAAACCTCTGCCAAAAATGGTGCACAATTTTCTAGGACAATCTAGGGTTATGGATTAAATCATATGGTATTTGAATTTGGGCACTTAAATGCTATAAAATATTTTAAATGCTCAAATAATCATAAACTATAATGTTTCCTACTGTTCATATTATATACAGTAGGTATGACAAGTGTTATGATTTATAAAATTGTTTAGGCATTTTTATTAAATGAACAAAGTTGCAAAAGAAATGAAACAGAAAAGGAAATACAAAAAAAGGAGGAGAGAGAGAGAACTTACCTGGCGCCCACCCGGCCCACCTGCCGGCCCAGCCCAGCTGCCGCTCCAGCGAGCTGCTTGGCTCGGCCAGGCAGGCAGGCAGGTGCTCGACGGCGACCGCGCCGCGCGCCACGCTGTTGCCCGCCGCCCTGCTTCGCCCCCTCGCCATCTTGGAGGAGTGGATCGAACGTCCACGTCCCCCTCGACCCCTCAGACACCTCCGTTTCTCCCCAGCTCCTCTCCTCCGCTCTCCCCGCGCCATGGCCGACGCCGCCGTGATCGCGCCGTCGTAGAACCCACGTCCACCGTCGCCCCCGAGCTCCGCCGTGTTGTCCCTCGTCTCCGTCGTCCTCGACTGCTTCGACAGGCCGAGCCCCGAGCGCTCGCCCGCCCTGGAGACGTCCCCGAGCTCTTCTTCCCCAACTCCGGCCGCAGAGATCCCCCTCGCCGTGCTGCTCAGCTCCGACCACCCCCGAGCTCGCTTCCGTGCCTGCTGCGACCACTGTGAGCCTAGCTACCTCCTCCCCCTCTTCGTTGGCTCCCTCTTGCCCTGTAACCCACTGCACGTAGCTCCACCGCACGCACCGCCGCCGTGCTCGTCGCCGGTGATGCTCCGGTGACCATTTGGTCACCGGCACCCGTCCAACGCACTCACCACAGCACGTAGATGCGAACGGTGCTACGCACGCATCGCCTAGGCCCCTGCAGCCGCATCCCCACACACGCCCGACGCCGGTCGCCGCCGTCGAGCTTGTTGCCGTCGTCTCCGGCCACCCCAGGTCCGGCGACCACCTCCATCCGATGCGGAAGAGCAAGAGCTCTCCAACGCACCCAGCCGCAGCTCGAGCCGTGCCCCATAGCCATTTTCCGAAGCATGCCGCCGCGTTTGGCCTCGCCGGCGGCTAAACGCCGACGAGTTGGACCTGTTTTGACCACGGGTTTGACCCCCTGGGTCAATGACATGTGGGCCCTGCCCGCAAGTCAAACTTGGTTTAGGTTTTATTTTAATATTAATTAGTTAACTAGTTTAGTCACTGACATGTGGGCCCTGGCCCCTCTGACAGCTAATTAGTTTTAGTTTAACTCTAATTAACTCAGTTAATTAGCTGTGACACTGACATGAGGGACCCACTAGTCAGGTTTGACCTGGACTGGCCCTGTTGACTGGCTGACGTCAGCATGATGTTATGCTGACGCAGTAAAGGTTTTTCTGGGATTTTTAGATTTAAAATAATTCAGGAAATTCCAGAAAATACCCAAAACTTCTAAAAATCATATAAAATCAACCATAGCTCAGATGGAAAAGATTTATATATGAAAAATGATCAGAAAAATCCAATCTTTCTAATGGCACTGGTTTCATGCATGTTTGAACAAGTTAACTTGCTGTATATATCAAAAACATGATAATGCACTTATTTAAATAATAGTTTGAACTTCAATTTGAATCCTTGATTCAAATAGGTTCAAACCCTTCTGGTTTTTTTAGTTGCATTAGCCAACACACATGCATCTTGCCATGTCATAAACATGCATCATATTGTTGCATTTGTTTGTTAATGATTGTATCTTCGGTATTCCCTGTGTTAGGTCCTGCTCCCGAGGATACAACTGCGTATCCAGTTGAAGAGCAGTACCCGACAACTACCTTGTCAGGCAAGCAATCATTGATCATTCCGATACAACCCAATCTTCTCGCTCCTGCTCTCTTTTACTGCATTAAGGCAACAGCGCGTGAACTGCTACTTGCTGCGGTAGTTGAACCCTATTCCCTTGCATGACCTGTCATTGCCACAGTAAATAGTTGAAACCCACTAGCATGTGTAGGAGTTGATTGAGCCATGTGATGTGTGATCCACCATGCTATTTGTTTATGTTGCCTGCTATGCTTAGAGTTGTGTCTGGTCTGATTCATCTGGGTGATGGATCAGAGTGAAATGATCTTATCGATAAAGAGAAGGAAGTGTGGAATACGCTTGGTAAAGGTATCGATGAAAGGCCATGTAGGAGTACATGGTGGGTTGTTTCATTGGAATCGTCCATAGGACCCGAGATCTGTATGTGTGGTTCAAGTTACAACTACTACCACGCATTGGGATCCTTAATTGACCCTCTCGGCTTATTAATTACCCTTGATCTCTGTCCAGGAGTTGCAACTAGTTTCTGGTGTTTATAGCTTACTGGAGGTCGTGCACAACGCTGACCCTCGGGGTGGGTTGTGATGCGACAGGTACATGGCACGGTGTACCGGTTACCCGTTTGGTGACTCGGGAACCCTGTACACATTGTTTGGGGCCGTGAGCGACACCCCGGCCGGATCTCCCCACGGATGGAACCCAAATAGGCGATAAACCTGGACGAGAGACTTGAGTAGTTAGTCAGGTCGTGGCCGACACCCTCGCTGGGCTTCCGCTTGAAGGTTGCCGAGTACACGCCGAGTAAACGGCGACAAGTGGTGGAAGCCTGTGTGAAGAGGTACACCCCTGCAGGGTTATCAAACTATTCGAATAGCCGTTGTTCGCGGTACGAACTACTTGGTTACTCTTACAGTTCATAGACAAGTTGATGGATACTACTAAAAGCCTCAAGATAAGCGTGAGTGCCGTGGATGGCCCTTCCGTAGGATGACGGAAGAGGATCCTCGGTAGTGTATTGATGTGGTGATTAGTGGACTCGTGTTCGTAATAACATCTTGCAATCTGTTGAGAGTTGTAGTATAGGTTAGCCAAGGTCAAAGCTGGCATTCTGCTATAAACTCCACTACCCCCCCTTTGATAATGTTGCATGTATGATAGGTTCTGTGGTAAGACTTGCTGAGTACCTTTGTACTCATATTTGCTTAATAACTATTGCAGAGGAGAACCCTGCCCCTGCTGATGGGTTCTACATAGACGTTGACGTCGACGAGTAGCTTGACACCCAGACGGTGATCTGGAGCTTGTGAAGGGCCTTGTAGATAGTCAGGCTACACCAAGCCTGTTTTATTTTCTAAGATGTCTGTACTCAGACATGTAGCTTCCGCTTGTGCTTGTATGACTGTATGACTTGAGTGTTGGGTCATGTGACCCCTACCTGTATGACTATGTTATGTATGGCTCTTGGAGCCTTTTAAATAAAGTACTTTGAGTCATAGAGTTCTGTTGTGATGCAATGTTGTATTTGCACATATTGAGCATATTGCGTGTATGATTGAAATGCTTGGTATGTGTGGGATCCGACACCTAGTTGTTTTCCTTTGGTAGCCTATCTTACAGGGAAATGCCTCCTAGTGATTCCAATGAGCCTTGGTAGCTTGCTACTGCTCGGAACACGTAGGCTGGCCGGCATGTGTCCTTCTTCGTTCCTGTGTCTGTCCCTTAGTGGAAATGTCACGCGTTGTTCCTTTAAGTCCATGTAGCTTGCTACGACTTGGGTTCATACGTTGATGACCGACACGTTCGTTGCTGGGTCATGGATGCCTGTCTCTGTAATTTAGTGCCACTTTTGGTTTATAACTAGCCATGTCGGCCCGGGTTCTCTGTCATATGGATGCTAGCGACACTATCATATACGTGTGCCAAAATGCGCAAACGGTCCCGGGCCAGGTAAGGTGGCACCCGTGGGGTTACCGTGCGTGAGGCCGCAAAGTGATATGACGTGTTACAGCTAGATCGGTGTGACTTAGGATCGGGGTCCTGACAGCGTTGGCATCAGAGCTGGACTGCCTGTAGGTTTCTCAAGCCAAACTGGTCGATGTTGAGTCTAGAAAAATTCTTAGTTATATGTAGGGGAATTGATTGTGGGAGGGAACGTAAGGCTCTTTTTACTCCTTTACCTTATGCCCTTCTGATCTGAGTCTGTCTATTCTTTCTACGGGGAATTAGGACTAGGCCTCTTATCCTTACTAGGTTCACGCGTTACTAATCCGTAGACTCTTAGGATTGTTGGTTTCAAGCCTTAGTTCAGTTTCTATCCTGTTGAGTATGATGATTGTTGAACCGGAACCTTGATATGGAATTGTTGAGTGGCTATGCTAAACTTTGTATGATGTCTCAAATCTTTGTTTGAGCATTTATAGTTGTTATGCTGCCCGATTTCTTCCAGAAACACTAATGCCTTTGCATTATCTCGTGTTTCAGATGTCTGGCCGCATTCCTCACCAAGTGGTTCGTTTGACTCGGTGCATTAATGTGCCCGGTCATACGGCCATGCTAGTCCGTGTGATGACTGAAACCGGTTATCGCTGGTATCCTGAATACACTGTGGAGGAACAGTATCGGGATTTCAATCAAAGTCAGTATTTCTGTACAGTCCGGATATACCCCTCATATCCCGGAGCAAATGATCCCATCCATTGGTCTTATGGACTCGGGATTACCATCGAGATGGCAGTACAGGATGCCGCTTATTCGATGATGACCATTCTTCGTGCTAGGCATGCCCTGTTGCTGAACACTGAGTTCTGTTACATGCCAGCTTCACTCCCCGGAGAAGAAGGCTACTACACTGGTCTGTATACTGATGCTGCTCATGAAGAGCCACTGCTTCAGACTACTGTTCAAATGTTGGAGGATAGGGACCGTGAGGTCCGTGCCCTCCGAATGGAGCTGTATAACACCCGAGCCGCTCGCTGGACTACTTTAACACGGCTTGCACCTGCTGTGCACGCCGGATATCTGGACATGCAGGATTTGTATCCTGTGCGGACTCGTCTGCCTGATCGCATGGATTGGCGTGACGTTGGGGGTATTACACCTCCACGTGGGCGTCGGTTACCACCAGCATCGGGACCGAGACCACACCCATGCCCCTATGGTCCACAACCTTCGAGTGCTCGCGAGTTCCAAGATCCGTCTGTACCACTTCCAGGCTACGGTGGTAATCTCTACGAGGATTACTACGCGAATGTCTGAGCTAGTCCGTGGTAGTAGTAGTATTGTAATAGTTGTATTTCCACAGTCCTGCGCGTCTTGTGGAATATGACTTAGTGTGTACTGAATTCCGGAGGTGTAGTTAAATAATGTATAGGAGCTTGGAATGCCTCTGATGGGATGTATCATCTTTCACCGCAGTTGTACTTTAGCCTTGGCTTGTACTAAACTTTGTATGGTGTGTATGACCACTGGTGTATATATAGCAGTTCCTATATTACCATGTCGTATGGATGAACATCTCTGCATTCTGTGTCATCCATTACATTCTGCACTTCTATGTCAAATTTTGCCATCCTTGTCTAAACCGTTGTTTTGTTTTCCTAGGATGGTCAACACTCGCAACACTCCTGCTGCTCAGGAGCAGGGTGAGGCTAGTGGGGCTAGAGATGGAAATCTGCCCCAGCCACCCTCCTTGGTGGAAGTTATGCTTGAAGCAGAACGGAACAAGAGAGAGACCAACCGTCTGTTGGAACGCATAGAGCAAAACACTGGGTTCCGTCAGAGGAATGACGTGGTGTCAATCCACGATTTTATCAAGATGTGTCCACCGAAGTTCCATCACTCCACTGAACCTCTGGATGCTGATGACTGGCTACGTAGTATCACCCACAAGCTACACTCTGCCTGTGTGGCCGAAGCTGACAAGGTTATCTACGCCGCCTACCATCTTGAGGGCCCTGCCAGTCTTTGGTGGGAAAACTTTGAAGCTATGCGTCCTGCTGGCCAAGTCACTACCTGGGTTGAGTTCAGTGAGGCATTCCGTGAACACCACATTCCGGAAGGTCTCATGGATCGCAAGCGCGAGGAATTCTGCAATTTCACCCAGGGTCGTTTAACTGTGGATGGCTATAGTCGTGAGTTTGGTAATCTGGCACGCTATGCACCTGAAGAAGTATCCACCGATGCCAAGAAACAAGCGAGGTTCCGCAAGGGACTCAGCCCTGAACTTCGTCGTGATCTACGTCTGCACGAGTGCACCTCCTTCCAGAAGTTGGTTAACAAGGCTATCAGTGCTGAGACAGGCCAGACCGACTTCGAGGCTACCCGCAAGCATACTCGAGACCTTGGTTCCTCATCCGGCTCTGGCTCTCACAAGCGCCGTGTATGGGTTCCTAACACTGCTCTGCCACCCAAGTATACACCGAGGCCATCCTATGAGGCGCCTCGTCCAACTCAACAATTTGCACCTGCTAAGACCTATGGAGGTCCACCCTCCAATTTTGCTCCACGCACTACCACTGTGACATGTTTCAAGTGTGGAGAACCGGGACACTACATGCGTGATTGTCCCCAGAATCAGCCAGGAAAACCCGTTGGCCATGGTAAGCCAACCGGCAAGGTGAACTATGTCAAGCCAATCCCCACTGCACGTGGTCATGTCAACTATGTTTCTGCCGAAGAAGCTTATGAGGATCCTAACGTCGTCCTTGGTACGCTTCTCGTAAACTGCCATCCGGCATCTGTTCTTTTCGATACTGGAGCATCCCATTCGTTCATATATGAAAGCTATGCTCGATTGCACAACATGAATTTTTGTGACATGCCTACTTCCATGGTTATTCAAACTCCCGGCTCAAAGTGGCAAACCTCTAGGGTAAGCCATGGAAATGAAATCCTTGTCGATAGACTTGTTTTCCTTGCATCTCTAATCGCTCTCAAGTCCTCGGACATAAACATCATCTTGGGTATAGATTGGATGACAACTCATTATGCCAAGATTGATTGCTTTACTAGGACCGTTCAACTTACACACCCGATAGTCAATGTCTTGACACGAATGGCTGAACGTCAGCTCTATTCTCTTAATGCCAGCCCTCTACCAGAACTCGAAGATATTCCGGTAGTCCGTGACTTTCCGGATGTTTTTCCAGAAGAACTACCAGGAGTTCCACCTGACAGAGATGTCGAGTTCGTGATAGATCTTATTCCTGGAACTGTCCCAATCTCTAGGAGACCTTATAAGATGGCACCACTAGAATTAGCTGAGCTAAAGAAACAACTCGATGAGTCTTTGCAAAAAGGTTTCATCCGTCCTAGCTCTTCCCCTTGGGCTTGCCCCGTCCTCTTCGTCAAGAAGAAGGATGGAACGGAGCGGATGGTTGTAGATTACCGACCTGTCAATCTGGTCACCATAAAGAATAAGTATCCGCTTCCCAGGATCAACGACCTGTATGATCAGCTCGCTGGATCCTCAGTCTTCTCTAAGATGGATTTGAGGTTGGGCTACCATCAAATCAAAATCAAGAACGGGGACATTCCTAAAACGGCTTTCGTTACTCGTTATGGCCAATACGAGTACACCGTCATGTCCTTCGGATTAACCAATGCCCCAGCTACCTTTTCTCGGTTAATGAATTCTATATTCATGGAGTATTTGGATAAATTTGTCATGGTATACCTCGATGATATACTCATTTTCTCCAAGAACAAGGAATATCATGCCGAGCATTTAAGGCTGGTATTGACGAAACTTCGAGAGCACCGCCTTTATGCCAAATTCTCTAAATGTGAATTTTGGTTGCCAGAAGTAACCTATCTAGGTCATGTAATCTCTGGCAAGGGTATTGCTGTCAATCCCGAGCGAGTTCAAGCCGTCCTCGATTGGACTCCCCCTGGATCGGTCAAGCAAGTTAGGAGTTTTCTTGGCTTAGCGAGCTATTGCCGACGTTTCGTCGAGAACTTCTCCAAGGTTGCTAAACCTCTAACCGAACTCCTCAAGAAAGATAAAAAGTTTGAGTGGACCCCACAGTGCGAGTCCAGTTTTCAGGAACTGAAAAGACGCCTGACATCTGCACCTGTACTGGTACCACCAGATTTTTCCAAGGATTTTATAATCAATTGCGACGCCTCGCGACAAGGACTAGGTTGCATTCTTATGCAAGATCGTCAAGTGATTGCATACGCATCCCGACAGTTGCGTCCACATGAGGATAACTATCCTACTTATGATCTAGAGCTTGCAGCTGTAGTCCATGCACTCAAAACATGGCGACATTACCTCCTCGGTAATCGCTGTGAAATCTTCACCGATCACCAAAGTTTGAAGTATATCTTCACCCAACCGGATCTAAATCTCAGACAAAGACGTTGGGTTGAGTTACTCACCGACTACGATTTAGGAATCACTTACACTACTGGAAGGGCCAATGTCATGGCTGATGCACTAAGTCGTAAGTCATATTGTAACAATTTAATGTTACAACAAAGTCAACCACTTCTCCACGAGGAATTTCGTAAGCTTAACCTTCACATTGTTCCTCGAGGATTCCTTTCCACCTTGGTGGCGAAACCTACCCTTTGGGATCAAATCATAGTTGCCCAGCGGTATGATAAAGGCATATCTCGGATCAAGGAGAACATCGCTAGCGGACTCGCTAAAAGTTTCTCTATGGATGACCGAGGTGTAGTGTACTTTGAGAACCGCTTGGTGGTGCCCAAGAAACCACAACTACGACAACTGATTCTTAAGGAGGCTCATGAATCTCCTCTCACGATTCATCCCGGTAGTACCAAAATGTATCAAGACCTACGTCAACGATTCTGGTGGACTAGGATGAAGAGAGAAATCGCTCAGTTCATTGCTAACTGCGACATTTGTCGTCGAGTTAAAGCAGAGCATCAACGGCCTGCTGGCACCCTTCAACCTCTAGCTATCCCTGAATGGAAATGGGATAAAGTCGGTATGGACTTCATTACCGGGTTTCCCAGGTCCAGGAAAGGGAATAATGCTATTTTTGTCGTTATCGACCGCCTCTCTAAAGTAGCTCATTTCCTGCCTGTTCGGGAGAGTATTACCGCTAGCCAGCTAGCAGACTTATATATCTCTCGAATAGTATCATTACATGGTGTACCGTTGGAGATTAACTCAGACCGTGGAAGTCTCTTCACTTCCCGATTTTGGGAAAGTTTCCAGAATGCTATGGGAACTCATCTCTCTTTCAGTACTGCCTTCCATCCGCAGTCAAGTGGTCAAGTGGAACGAGTCAATCAAATTCTGGAAGACATGCTTCGAGCCTCTGTCATTTCTTTCGGTATGGAATGGGAAAAATGTCTGCCATTTGCCGAATTCGCTTATAACAATAGTTATCAAGCCAGCTTGGGTAAAGCTCCCTTCGAAGTTCTATATGGACGAAGGTGTCGAACACCTCTTAACTGGTCAGAGACCGGGGAAAGACAATTCTTTGGCCCGGATATGATCCAGGAAGCAGAGGAACAAGTTCGCATCGTTCGTGAGAGATTGAAAATAGCCCAGTCTCGCCAAAAGATCCAATATGATAGTCAACATAAGGCTGTGACTTTTGAAGTCGGCGATAAGGCTTACCTTCGGGTTACTCCTCTTAAGGGAACCCATCGCTTCGGTATCAAAGGCAAATTGGCCCCTCGTTTCATCGGTCCTTTTCGCATTCTTGCCAAACGAGGAGAAGTTGCCTACCAATTGGAACTACCTCCGCACCTCTCGAGAGTTCATGATGTTTTCCACGTTTCTCAACTCAGGCGTTGCTTCTCGGATCCTATCCGCGGAGTGGACCACGAAACGCTTGATCTCCAAGACAATCTCACATATCGAGAATACCCCGTTCGTATTCTTGATCAAACTGAGCGCACTACTCGACGCCACAATATCAAGTTTCTCAAGGTTCAATGGTCACATCATTCCGAGAGTGAAGCTACTTGGGAAAGGGAGGATCGTCTTCGACTTGAGTACCCCACCCTCTTTCCGGAGGAACCCGAATCTCGGGACGCGATTCTTTTAAGTGGGGGTGAGTTGTCACATCCCTAGCTAGCACTTGCATTAGGATCTGACTAGAGTGTGCATCATGTTTACTTTCAAAGAAACTTGAAATGGGATTAACAGAAACCCCAGCACCCCTCCCCTAACAACTAGGGTTTGATAAAATATTTTCCAATGTACCCAAAATGCCCTTCAAAATGTTCATCATTTCTGCCTTGGTCTTAAACCTCTGCCAAAAATGGTGCACAATTTTCTAGGACAATCTAGGGTTATGGATTAAATCATATGGTATTTGAATTTGGGCATTTAAATGCTATAAAATATTTTAAATGCTCAAATAATCATAAACTATAATGTTTCCTACTGTTCATATTATATACAGCAGGTATGACAAGTGTTATGATTTATAAAAATGTTTAGGCATTTTTATTAAATGAACAAAGTTGCAAAAGAAATGAAACAGAAAAGAAAATAGAAAAAAAGGAGGAGAGAGAGAGAACTTACCTGGCGCCCACCCGGCCCAGCCCAGCTGCCGCTCCAGCGAGCTGCTTGGCTCGGCCAGGCAGGCAGGCAAGTGCTCGACGGCGACCGCGCCGCGCGCCACGCAGCTGCCCGCCGCCCTGCTTCGCCCCCTCGCCGTCCTGGAGGAGTGGATCGAACGTCCACGTCCCCCTCGACCCCTCAGACACCTCCGTTTCTCCCCAGCTCCTCTCCTCCGCTCTCCCCGCGCCATGGCCGACGCCGCCGTGATCGCGCCGTCGTAGAACCCACGTCCACCGTCGCCCCCGAGCTCCGCCGTGTTGTCCCTCGTCTCCGTCGTCCTCGACTGCTTCGACAGGCCGAGCCCCGAGCGCTCGCCCGCCCTGGAGACGTCCCCGAGCTCTTCTTCCCCAACTCCGGCCGCAGAGATCCCCCTCGCCGTGCTGCTCAGCTCCGACCACCCCCGAGCTCGCTTCCGTGCCTGCTGCGACCACTGTGAGCCTAGCTACCTCCTCCCCCTCTCCGTTGGCTCCCTCTTGCCCTGTAACCCACTGCACGTAGCTCCACCGCACGCACCGCCGCCGTGCTCGTCGCCGGTGATGCTCCGGTGACCATTTGGTCACCGGCACCCGTCCAACGCACTCACCACAGCACGTAGATGCGAACGGTGCTACGCACGCATCGCCTAGGCCCCTGCAGCCGCATCCCCACACACGCCCGACGCCGGTCGCCGCTGTCGAGCTTGTTGCCGTCGTCTCCGGCCACCCCAGGTCCGGCGACCACCTCCATCCGATGCGGAAGAGCAAGAGCTCTCCAACGCACCCAGCCGCAGCTCGAGCCGTGCCCCACTGCCATTTTCCGAAGCACGCCGCCGCGTTTGGCCTCGCCGGCAGCTAAACGCCGACGAGTTGGACCTGTTTTGACCACGGGTTTGACCCCCTGGGTCAATGTAATGCCCCGGATGTAATACTTTCCCTTTTGGGCTTATAATATATCTCCGGCTTCATCTATTTCCTTTTCGGGTTCTTGTCTTTCGGGTTTTCGTCGTTTTGTTGTGTGAGTGTGTGGCATTCATTCATATCATGTAGACATGTGCATTGCATTGCATTTGTGTTGTGGGTTGCATCCGGTTCCGCGTGTTTCTTCCCGTTGTCCGTTTCGTGTTCCGGAGCTCCCTCACGTGTCCGTGACGTCCCGTAGGCCTACTTTGTTGTTCGGGCGTTTTACGTTACCGGTGTGCCGCGAGGTTGTGTTGTGTGTTGTTGTTTTGTTGTGTGCAACCCGCCTCTCAAATCTCGTCTCGTTTGGACTCCGTTGACTTTTCCATCCGTTGCTCGTGTGAGTCCGATGTGCCTTCACTTCGTGTCCCGGAAACACCCCTACTGCATTCTCTTATCTCCGTCTAGGCCCTTTAAAACTATCCCCGTGATCGGATCCGTCGGATCGCGATCGGAGGGCTCCTAGCGCCCCTAAATCTCCCCCTAACCCTAAAAACTGCTATATAATAGACCCTAGTCTATTTTGGGCATCCCCTTCTTCTTCCTCCTCTCTCCCCTCATTTTTTTTTCATTTTCTACTTCAGATCCAATTTTTCTGCCCGGATCCCGAGGGGATCCTTCGATCCAGCCGCCGCCGACCGAATCGATGAGCGGTTCGCGCCTGGTCAACGGCCGCTCGACCGCGCCGATCCATCGCCGCGCCAGGGCGACCGCGTCGCTGGATCCCGCGCCACCGCATCAGGCCTCGTCAGCCCATCCGCTTCGGTCCGTCGAAGTGGTCCCGCACCACTTCCCGCGGGCCAGCAGCTCCCTTCGTCGCCTCCTCCGCACCGCCGAAACGGGCCAGCCACCCCGGCCCAGCACCGCGACAGCCAGGCGCCGCTCCCCCTCGCCGCATCCTTCCGCAGCCACGAGCGCGCCTCACCGCGCCAGCTCCAGCCGCGCCTCCGCGGGCCGCAAGCCGCCAGCTCCCGCGGGCCTGCGCAGCGTCGCCCGAGGCCCAGATCCGTGCGGGCGCCGCCTCCGCCTGGCCTTCGCCACCGCACGGGCCGACCAGGCCTCTCTCCGACCGGGGCCTCACCGCCGGGCCACCGCGCGCGCGCCACCGCGGGCCGCGTTCCCAGGCCGCCGACTCCTCAGCTGGGCCGGATCCGCGCCGCCGGCCCGTCCCTCCGTTTTTTTCCAGATCTGGATCTGAGTGAGGTTGACCCTCTTTTTCACTAAGTCCCTGTTAACTAATCTGTTATGCAATCTTTGACCTGCTGTAACTTTGTGCCTGTTGCTCCGTTTTGCGCGTGTGATATGTCCAGACGTTCGTGGAGATGTGCTCTACGTTTTACCTGTTGTTGTCATGCATGTTAGATGTCATCTAGACACTTGTTTTGCTGTTGCAAGAGTGCATCATGATATAAACTGCTGTCATGTGTTATTTTCATGCCACCTTTGCCATGTGATAACTTTTAGCTCGTTTGTCCAAACGATGCAAATGACATGTCCACGTGTTCGTCTTGCCACGAACTACGTGTTGTGTGTGATAGGTTGCATGGTAGATTTATTGTTGCCTTGTTATCATCGTTGCAAAGTGCCATGTTCTTATGTTGTGTTTTCACTTGTAATGAAATGCCATCTTGTTGAGCTCGTTGCAATCGTTGTGTTCACCTCTATGAAGCATGCTTGTGTGTTTCGGGATCACCTTCATGTGCACTTTGATGAGGTGCTTACCCTTTGCCATGTTTAGTTTCGAGGTGACTTAAACATGCTCTTTTGTATGCCATGATGATATTGCTGTTTTAGGTCTTAGTGGTTTTTTCACTAAGTCTGAAATCTGTAACGTTCCGATGCCATGTTCGTGTGATGTTCTAGGACAAAGCATGTTAGTTTTGGGGTGGATTTTGATTGTTCCTTGTAGTATATAGTGTTGTCTTTCCATCCATGTCCTCACATGTCCATTTGAGTGGCTGTAGCATGTTTATCTTTTGCTCTAAAGTTTCAATAAAATTCTGCTGCCAGAATTTTATTGTAAAGTTCAATATGTCCAAGATCATTGCTATTGATCCGTGACTCCGTTGGGGGTGCAGTTTGGACCTAGTTGCTGTACTATATGTCTAGTTTGTGTTCAAGTCCTTTGCCATGCTTTTTGGGTGCTGTAGCTTAATTATTTTGAGCTCCAAAGATGCTATGTTGCTGTAATTTTCAGCTTTCGCTCAAATCTTGTTTCGGGCATAACTTTTAGCCCGTAACTCCGATTTCAGCGAATCTTATATCAAACTTGGTTGATTTTCTATGTAGATTAATAATATCAGCTTGTTATCTTGTTTCGAGGGGTTTTGCTTGAGTGATGTTTTCCGTGCTCCGTGTGCATCCTTAGTGCATCCATCATGCATTCATGTTTTTCGAGTGCGCATTGCATCTTGTTGATTGGTGCTTGGTGTGATTGTTTTGTTTAGAGCCGGAAGCTGAGACCGGGTACGAAGTTGAGCACGAGGTTTCCAACGAGGTTGAGCAAGAGGACCCTTCTTACGATCCGAACGACTTCTCTTCAGGCAAGATGACCGAACCCCGATAACATTACTATCTTTGCCTATTGCTAGTAGTCTCGATCTATAGTTTTGCCTCGATGCCCATGTTCTTCTTGTCAGCCTCCTACTTGTAACCAATTGCCATGTCTAACCACCCTACCTATGCAAACCGTTGCTTGGCTAAGTACGCTTCGCTAAGCCCTTCTTATAGCGTTGCTAGTTGCAGGTGAAGTGAAGATGCTTGCTCCATGTTGAAGTTTGGTTGGGTTATATCACACTATATAAATGCTTAAAATGAAATCACCTATATATTGGCAAGGGTGGAAGGCTAAGCCTTTTGCTTGGTGATTTGTTCCACTCATGCCGTTAGGATTCGTATAAGCCGGTATTATGTTCCTTGATTATGCGTTCCTAACACGGTTGGGGTGTATGGGACCCCCTCGATAAACCGCTAAGTGCTAAGTCTTTTCCAGCAAGTCCCAACTTTTGGTACTATTTGCCTCATAATAACAACTAAAATAATTAATTAATTGCATAGGGGGTCATGTCCCCGAGGATTCTTAATTCAACATAGCAGGGGGGGCCAGTGCCGATGGTGTTGGTCCCAAACGGGGAGCCTGCGGGAACCACCACGGGGAAACTCGAGGATTGGGTCCTGTAGCTTCGCCCATCCGGTCGTGTCCTGAGACTTAGATACGCGCGGCTACTATCAGGGTGTCGACACGTCGGGAGGATTTGCTGGATTAGCCTTACCTTAGCTCGGTATATCTTGAGCACGGGATTCCGAGGATACTCGGATCTTCCCACTTTGGAGTTGCGACTCCGCGGATCGTTGGCTTGTAATGGGTCAAGTTGGAACACCCCTGCAGGGTTTGAACTTTCGAAAGCCGTGCCCGCGGTTATGTGGCAGATGGGAGCTTGTTAATTCCGGTTGTAGATAACTTGACACAATGTTTCAAATACACTACCAGCGTGTGTTCCGTGACTGTCAATTTCCGAATAGGGATTCGGGAGTTGAACACGGAGGGGTTATGTTTGTGAGCTTGTAGCTAGGATCACTTCGTGATCACTTCTCGCCGATGCCTTCTCTTCTCGCTCTCACTTGCGTAAGCTAGATGCTAGTTGCTGCTGCAGACTTGTTCTTTCTTCAGCCCCTTTTCCCTCACCTAAAGGCTTAAATAGTTCTGTTACCCGGGAACGGGATTGCTGAGTCCTCTGTGGCTCACAGTTACTTCACACACCAGTTGCAGGTCCAGCTGTGAGCTATCCAGGTGATGGTACCGAGCTGGATTGGGAGTACGACGAAGAACGTAGTCGGTACTACGTGCGCTACCCGGACGATCAGTAGTGGAGTCTCTTACTAGGATTCGATCCGTCTGTGGTTTTTTGTCTGAGTTTGGTACTTTGACTTTTGGCTTTTGCCCTTAGAGGGTTGTAGTGTTCTTAATGTATGATGTTTGAGACTTGTACTGTAATTCTGTGACGTGGCGAGTGTAAGCCAACTATTTTCAGTTTACTATCCCCTCTTTTACATGAGTTGTGCAAAGATTACCAGACTTGAGATCATTCTAGGATGGAAGTATGCCTTTAAGTCGTGCCTCGACACGTAGGAGGTATAACTCCATCCTGGGCATTACAGTCAATGACATGTGGGCCCTGCCCGCAAGTCAAACTTGGTTTAGGTTTTATTTTAATATTAATTAGTTAACTAGTTTAGTCACTGACATGTGGGCCCTGGCCCCTCTGACAGCTAATTAGTTTTAGTTTAACTCTAATTAACTCAGTTAATTAGCTGTGACACTGACATGAGGGACCCACTGGTCAGGTTTGACCTGGACTGGCCCTGTTGACTGGCTGACGTCAGCATGATGTTATGCTGACGCAGTAAAGGTTTTTCTGGGATTTTTAGATTTAAAATAATTCAGGAAATTCCAGAAAATACCCAAAACTTCTAAAAATCATATAAAATCAACCATAGCTCAGATGGAAAAGATTTATATATGAAAAATGATCAGAAAAATCCAATCTTTCTAATGGCACTGGTTTCATGCATGTTTGAACAAGTTAACTTGCTGTATATATCAAAAACATGCTAATGCACTTATTTAAATAATAGTTTGAACTTCAATTTGAATCCTTGATTCAAATAGGTTCAAACCCTTCTGGTTTTTTTAGTTGCATTAGCCAACACACATGCATCTTGCCATGTCATAAACATGCATCATATTGTTGCATTTGTTTGTTAATGATTGTATCGTCGGTATTCCCTGTGTTAGGTCCTGCTCCCGAGGATACAGCTGCGTATCCAGTTGAAGAGCAGTACCCGACAACTACCTTGTCAGGCAAGCAATCATTGATCATTCCGATACAACCCAATCTTCTCGCTCCTGCTCTCTTTTACTGCATTAAGGCAACAACGCGTGAACTGCTACTTGCTGCGGTAGTTGAACCCTATTCCCTTGCATGACCTGTCATTGCCACAGTAAATAGTTGAAACCCACTAGCATGTGTAGGAGTTGATTGAGCCATGTGATGTGTGATCCACCATGCTATTTGTTTATGTTGCCTGCTATGCTTAGAGTTGTGTCTGGTCTGATTCATCTAGGTGATGGATCAGAGTGAAATGATCTTATCGATAAAGAGAAGGAAGTGTGGAATACGCTTGGTAAAGGTATCGATGAAAGGCCATGTAGGAGTACATGGTGGGTTGTTTCATTGGAATCGTCCATAGGACCCGAGATCTGTATGTGTGGTTCAAGTTACAGCTACTACCACGCATTGGGATCCTTAATTGACCCTCTCGGCTTATTAATTACCCTTGATCTCTGTCCAGGAGTTGCAACTAGTTTCTGGTGTTTATAGCTTACTGGAGGTCGTGCACAACGCTGACCCTCGGGGTGGGTTGTGATGCGACAGGTACGTGGCACGGTGTACCGGTTACCCGTTTGGTGACTCGGGAACCCTGTACACATCGTTTGGGGCCGTGAGCGACACCCCGGCCGGATCTCCCCATGGATGGAACCCAAATAGGCGATAAACCTGGACGAGAGACTTGAGTAGTTAGTCAGGTCATGGCCGACACCCTCGCTGGGCTTCCGCTTGAAGGTTGCCGAGTACACGCCGAGTAAACGACGACAAGTGGTGGAAGCGTGTGTGAAGAGGTACACCCCTGCAGGGTTATCAAACTATTCGAATAGCCATTGTTCGCGGTACGAACTACTTGGTTACTCTTACAGTTCATAGACAAGTTGATGGATACTACTAAAAGCCTCAAGATAAGCGTGAGTGCCGTGGATGGCCCTTCCGTAGGATGACAGAAGAGGATCCTCGGTAGTGTATTGATGTGGTGATTAGTGGACTCGTGTTCGTAATAACATCTTGCAATCTGTTGAGAGTTGTAGTATAGGTTAGCCAAGGTCAAAGCTGGCATTCTGCTATAAACTCCACTACCCCCCCTTTGATAATGTTGCATGTATGATAGGTTCTGTGGTAAGACTTGCTGAGTACCTTTGTACTCATGTTTGCTTAATAACTGTTGCAGAGGAGAACCCTGCCCCTGCTGATGGGTTCTACATGGACGTTGACGTCGACGAGTAGCTTGACACCCAGACGGTGATTTGGAGCTTGTGAAGGGCCTTGTAGATAGTCAGGCTACACCAAGCCTGTTTTATTTTCTAAGATGTCTGTACTCAGACATGTAGCTTCCGCTTGTGCTTGTATGACTGTATGACTTGAGTGTTGGGTCATGTGACCCCTACCTGTATGACTATGTTATGTATGGCTCTTGGAGCCTTTTAAATAAAGTACTTTGAGTCATAGAGTTCTGTTGTGATGCAATGTTGTATTTGCACATATTGAGCATATTGCGTGTATGATTGAAATGCTTGGTATGTGTGGGATCCGACACCTAGTTGTTTTCCTTTGGTAGCCTATCTTACAGGGAAATGCCTCCTAGTGATTCCAATGAGCCTTGGTAGCTTGCTACTGCTCGGAACACGTAGGCTGGCCGGCATGTGTCCTTCTTCGTTCCTGTGTCTGTCCCTTAGGGGAAATGTCACGCGTTGTTCCTTTAAGTCCATGTAGCTTGCTACGACTTGGGTTCATACGTTGATGACCGACACGTTCGTTGCTGGGTCATGGATGCCTGTCTCTGTAATTTAGTGCCACTTTTGGTTTATAACTAGCCATGTCGGCCCGGGTTCTCTGTCATATGGATGCTAGCGACACTGTCATATACGTGTGCCAAAATGCGCAAACGGTCCCGGTCCAGGTAAGGTGGCACCCGTGGGGTTACCGTGCGTGAGGCCGCAAAGTGATATGACGTGTTACAGCTAGATCGGTGTGACTTAGGATCGGGGTCCTGACACTAATAGAAAGGAGAGTTTCTCCCAAGTTTCCCCTATTGTTTCTAATGATAAACCAGGATATGTGGAGAAGCTTCATCTCCAACCACTCCCTCCTAAGGTTAAGAAGAAAAAGAAGAGGAGGAGGAAGAGGGGCAAGAAAGAATAAGAATGGGTATCAACCTAGCCTGAGCATATTCCTCCCATCAACTTTTATCCTAACGATTGTAAGTTTAAAGAAGAAGGTGAAGTTTATTGCCTTAATTATCATCTTGATGATACGTCCGTAGGTACTATTGAAGATGATTTTGATTATGATATGCATGTTACTTATTGTGATTGGGAAAATGATGATAATGCTACTTATGATCTTGAAAATCTTTTTGGTACCAACTCTGAAAGTGATGATATGGGAAGCTCTAAGCTTGGGGATGATAGGATTGCAAACCCTTTACCCACTAGTGATGTGATAATTGATAATTCTTTTGCTAGTAAGAATAAAGACAACATGATTACAAATATAGTTGCTAGCAATGATAATGCTCTTCTCTACTATGATGATGTCATAACTCCAACCTATAGTGATTATAAAGGTACCTATGACATAAGGAGAAATTATCCTTATGAAACTTGTCATAATCATGGAGGGAATTACTCCCTTGTTGAACACCACCCTCCTAATACACAAGTAATCTATAGTGTTCATGTTGTTTATGATAGTCCTACTCCCACTATTACCAATGAGAAAGATTATGCTTATGTGGAGAGTAAGAGTACCTTTTTGCATGTGGATCATGGTAACAATGCTTTACGTGATGCTTATATTGTTGAGTTCATCCATGATGCCACTGAAATTTATAATGAGAGAGGGAGACTTGGTTCTAAATATCTTAATAATAAGAAGTTTCTTCTCTTTATGGTGAATATTTTGAAGTTATGCTTGTTTTGCCTTCCTATGCTAGTTACTTTGTGCTTCAATGAATTATTCTATTGCAATATTCCTATGCATCGGAAGCATGTTAGGCTTAAATGTGTTTGGTATTTGCTTCTTGATGCTCTCTTTTGTTCTTCAGCTCTTATTCCAACGAGAGCATCATTAAAGTCTTAAGCCTATCTTTATGGCTATAAAGAAAGAGCTCTAGGGAGACAACCCTTGTTATGTTTACTTTCAGTTTTAGTGGTCTTGATGTTTGTTACTACTGTAGCAATATCATTGTATCTTTATTTTTCAGCTTTGTGCCAAGTTTAGCCTCTGATTGCAAGAAAGTTCAAAAGTTGTGACGTGCTGTCCAGGAAACAGATTCTGTCCTTGGATAGAAAAAATTCGTATAAAATCACCAGATCATCTTTTTGGTCTGAATTTTTTCGATAGCGTGCTCTATATAATTGTCCTTCGTGCCTCTCTTTTGAGTTTTTTGATTAGAGTTGCAGAAGTGCCCCGGAAAAATCATTTACTACCTGCTGTTCTGTTTTTCACAGATTCTGTCCTGTTTTGCCTTTCCTTCATTTTGCAAACCTAGAGCTTGCTTTTTCTTTGCAAAAACCTTTTGGCAATCTTGAGAAACAGTAGAACTTCAAGAATATCTTTATTTCCAGCAAGGAACAATTATTTTATTATGGGTACTAACCTTGCTAATCAGATTATGATGAGTTATGTATGAAGGGAGTTTTCAAGTGTGCGAGGGAAGATGATAAAAAGATTCAGGAGTGTCAAACGCTCAAGCTTGGGGATGCCCCCATGCACCCCCAAGAAATATTCAAGGAGACTCAAGCGTCTAAGCTTGGGGATGCCCCCGTGCATCCCCTTCTCCATCAACATTATCAGTTCGTCCTTCGTTCCACTATATTTTAATCACTTCATGTGTTATGTGCTATGCTTGGAGCGTCTTGTTTTAGTTTTCCTTTTAGTTTTCTATAGCTTTTCATAACGAGTTGGAACTCAGCTTTCTTTATGTGGGAGAGAAACACGCTCCACTTCTACCTAGAACATAACATGGAATTTGCATGTCTATCTTTGCTGTGTGTGTTCTTTGTCTTTTAATAGCTACTATCATGCTTAGCTCTTAACTTTCATGCTTATCTTTTTAAAGAGCTTTTGTTTAGTTGGTTGCTTGAACTCTCTTTAGTTATCATGTTTATCTTATTAAGAGAGTTTGCTTCCGTTGCATTGGTTGATATGTCTATGATAAAGATGCTACGTGCATAATGGCGCTTAGTAGTTCATGTTTTCTTATGGTTAGACTCAAATAGCTGGGGGGTTCCCAATGTGTTATTGGAGTACCAACATGATTTGTTTGCCTATGATGTGGTATGGTTTAGTAATATCTTCCTTCAAAGAATTTATTTTGATTGACTTGGCGTATGCTCACGCATATTTAAGACTGTAAAGAAAGTCTGTCAAGCCTTGATGATCTTTTGTTTCTGAGTAGCGATATAACTTCCATGCCTGATTCAATGTTGCTTTGTCGCTCGGCATGATTATGACCGTCATTGCTCTCTTAGTTGGTCGCTCCCCGTCTTTTGCTAACCTTCGCCTGTACTAAACGGACTGACTGCTTGTGCATCCACATCCTTTTAATCCAGTTATACCATATGAGTCCACCATATCTTCCTACATGGTATTTACCTGCCATTCCTAACGGAGACTTGCATGTACCATCTCGAAATTATTCACAGAAAAAGCATTCCTATTTTGTGCCTCTGTTTTAAGTTCATGAGGAAGTAGTAGTTAATTCATGATCTTTTTAAGTTGGACAAGCTTCACCCCGGGATTGCATGTATAATGTGCAAACCCATAATACGAGAAGGAACTGGCATTGAGTGCGCCCGGCTCAAAAAGATAATATAACAAACAAACCCTCCTTCACGCTTTGTTCATGAGAAATCAGAAAACTTTGGCAGTGATAAACAAAGGAGATTAAGAGGATGTGATCGTCCTCATTCGGGAGCCGTTCCTCAAAACTTGTCCATCTCAAGAAGTGATTGAGTTGTCTGCTAGCATTCGTTGACGAAACATGCATGATCCAAAAAATAATTATTACCTCTGTTTTAAAACCAAGAGCTCTGGTACATGTTTTGCCTTTGTTTCCGACTACGGGTTTTCAACCTTGCCAACAAAAGCCACGGTTCGAGAGTCTCCACCTTCTTTTAAAAGCACCAACTACTAAGAGCATGATTATCATTCTGAGTGTAATGTGCATTGTCCCAAAGTAGCATTATCTTTTGCATGATTGTGATATCGTTTATTTTGAAATCATTGTATCTAGTCATCACTTAAACCTTGGAGGTGCCCCTGCATTTATGTTTTGCTTCACTAAAGGGGGCAAGCTAGATATCACTTTATCATATTTGCACATCATGTTCATTGCAAATCTATTTGATGTTTTAGTATCATATTGTAAAACTTTCAGTCCTTTGTGATTTTCTCATGAGGCAACTTAATTACTATAGATCCATTGTCTCAGTAAGCTTTTGTCATATGACTATGAAAAAGTCCTATATGGTTAATAGCATGTCACCACAGAAATTATTCTTGTTACCATTTACCTACTCGAGGACGATCAGGAATTAAGCTTGGGGATGTTGATACGTCCAAAACGTATCTATAATTTCTGCTTGCTCCATGCCTCTTTTGGGTGATATTGCTATGATATTTATACACTTCCATACACTTTTGATCATATTTGGACCAACCTATTAACTCAGTGCACCCCAGTGCCAGTTTCTGTTTTCGGCTGTTTTTGTATTTCAGGTTTTCACATTACGAGAACTGCCAGGAAAAATCCAGAAAAATTATATAAAAAATCAGCGTTCCAGAAACTATTGTGCGCCCGAAGGACAGCCGGGGGGG
>LR738712.1:626731946-626769056 GCA_902687465.1 Secale cereale | reverse complement strand
GGGGGGGCACCAGGGCTCCAGGCGCCCTGGCGGCGCCCCCCCTGGGCCGTGCCGGGGGGCGCCTGGGCCCCCCGAGGCTCCTCCGATGCCCTCCTTTGGCATATATTTAAAGCGTGTCGCGGAAACCCTGATTCCGAAAACCTTTTCTCCAGACGCGATTCCGATCTCCGCCGCCATCGCCATCAAGCTTCGGGGGACCAGAATTCCTGCGCCGACACCTTGCCGGGACGGGGAAGTGCCCCCGGATTCATCTCCATCGACGTTGCTTCCTCCCTTCATGATGCGGGAGTAGTTCCTCCTCGGGGCTGAGGTTCTTACCAGTAGCTATGTGGTCAATTCTCTCTCCCATGATGTGATCTTCGTTTTGATCATAGGCTATGTTAATCTAGGGTGATCCCATGATATTTCCCCTTCCTCTATGTATTGGATTGATGTACTCACTTGTCTTTATCTAGTATAATCCCCGAGACCAAGGTGACAGCGGTCTATTGGACATGGATTAGAAGAATAATTTCATGAGTGATTTCCTTTTTATGTGTTGATTGAAGATTGAGAGTCTCTTGGTGCTTGTCTTTGACTATCCTTTAGATATGTTGTGGTGATTGTGGGACTCTCTTTGGATGGCCGCGGTGACATTGGGAAATCCTTAGATTGAGAACTACGAACTTTGAGGTGTGCTTTTGTAGCCCTACATAATTCTCGTCCTCTCTTGACCACGAAGGAATGACCTCCGGGTGCGTCTCCATTGCATGTTTTATGGGAAATATCATGTGATTCGATTATGTTAATGTTGTTGGGAGTTGCCACTAGTGAAAGTATGATCCCTAGGCCTTGTTTCCACCATTGCAATACCATTTGTGCTCACGTTTACCACTTGTTTGCTTGCTGCACTTTTATTACAGATTTATATTACTTTGTTTTGCCATCCATATCACTTGCCATTTAACATCTCTTCGCCGAACTAGTGCACCTATACATCTAACAAGTGTATTAGGTATGTTGGGGACACAAGAGACTTCTTGTATCTTAGTTGCAGGGTTGCTTGAGAGAGACCATCTTCAACCTCTACTTCCCTGAGTTCGATAAACCTTAGGTCATCCACTTGAGGGAAATTGCTGCTGTCCTACAAACCTCTGCGCTTGGAGGCCCAACATAGTCTATGAGAGTAGAAGCGTGTGTACACATCACGCTCGCAACAGCAGAAGTAGCCCCAGCTGACAAGGCACAGCATGATGCGAAGATCGCTCAGTTGAAGAGCCGGATTGAGCAAGCTAAGCTGGATCTGGATGCGGAGAAAGCCAGGATGGGTACAAGGCAGGCAGAGCTAGATTCCCAAGCCTTCTGGCTCAGGCTGGATCAGAACGCTTCACATGAGGTAATGTACAGAAGGCAACAAACTCGCTTACCACCGGTTTATGAGGCAAGGAATCTCTTTGGCACACCAGGAGCAGGAACCAGTAACCGCCCAGAGATAAACCGGGGAGGAGCTCCGGGGACGAGCGCGTCGGTTCTACCACCAGCCACAAAGCGGAACCGCCAAGTTGTGCCGACGCCGCACGTGCCCACCCCTCCCGGTCATTATTCTAACCAGTTGGACAACATTGTCGCCGCCGCTTCACGGCTGGCTGCCCTACCGATTGAGGGGACGTCTCCCATTGCAATGGAGGCACGACGGGCTAAGGAGTTGCAAGACACAGCGTTGACGCAGCAACAGGCATATTCTTATAGCAGGGAGAGGATTCATTCGACCCCCCGCCCAAGCCGGAGTTACACAAGGCACATGGAAGAACTGGCTGTATCTAGCAGCGCGCAGAGACGGCACCGACAGAGGCAGGATAATCCTGCAGGGGCAGGAGCGCATGCCCAGGAGGTGGTGGACCAGGCTAGACATACTGCCCGCAACGACACCCGTCAGGCGACGCCGGTTCACCCCACCACCACGGAAACAGGAATCATGTCCAGTTCCTTTGGGGTGCAGTGTCTCATCCCCGCTTTACGTAACGTGTAATTGCCCAAAGACTTCAAAGGCCCGCGCAAGGTACCCAACTACACGGCGGATCTGGCTCCAGAGGCATGGTTTGAAAGTTATGAGATGGCTATGGAGATGCTTGATGTGGACGAAGCTGCGTGTGCCAAATACTTCACAATGATGCTGGAGGGCACGGCCCGGACATGGTTAAAGGGTTTACCACCTAACTCCATCGGATCATGGGGGGAGTTGCGTCGCCGGTTTATCAGTAATTTCAAAGACACGTGCAAACAGCCGATGTCCGTGGTTGACTTAGCAGCATGTGTTCAAGGGGAGCAAGAGACCACAAGCAATTGGGTGCGGCGAGTATCCGAAATTCTGCACTCCTCCAATAGCATCAACCCAAGTACGACGATAGTGACCTTGGAAAACAATTGCCGGTTCGAGTCTTTGAGGCTGAAGCTCGGACGGCTCAAGCGCGATTGCAACGACATGGGAAGGCTCATGAGCGCTTTGGTAAAGTATGGAGACTCTGATACCACCAAATACCCAGACGCAGACAGAGATAAATTTGGGAAGGCGAGCAAAGCTGGCAAGCCGGCACAGACTAATCCGGTAGGAACAAGGTACAATGGCAAGCGTAAAGCGGAAGGCAGCTCAGACTTTGTGGCCAATACCAACGTTCAAGATAACGGGCAGCGCCGCAAGGGTAGACCGCCCCCACGCAACGGGAGGCCACCCATCAATCTAGAACGCCAGCTGAATGTGCCTTGCCCAAGACATGGTACATAGGAAAACCCGGCTACGCATCTCTGGAAGGACTGCCATATCATGCAGGAGGTTATGAAATAGGCCAAGTATAACCACGGGCCCCCCGGCGGCGGATCAGGTCCTGGTTTTCAGGGTCCGGGTTACCAGGGGGTGGTTCCGGATCAGGATATCACGGCGGTAACAATAACCACAATTGCAACAATCAGCATCAACATAACCAGCAGCATGGCCAGGGCGGATACAACAACCAAGGCAATCAACAGCGTCAGGAACAGCAGCAATCCGGATATCAGAATAATCCGAAGGAGTTAAGTAGTGGGCAATATCATGTTTTCACCACAAGTTTGTGCAAACGGGATCAAAAGGTTCTGAAGCGGGCAGTACACGCA
Source organism: Secale cereale (assembly GCA_902687465.1). Lineage (NCBI taxonomy): Eukaryota > Viridiplantae > Streptophyta > Magnoliopsida > Poales > Poaceae > Secale > Secale cereale. The sequence goes on along the minus strand of LR738712.1, from coordinate 626,765,927 downwards.
GTTGAACCGGCGATACCATGTTTTTTACGTTGGTATGAGCAACCCATTGTGTGGAGCAGAGAGGATCACCCACCACGGGTTGATAATCCGGGTCAGCTAGCCTTGGTGGTGGCACCACAGGTGGGTGGTTATAAGTTTACAAAAGTGCTTATGGATGGAGGCAGCAGCATCAATATCCTATACTATGAGACCTTTCGACGTATGGGGTTGACAGATAAAAAGCTCCGGCAGTCCAACACAGTGTTTCATGGAGTGGTGCCAGGTAAATCGGCTTACCCAGTGGGAAAGATTGATCTGGAAGTTACCTTTGGGGATGAGCATGACGCTAGATCGGAGACAGTAACCTTTGAGGTTGTAAAGATCAGGAGCCCATATCATGCTCTATTTGGGAGACCGGTTTACGCCAAGTTCATGGCTAGACCGTGTTATGTTTATCTGCAGCTCAAGATGGCGGGTCACAAGCGAACCATCACGGTTCACGGGAGTCGCAAGATCGCATTGGAATGCGAGGAAGGAGACGCAGCATATGCTGAGGCAGTTTGTGCTACGGAGGAGCTGAAGTTCTACAAGGACAATGTTGATCCGGCAGATATGTCCCCGTTGAAAAAGCCAACTACATAGCATGATCCGGCGTTGAAATTTAAATCAGCAGAGGAGACCAAGCAGGTTGACTTTGTTCCGGGCGATTCGTCTAAGAAGTTTACTATCAGTGCTAACCTAGACCCCAAATAGGAAAGCGCACTCATCGAGTTCATCCGTGAGAACCGGGATATCTTTGCATGGAAACCTTCTGACATGCCAGGTATACCGAGGGAATTCGCTGAGCACAATCTTAATATTGATTCGAAATTTAAACCGATCAAGCAGTATTTGCGCCGCTTCAATGAGGAGAGGCACAAAGCTATAGGTGAAGAGGTGGCTAGGCTCTTGGCCGCAGGTTTCATAGTTGATGTGTTCCATCCGGAGTGGTTGGCTAATCCGGTACTGGTGCTCAAGAAAAATGGAACTTGGAGGATGTGTCTTGATTACACAGACTTAAACAAGGCTTGCCCAACTTATCCTTTTTCTCTCCCCCGTATTGATCAGATTATCGATGCTACAGCAGGATGTGAGCGGCTAAGTTTTTTGGATGCATATTCAGGTTATCATCAGATCAAGATGGCAGTTAAGGACCAGGAGAAGACAACTTTCATAACTCCCTTTGGAGCCTTCTGCTATGTATCCATGCCTTTTGGGCTCAAGAGCGCCCAAGCAACTTATCAGCGTTGTGTGCAGAACTGCCTACAAGGGCAGATTGGAAGAAATGTCCATGCATATGTTGATGACATCGTGGTAAAATCCAGGAAGGAGGAGACGCTGATAAAAGACTTGAAAGAAACCTTTGACAACCTCCGGGTTTACAAGATGATGCTTAATCCGGAGAAGTGTGTTTTTGGTGTTCCAGCAGGCAAGCTCCTTGGATTTTTAGTGTCAAACAAAGGGATTGAAGCTAATCCGGAGAAGATCAAGGCAATCACATCCTTGGCTAAACCGGCTTGTATCAATGACGTCCAGTGCGTGGCAGGCTGTATTGCAGCACTGAGCTGGTTCATCAGCCGTCTGGGGGAGAAGGCGATCCCGCTTTATCCGATGATGAAGAAGACGGACCGTTTTGTCTGGAGCGATGCTGCAAACGCTGCGTTTGAGGATTTGAAGCGGCAATTGGCAGAACCACCAGTCCTTGCTGCCCCGGTTGACAGGGAGCCACTGTTGTTATACGTGGTCGCCAATGCCCGTGCAGTTAGCGTGGCCATTGTGGTGGAGCGCAAAGAAGCAGGAAAAGAATATCCGGTTCAATGTCCGGTTTATTACATCAGTGAGGTGCTCATTGAGTAAAAACAAAGATATCCGCACTGGCAGAAATTGGTATATGGTGTATTCATGGCAAACCGGAAATTGAAACACTACTTCCAGGGCCACCCAATCACTGTTGTGAGTTCAGCTCCGTTAGGAGATATAATCCAGAACAGAGAAGCCACTGGCAGAGTGGCAAAGTGGGCCATTGAGCTTAGCCCGCACGGATTGAAATATGTGCCACGTAGTGCTATAAAATCCCAAGCGTTGGTGGATTTCATCAATGATTGGACAGAGTTGCAAGCACCTGAGGAGAAGCCGGATAATACGTACTGGACTATTCACTTTGACGGTTCAAGGCAATTGGAGGGCTCGGGGGCTGGAGTCGTACTAGCTTCCCCACGAGGTGATAAGTTCTGTTACGTCCTTCGATTAATGTTCCCTTGTACTAACAATGCTGCTGAGTATGAAGCTCTCCTCCATGATTTACGGATGGCTAAGGAGATGAATTTGAGCTGGGTCAAGTGCTTTGGTGACTCGGATCTGGTGGCACAACAAGTATCTGGTAAGTGGGACTCCAAGGATCCGCTCATGGCGGCTTATCGGCGAGAGGTGGAAGCAGTTGCAGGTTATTTCAAAGGATATCAGGTGGACCACATAGACCGGCGGAAAAATGAAGCGGCCGATGCATTAAGCCGGCTGGGCTCTCAGCGTAAACCGGTTCCACCTAATACCTTCTTGGATGAGTTGCGCAATCCGTCAGTACAGATACCTTCAGAGGAGGATTTGGCTGTTCCTGATCCGGAAGCACAGCTAGTTGCAGCACTTCACGTTATTCCGGATTGGACACTTCCTTACTTGGCGTACCTGAGCCGAGGTGAGTTGCCAGAGGACGAAGTTGAGGCCCGGCAGATAATCCGACAGTCTAAGTCTATGACTATCGTCAATGGAGAACTTCATCACCACAGTTTTTCTGGGGCGTTTTAGCGGTGTGTATCATCAGAGGAAGGCTGTGATATTCTTCGAGAGATTCACGAACGAGATTGTGGTCATCACGCCGGTTCAAAGTCCTTGGTGGCTAAAGCCTTTCATCATGGGTTCTACTGGCTGACGGCTCACGCCGACGCAGAGGACTTGGTCAGAAAATGTGACGCTTGCCAGAAATTTTCACGGCGTGCTCATGTACCGGCGCAGGAGCTGCGGATGATTCCAATCACTTGGCCATTTGCGACTTGGGGGCTTGATATGGTTGGACCCTTTAAAAGATCCCAAGATCAGAAAACCCACCTGTTAGAAGCAATGGACAAATTTACAAAGTGGGTTGAAGCAGAGCCTGTCAGTAAATGTGATGCGGCAATAGCGGTTAAGTTCATCAAAAAGGTAATTTTCCGGTTTGGCTTTCCACACAACATTATTACTGATAATGGCACCAACCTATCTAATGGAGAGATGGAAGAGTTCTGTCTAAGAGAACATATTCGCCTTGATGTGTCATCAGTAGCTCACCCTCAGTCCAATGGCCAAGCTGAGAGGGCCAACCAAGAGATCTTGAGAGGCATCAAGCCCCGGCTTAGGGTTCCTTTGCAAACAACACCAGGTTGCTGGGTAGAGGAGTTGCCTTCCGTCCTCTGGAGCATCAACACTACACCTAACAGGTCTACAGGATACACGCCTTTTTTCATGGTATACGGCGCTGAAGCGGTCCTTCCTAGTGATATCCGGCATGATTCACCACGCGTGGCGGCCTATGTTGAAGTGGATAATGAACAAGCAAGGCAAGACAGCTTGTACTGGCTAGACGAGGAACGGGACACGGCAGCAGCACGATCAGCAATTTATCAACAAGATCTGCGCCGGTACCACAGCCGCCGGGTCAAGACCAGGACGTTTCAGGAAGGCGATCTGGTGCTCCGGCTCATCCAAGACCAGACAGATATGCACAAGTTGTCCCCACCTTGGGAATGACCCTTTGTGGTCAGCAAGAACCTACACAACGGATCATACTACCTGGTCGACGTTCGAGAATATAAGGACTCATGTACGGCAGAGGAGGAGACGAAGCGGCCGTGGAACATCGCTCTTCTGCGGCCTTACTACACTTGAGCCATTGGCTCCGCTTTATGTACAATGTATATATTATAATTAATACAATAAACTGGCGCCCCCGGAACATCAGGGAATCAGCTGTGTCTTTTATGCACAAGAGTATCACATGGGGGCTTCGAAAGAAACCTTCCATGGCCTCTTAAACCGGCGCCCCTGATAGCATCAGGGAATCAACCGTGTTCTCCAAAGGAGTATCACATGGGAGTTTTCTACGGACGCTCACCATGGCCTCCTAAACCGGCGCCCCTAATAGCATCAGTGAATCAGCCGTGTTCTCCAAAGGAGTATCAAATGGGAGTTTTCTACGGACGCTCACCATGGCCTCCTAAACCGGCGCCCCTGATAGCATCAGGGAATCAGCCGTGTTCTCCAAAGGAGTATCACATGGGAGTTTTCTATGGACGCTCACCATGGCCTCCTAAGCCGGCGCCCTTGACAGAATCAAGGAATCAGCCGTGCTCTCCAAAGGAGTATCACATGGGAGTTTTCTACGGACGCTCACCATGGCCTCCTGAACCGGCGCCCTTGACAGAATCAAGGAATCAGCCGTGTTCTTCAAAAAACATTGAATTTGGAGCCTGGCAGCTCATAAAATGCCTCGACTACATGGTTTTATTTGCCCAAAAAAACCTTATTTCCATTTTTATGATTTCATAATCTTGGTCGTCATGATCATTGGTTTTTCAACCAAGTCCATTGATGCGAGACTGGACAAACACAAGGTTGACCATATATCTACAAAATTAAAAGTCTGGTTCATGAACACCAGCGATTGTTAAACCGATGTTCCTTGTAACCCGAATCAGCCATCAAGTTAAGCCACATAAGAGAGCCAAGGGCCTCATCAGCACTTGCGCTATCAATTATTCTTACCGTGTTAAGGTCGACAAAAACACTTAATCAAAGGTATGGTATATGTTTGTGTTTGAAAGCTATTCCTTTGATATATATATCAGAGCAGGATAATCCGTCCGGCGGTAAACCGCCAGGACATCTTTCAGCTTTGTTCATGTAGGCACATGTAATATAAGTTGATCAAACATTGCAAACAGAAGATTAAATTGAGAGATGCCAATTCAAATAGTGCCATAAACAGTGGGTCAAAGGCAGTATTTCAAATTATCCTATTACAAGGCACTTGCAGGCCCAAATGGATCAAAAGTTTCTGGCAAATTACTCAGCAACTACAAGTTAAATCGGACGATTTACGACTCCTCTTCACGCTGCGAAGGCTAAGGGTCAACTTGTTCCGGGTCTTCATCGACTTCAGGCAATGGCTGGAAACCAGGAGCGCACCAGTCAATCTTGGAGAGGGCACGGAAATACACTTCATCATTGATAAGATCTGAAGGGTCAATATCTGGAGCGAAAGTGTGGTTACGAACTGGGGGGATCAGATTTTTAGTGTCGTAAACCGGCCGCTTCACCCGCGAATTTTCTATATCGTAAGCCGGATGATACCTTGTCAAATATGCTTCATTGGCTAGCTTACTGGCGAGAGGGCGCATATCCTTAGTCAAAGAACGAAGATCTTCAGTAGAGAAGGCTGACCCGTCCTCTTTCATGCAGGGATAGCCGTTCATGGCTTCAGCCGGATCAAAATCAGGGACCCATGCTTTGGCCCGGGTCAGCGCCATAAGAGAGCCAGCTCGCGTAGCAGACTTCTTCACCTCAACAAGACGTACAGGTAGGACAGACAACTTTTCCAGGGTGGCTTGGATGGTAGTCGGCGCCGGCTTATTATGTGACATGGCACTGATAGCCCTTTGAGCGTCGGAGTAGAGCTGCTCCACCAGGGTATAAGCTGCCTTGAGCTTCTTCCGGACATCGTCTCCAAGATGAGTTATGCACCTCCCTATATATATTTGGCGAGTTAAGCAGGAACGGAATAAGGGTTGCAAGGATATAAACATACAAAGACAGGCACTCACCGAAGATAGCAGAAGTCATGAGCTCTATTTGCTGTTTCAACCCGGATAGCTCCTGCGTAACCGGATTGAGAACGGCTTCGGCGTCCTTTGCTCTTTTTTCTAGAGCGTCCCTTTGCACCTCCCATGTGGTCCGCTCCGCTTCAAAATCTTTCTTCAATTTTTCCATGTTAGTCAAAGCAAGGACAAGTTCTTCCTTAGCTTTGGTTGAAGCAGCCTCATGGAAGGACAAGCTATTCCAGAGCTCAGTTGCCTCCGAAGCCCTCCGGGTCAAGTCAGCCTGCAAAGAAATCAAACTGATTAGAAGGACAGATTATTCAAAGTCTCAATCCCATAACAGGTTATGCCCTTGACACTTGGGGGCTAATGTACAATTGAAGTAAAGAAAGAATTTTTTTCAGACAAGTCCCAAGCACATAAACAGGTTATGCCCTTGGCACTTGGGGGCTAATGTAAGTTCATTCTCCGACATAATAAAAGTCCCGGTTCACCTACAATGAAGCTAAACCGGCACTTGGGGGCTACTATGGCCTAAAGGTATGATTGCAAAGTACAAAGCAGAAACATAAAGCAAAAGGAAAGAAAGTCACCTCATATTTGTCTTTCATCATGTTAACTAAGCCGGCTTCATAGTCGCGGCTGGTGAAGAGCCGGTTCAGATACCCAGAATGAAGTTCTTGGGCACTCAGCTGAGCATAGCTTGACAAGTCTGTGCTCCACTTGCCTTTATCTTGTTGAAAATTTTCTTCCTTGGCGGTATGCTTGGCCAAGGCAACAGGCTCGGTGGGAGCAGTGAAGCGTAACCCGGTTATCTCAACATCTGCTGTCGAGGCAGGAGTTGGCTGGAGAGGATCAGCAGTGTGCACCGGGCTAACAGGAGCCGGGCTAGCCCGAGGAGGACTAACCCGGACAGGGCTTGCCGGTTCAGCCGTATTCTCCATATCATCACCTCCTGGAGTAGCAACATCTTCATGATCCATAGGAGCTGGATCATCAAGCTGAACTTCAACATGGTCCTCTGGAGGGATGGCCGCTTCAGGGTCTTCGGCTGGTTCAGTAGTAGTGGTCTCCGCAGCCGGCTTATTTGCCTTTGCCTTTTTGCTGGGCTTGGGCATTCTGATAAAGGTGAAAAGAACAATGAGAATCACAAACTTGAAACAGGAAGATGAACTGGACGTTTGAAAGAAGGACTTACCCAGGAATGGTCTTGAGCACTGGGACTTGCGTAGCGGTGGACTCGCCGGAAGAAGACAGTGGAGCCTCCTGATAGTTGGGATCAGACGGTTTAAGTGGTTTAAGTATAAGGCCTGCTTTTGGATGAAGGAGGGTTGGAGTAAGTAAAACCTCGGAGCGGCGTCTGCGAGCCGGTGTAAGAGGTATTCCGGACGACTCAACCACATGGCCGCCTTGGCGCGTGGTCCGGCGAGCTTCGTGCTGCTGTTTCTTCAAAAGAAAGTTGGGATCCAATTGAGCATAAGGGTGAGAAAATGGATATTTCCGGGATACCCGGCGGATCTTGGGTGGCAATGGTTCTGAATCAGATGAGAGAGAAATTACCTCAACTCCCCCCGCTTTACTTCCTTCCGCCAGATCCTGCGAAAGGGCATTGCCAACATAAATTCACGCAAAGGGAGATCAAAAGACGTAAGGGTTAATTAGTACCTCAGAATCCGGATCATCCTCTTCAGGGTTCGAACCGGAAGCAGCAACAGCTTTCTTCTTCTTCACGGCAAAGGTTTTCTTGCGTGATTGCTTCGCTGGTTTATCCTGAGATTTCCTCTTCCAAAAAGGATCGTTGGCCTGTGCAAAGGAATAATAACAAAAGTTGAAAACAACTGATATGAACGGATTAAGATGAAAAGAAAGGGTCGGAAAAACCTTACCACTGGCGGTTTGTTGGCCAAGCAGAATGGAGCTAAACCGGTCCGGCTACAATCCTCCAGAGGGATGTCCAACATTTTCTTAGCGGATTCAGTCACTTCATTGTCAGGAAGCACTATTTTTGTGTGGCGTTGAGGATCTTCCGGCTTGCCGGAATACTTGCACATCAGGCTTGAGCGCCGGCTTAGTGGAAGAATGCTCCAAGAGAGCCAGCAACGGACGAAATCCACTCCAGTTAAACCATTGGCCATGAAAGCCCTGAGCTTGGAAAGTTGAGGGGCATATCGGGCCCGGTCTTGGGCGCTTAGATGCTGGGGCAAAGGATGGGTTGTTGCCAGACGATAAGCGCGGTAACCCGACAGCGGATTTTCTCCTTCAGGCGAAGTGTCTTTACAATAGAACCAAGTCTGGTTCCATTCTTTGGGGTGGCTGTGAAGAGCAGCGTGAGGGAAACTTACGTCTTTTCTTTTCTGGATGCTGACACCACCCAGTTCCTGATGAGGCCCATCAGTAAATTTTGTCCGCCGGTTCAGATGGAAGAAATCCCGGAACAGATCCACTGATGGTTCTTCTTGAAGGTATGCCTCCGAGAAAACTTGGAAGTTACAGATGTTCGATACATAATTCGGGCCTACATCTTGTGGGTGGAGTTGAAAAGCAGCTAACACATCCCGGAAGAACTTTGAACCGGGGGGACTGAAACCCCAGGCCAGATGATCAAAGAAAACTATGATCTCTCCTTCCTGGGGTGTAGGAGGACACTCCATTCCAGGAGCCCGCCAGTGCAGAACTTCCTTAGGGCCCAGAACGCCAATGGAGGCCGCTTTAACTAAGTCGTCCTCAGTGATCCGGGAAGGAACCCAATTGCAAGCGACAAATTGTTTGGCCATCGTTGCTGATGAGGAAATGCTGAAAAATATAGTGCAAGACCCGGTTTACAACTAGTGAAACAAACCGGCAGTTTCGTGAAGTTATTCACCTAATCAATGGTTTAAGCAAGGGGCTAATGGAACCCCCTAATCCGGATTGGGCGTGTACAAGACAACCACCGGTTTATGGTAATAAAAAGAGGAAGTTAAACCGTCAATTATGGAATACGGGCTAAAATCTAAAACCGTCAAGGAAAGCATATGAAGCGTGAGTTATGACTAATCTGGCGGTATAATCTGCAGATCTAAAGTGCGCAAAGCAGTTTTCACATAAAGCAGAGGTAAATATGGATCTAAGGCGCAGGAGAAAAGACAGAATAATACAAGTTATATTCAGTGAAGGCCGCGGAGGTTATCTACAGATTCAATCTAAACTAACAGTGCTGGAAAAGCTAAGGTATAATGGCGCAGCAGAAGCGCACGGATGAGGATCAAGCCTAACGAGTTTATATCTACAACCAAGATCAATCTGAAGGAAATATGCCCTAGAGGCAATAATAAAGTTATTATTTATTTCCTTATATCATGATAAATGTTTATTATTCATGCTAGAATTGTATTAACCGGAAACTTAGTACATGTGTGAATACATAGACAAAACAGAGTGTCCCTAGTATGCCTCTACTAGACTAGCTCATTGATCAAAGATGGTTATGTTTCCTAGCCATAGACATGAGTTGTCATTTGATCAACGGGATCACATCATTAGGAGAATGATGTGATGGACAAGACCCGTCCGTTAGCTTAGCACTATGATCGTTTAAGTTTTACTGCTATTGCTTTCTTCATGACTTATACATGTTCCTATGACTATGAGATTATGCAACTCCCAAATACCGGAGGAACACTTTGTGTGCTACCAAACGTCACAACGTAACTGGATGATTATAAAGGTACTCTACAGGTGTCTCCGAAGGTACTTGTTGGGTTGGCGTATTTCGAGATTAGGATTTGTCACTCCGATTGTCTGAGAGGTATCTCTGGGCCCACTCGGTAATGCACATCACAATAAGCCTTGCAAGCATTGCAGCTAATGAGTTAGTTGCAGGATGATGTATTACGGAACGAGTAAAGAGACTTGCCGGTAACGAGATTGAACTAGGTATTGAGATACCGACGATCGAATCTCGGGCAAGTAACATACCGATGACAAAGGGAACAACGTATGTTGTTATGCGGTTTGACCGATAAAGATCTTCGTAGAATATGTAGGAGCCAATATGAGCATCCAGGTTCCGCTATTGGTTATTGACCGGAGATGAGTCTCGGTCATGTCTACATAGTTCTCGAACCCGTAGGGTCCGCACGCTTAACGTTTGATGACGATCGGTATTATGAGTTTATGAGTTTTGATGTACCGAAGGAGTTCGGAGTCCCGGATGAGACCTGGGACATGACGAGGAGTCTCGAAATGGTCGAGACGTAAAAATCGATATATTGGACGACTATATTCGGACATCGGAAAGGTTCCGAGTGATTCGGGTATTTTCGGAGTACCGGGGAGTTACGGGAATAGAAGAGAGAGGCCAAAAGGAAGGAGGCGCGTGCCCCCCTTCTGGTCCGAATTGGACAAGGGGTGCAGCCACCTTTTCCTTCTCCCTCTCCACCTCTTTCCTTCTCTCCTACTCCGGAAAGGAAAGGGGAATCCTACTAGGACTTGGGAGTCCTAGTAGGACTCCCCACACTTGGCGCGCCCCCTCTAGGGCCGGCCTCTCCCTTGCTCCTTTATATACGGGGGCAGGGGGGCACCCTAGGACACACAAGTTGAATTGTTCTAGCCGTGTACGGTGCCCCCCTCCACAGAAACACACCTCGGTCATACCATTGCAGTGCTTAGGCGAAGCCCTGCGCCGGTAGATACATCATATCCGTCACCACGTCGTCGTGCTGACGAAACTCTCCCGTGAAGCTCAACTGGATCAAGAGCTCGTGGGACGTCATCAAGCTGAACGTGTGCTGAACGCGGAGGTGCCGTACGTTCGGTGCTTGATCGGTTGGATCGCGAAGAAGTTCGACTACATCAACCGCGTCACTTGACGCTTCCGCTCCCGGTCTACGAGGGTACGTAGACACACTCTCCCCTCTCGTTGCTATGCATCTAGTAGATAGATCTTGCGTGATCGTAGGATTTTTTTTGAAATACTACGTTCCCCAACAGTGGCATCATGAGCCAGGTCTATGCGTAGATGATATGCACGAGTAGAACACAAGTGAGTTGTGGACGATACTAGTCATACTGCTTACCAGCATGTCATTCTTTGATTCGGCGGTATTGTTGGATGAAGCGGCCCGGACCGACATTACGCGTACGCTTACGCGAGACTGGTTCTACCGACGTGCTTCGCACACAGGTGGCTGGCGGGTGTCAGTTTCTCCAACTTTAGTTGAATCAAGTGTGGCTACGCCCGGTCCTTGTGAAGGTTAAAACAGCACATACTTGACGAAATATCGTTGTGGTTTTTGTATGCGTAGGTAAGAACGGTTCTTGCTAAGCCCGTAGCAGCCACGTAAAACTTGCAACAACAAAGTAGAGGACGTCTAACTTGTTTTTGCAGGGCATGTTGTGATGTGATATGGTCAAGACATGATGAGATATACGATTTTGTATGAGATGATCATGTTTTGTAAAGTTATCGGCAACTGGCAGGAGCCATATGGTTGTCGCTTTATTGTATGAAATGCAATCGCCATGTAATTGCTTTACTTTATCACTAAGCGGTAGCGATAGTCGTATAAGCAATAGTTGGCGAGACGACAATGATGCTACGATGGAGATCAAGGTGTCGCGCCGGCGACGAAGGTGATCATGACGGTGCTTTGGAGATGGAGATCAAAAGTACAAGATGATGATGGCCATATCATGTCACATATTTTGATTGCATGTGATGTTTATCTTATTATGCTTCTTATTTTGCTTAGTTCGACGGTAGCATTATAAGATGATCCCTTACTAAATTTCAAGGTATAAGTGTTCTCCCTGAGTATGCACCGTTGCGAAAGTTCGTCGTGCCGAGACACCACGTGATGATCGGGTGTAATAAGCTCTACGTTCAAATACAACGGGTGTAAGCCAGTTTTGCACACGCAGAATACTCGGGTTAAACTTGACGAGCCTAGCATATGCAGATATGGCCTCGGAACACTGGAAACCGAAAGGTTGAGCGTGAATCATATAGTAGATATGATCAACATAAGATGTTCACCATTGAAACTACTCCATCTCACGTGATGATCGGACATGGATTAGTTGATTTGGATCACGTGATCATTTAGATGACCGGAGGGATGTCTATCTAAGTGGGAGTTCTTTAAGTAATATGATTAATTGAACTTTAATTTATCATGAACTTAGTCCTGATAGTTTTTGCATATCTATGTTGTAGATCAATAGCTCACGATGTTGCTCCCCATTTATTTTTTATATGTTCCTAGAGAAAACTAAGTTGAAAGATGTTAGTAGCAATGATGCGAAATTGTTCCGTGATCTGAGGATTATCCTCATTGCTGCACAGAGAATTATGTCCTTGATGCACCGCTAGGTGACAGACCTATTGCAGGAGCAGATGTAGATGTTATGAACGTTTTGACAAAAGCTCGGTATGATGACTACTTGATAGTTTAAGTGCACCATGCTTTACGGCTTAGAACCGGGACTTCAAAAACGTTTTGAACGCCACGGAGCATATAAGATGTTCCAAGAGTTGAAATTAGTATTTCATACTCATGCCCGTGTCGAGAGGTATAAGACTTCTGACAGTACTTTGCCTACAAGATGGAGGAGAATAGCTCAACCAGTGAGCATGTGCTCAGATTGTCTGCGTACTACAATTACTTGAATCAAGTGGGAGTTAATCTTCCAGATAAGATAGTAATTGACAAAGTTCTCTAGTCACTATCACCAAGTTAGTAGAATTTCGTGATGAACTATAATATGCAAGGGATGACGAAAGGAATTCCCGAGCTCTTCGCGATGCTGAAGTCGGCGATGGTAGAAATCATGAAAAAGCATCAAGTGTTGATGGTTAACAAGACCACTTGTTTCAAGTAAAGGGCAAAGGGATAGAAGGGGAACTTCAAGAAGAATGACAAGCAAGTTGTCACTCCCGTGAAGAAACCCAAAGCTAAAAATCAAGCCTGAAACTAAGTGCTTCTACTGCAAAGGAAATGGTCACTGGAAGTGGAACTGCCCTAGATACTTGGCGGATAAGAAGGATGGCAAAGTGAACAAAGTTGTATTTTGATATACAGATTATTGATGTGTACTTTACTAGTGTTCATAGCAACCCCTGGGTATTTGATACCGGTCCAGTTGCTAAAATTAGTAACTCGAAACCAGAATTGTAGAATGAACAGAGACTAGTTAAAGATGAAGTGACGATGTGTGTTGGAAGTGGTTCCAAGATTGATATGATCATCATCGCACACTCCCTATACTTTCGGGATTAGTGTAAATCCTAAATAAATGTTATTTGGCATTTGCGTTGAGCATCAATATGATTTTATCATATTTGTTGCAATACGGTTATTCATTTAAAGTCATAGAATAATTGTTATTCTGTTTACATGAATAAAACCTTCGATGGTCATACACCCAATGAAAATAGTTTGTTGGATCTCGATCGTGGTGATACACATATTCATAACATTGATTCCAAAAGATGCAAGGTTAATAATGATAGTGCAACTTATTTGTGGCACTGCCGTTTAGGTCATAAAGGTGTAAAGCGCATGAAGAAACTCCATAGTGATGGACTTTTGGAATCACTTGATTATGAATCACTTGGTGCTTGTGAACCATGCCTCATGGGAAAGATGACTAAAACTCCGTTCTCCCGAACAATGGAGCGAGCAACAGATTTGTTGGAGATCATACATACAGATGTATGTGGACCAATGAGTGTTGAAGCTCGCGGCAGGTATCGTTATTTTCTGACCTTCACTGATGATTTGAGCAGATATGGGTATATCTACTTAATGAAGCACAAGTCTGAAACATTTGAAAAGTTCAAAGAATTTCAGAGTGAAGTGGAGAATCATCATAACAAGAAAATAAGAGTTTCTACGATATGATCGTAGAGGTAAAATATTTGAGTTAGCGAGTTTGGCCTTCAGTAAAAACAATGTGAAATAGTTTCACTACTCACGCCACCTGGAACACCACAGTGTAATGGTGTGTCCGAACGTCATAACCGTACTTTATTAGATATGGTGCGATCGATGATGTCTCTTACCGATCTACCACTATCGCTTTTGGGGTTATGCATTAGAGACAGCTACATTCACGTTAAATAGGGCACCATCTAAATCCGTGGAGATGACACCGTATGAACTGTGGTTTGACGAGAAACCTAAGCTGTCATTTCTTTAAGTTTGGGACTGCGATGCTTATGTGAAAAAGTTTCAACATGATAAGCTCGAACCCAAATCGGAGAGGTAAATCTTCATAGGATACCCAAAAGAAACTGTTGGGTACACCTTCTATCACAGATCCGAAGGCAAGGTCTTTGTTGCTAAGAGTGGATCCTTTCTAGAGAAGGAGTTTCTCTCGAAAGAAGTGAGTGGGAGGAAAGTAGAACTTGATGAGGTAATTGTACCTTCTCCCGAATTGGAAAGTGGAACATCACAGAAACAAGTTCCAGTGATTCCTACACCAATTAGTGAGGAAGCTAATGATGATGATCATGAAACTTCAGATCAAGCTTCTGCTGAACTTCGTAGATCAACCAGAGTTCGTTCCGCATTAGAGTGGTACGGCAACCCGGTTCTGGAAGTCATGTTACTGGACCATGATGAACCTACGAACTATGAGGAAGCGATGATGAGCCCAGATTCCGCAAAATGGCTTGAGGCCATGAAATCTGAGATGGGATCCATGTATGAGAACAAAGTGTGGACTTTGGTTGACTTGCCCGATGATCGGCAAGCCATCGAAAATAAATGGATCTTCAAGAGGAAGACTGGCACTGACGGTAATGTTACTGTTTACAAAGCTCGACCTGTTGCGAAAGTTTTTTCAACAAGTTCAAGGAGTTGACTACGATGAGACTTTCTCACCCGTAGCGATGCTTAAGTCTGTCCGAATCATGTTAGCAATTGCCGCATTTTATGAAATCTGGCAATTGGATAACAAAACTGCATTCTTTAATGGATTTATTAAAGAAGACTTGTATATGATGCAACCAGAAGGTTTTGTCAATCCTAAAGGTGCTAACAAAATGTGCAAGCTCCAGCGATCCATCTATGGACTGGTGCAAGCATCTCGGAGTTGGAATATACGCTTTGATAAGTTGATCAAAGCATATAGATTTATACAGACTTGCGGTGAAGCCTGTATTTACAAGAAGTGAGTGGGAGCGCTACAACCTTTCTGATAAGTATATGTCAATGACATATTGTCGATCGGAAATGATGTAGAATTTTCTGGAAAGCATAAAGGAGTGTTTGAAAGGAGTTTTTCAAAGAAAGACTTTGGTGAAGCTGCTTACATATTGGGCATCAAGATCTATAGAGATAGATCAAGACGCTTGATAAGACTTTCGATGAGTACATACCTTGATAAGATTTTGAAGTAGTTCAAAATGGATCAGTCAAAGAAGGAGTTCTTGCCTGACTTGTAAGGTGTGAAGTTGAGTAAGACTCAAAGCCAGACCATGGCAGAAAAATATAGAGAGAATGAAAGTCATTCCCTATGCCTCAGCCATAGGTTCTATAAAGTATGCCATGCTGTGTACCAAACATGTTGTGTACCTTGCCATGAGTTTGTCAAGGGGGTACAATAGTGATCCAGGAGTAGATCACTGTACAACGGTCAAAATTATCCTTAGTAACTGGATGACTAAGGAAATGTGTCTCGATTATGGAGGTGATAAAGAGTTCGTCGTAAAGGGTTACGCCGATGCAAGCTTTGACACTAAATCCAGATGACTCTAAGTATCAATCTGGATGCGTATTGAAAGTGGGAGCAATTAGCTAGAGTAGCTCTATGCGGAGCATTGTAGACATAGAAATTTGCGAAATACATACGGATCTGAATGTGACAGACCTGTTGACTAAACTTCTCTCACAAGCAAAACATGATCACACCTTATTACTCTTGGGTATTAATCACATAGCGATGTGAACTAGATTATTGACTCTAGTAAACCCTTTGGGTGTTGGTCACATGGTGATGTGAACTATGGGTGTTATTCACATAACGATGTGAACTATCGGTATTAAATCACATGGCGATGTGAGCTAGATTATTGACTCTAGTGCAAGTGGGAGACTGAAGGAAATATGCCCTAGAGGCAATAATAAAGTTATTATTTATTTCCTTATATCATGATAAATGTTTATTATTCATGCTAGAATTGTATTAACCGGAAACTTAGTACATGTGTGAATACATAGACAAAACAGAGTGTCCCTAGTATGCCTCTACTAGACTAGCTCATTGATCAAAGATGGTTATGTTTCCTAGCCATAGACATGAGTTGTCATTTGATCAACAGGATCACATCATTAGGAGAATGATGTGATGGACAAGACCCGTCCGTTAGCTTAGCACTATGATCGTTTAAGTTTTACTGCTATTGCTTTCTTCATGACTTATACATGTTCCTATGACTATGAGATTATGCAACTCCCAAATACCGAAGGAACACTTTGTGTGCTACCAAACGTCACAACGTAACTGGGTGATTATAAAGGTACTCTACAGGTGTCTCCGAAGGTACTTGTTGGGTTGGCGTATTTCGAGATTAGGATTTGTCACTCCGATTGTCTGAGAGGTATCTCTGGGCCCACTCCGTAATGCACATCACTATAAGCCTTGCAAGCATTGCAGCTAATGAGTTAGTTGCAGGATGATGTATTACGGAACGAGTAAAGAGACTTGCCGGTAACGAGATTGAACTAGGTATTGAGATATCGACGATCGAATCTCAGGCAAGTAACATACCGATGACAAAGGGAACAACGTATGTTGTTATGCGGTTTGACCGATAAATATCTTCGTAGAATATGTAGGAGCCAATATGAGCATCCAGGTTCCGCTATTGGTTATTGACCGGAGATGAGTCTCGGTCATGTCTACATAGTTCTCGAACCCGTAGGGTCCGCACGCTTAACGTTTGATGACGATCGGTATTATGAGTTTATGAGTTTTGATGTACCGAAGGAGTTCGGAGTCCCGGATGAGACCTGGGACATGACGAGGAGTATCGAAATGGTCGAGACGTAAAAATCGATATATTGGACGACTATATTCGGACATCGGAAAGGTTCCGAGTGATTCGGGTATTTTCGGAGTACCGGGGAGTTACGGGAATAGAAGAGAGAGGCCAAAAGGAAGGAGGCGCGTGCCCCCCTTCTGGTCCGAATTGGACAAGGGGTGCAGCCACCTTTTCCTTCTCCCTCTCCACCTCTTTCCTTCTCTCCTACTCCGGAAAGGAAAGGGGAATCCTACTAGGACTTGGGAGTCCTAGTAGGACTCCCCACACTTGGCGCGCCCCCTCTAGGGCTGGCCTCTCCCTTGCTCCTTTATATACGGGGGCAGGGGGGCACCCTAGGACACACAAGTTGAATTGTTCTAGCCGTGTACGGTGCCCCCTCCACAGAAACACACCTCGGTCATACCGTTGCAGTGCTTAGGCGAAGCCCTGCGCCGGTAGATACATCATATCCGTCACCACGCCGTCGTGCTGACGAAACTCTCCCGTGAAGCTCAACTAGATCAAGAGCTCGTGGGACGTCATCAAGCTGAACGTGTGCTGAACGCGGAGGTGCCGTACGTTCGGTGCTTGATCGGTTGGATCGCGAAGAAGTTCGACTACATCAACCGCGTCACTTGACGCTTCCGCTCCCGGTCTACGAGGGTACGTAGACACACTCTCCCCTCTCGTTGCTATGCATCTAGTAGATAGATCTTGCGTGATCGTAGGAATTTTTTTGAATACTACGTTCCCCAACACAATCTACAACGATGAACTACAAGAATGAGGGTTCATGGCGAGCTACGCAAGAAAACCTAAAAGTGAGATCTATGGAAAGAAGATAACATACCCAAGGAAACAGAGGACGGCGGCGAGTTCTCTGGTCGCGTTCAGGTTGATGCAGCGGCCGAACTGGTTGGCGACGGCGAGCTCGACGGACGGCGGCGAAAGCTCGGGCCTTGGAGACGGAGGAAGAAGAAGAAGCGGAACGGGAAAAGAGATGGGCCTCAACGGTATTTATAGGCCGAAGAGATAAAAACGGTAAGCATGGGAATCAAGGAGGCCAGGAATCGGATAAAGATTGAGCTATCACCTCGATCCTCGGTGCGGCAATAAAGAAAGGTAACAAACAGACGTGGGCATTAAATGCGAAGATGATGTCACGACGGATGGACACGATTCTAGGAGATGACATCATGGCCGGTTTATGAAGCAAACAAGTTGCAGAAAGGAAATTTGTACAAGACTTGGAAGACTGACATGAACAAGTTCAAATCAATCTGGGGCCTAATGCCAGGGATATTACTAGCATGTATAAACCGTCCAGGAGGGTCCGGGTTATATTGATAAGGTTGTATTATTACAAGCCCAGTAGAATATATACAAGATGTTACCGCCCGTAGAGGTTTAGGGCCCATGTATAAGGCCCACGGTCTGTAAATCGTCGTATCATGTAACTTGGGATGTAAAATAGAAAGAGTAGAGACCGAGGCGGACACGTTTATGAGCCGGCCTCGGGACTCTGTAAACCGGACCGGGCGTCGCCTCCTATATAAAGGGACGACCCGACGACGGTTCAGGAGAAGAGACAACAGCTCGAGACACAGGCAAGCGGATTCGCTCCCTGGTCATCGAAGCCCAAGCAATACCACACCAAACTAGACGTAGGCTTTTACCTTCATCGAAGGGGCCGAACTAGTATAAAATTCCCTATGTCCTTCGTCCGCTTTAACCCCTTCAAGCTAACCCGAGCGATGGCCTCACACCTAAGTTGGCTAAACCGGACATCTGCCGTGCTAATTCCACGACACTTGGCGAAAGCCAAGGGGAGTGCCCATACCTGTGTACTCAAGTCCCCTTCTTTGGTAATGCTGGTCATGAGGAAGGAGTAGTCTTCTTCTCCAACTTATGCCTAAGGATAAATTTTTCCTCCCACAAATCACCCTTCTCTTGCTCTAGCTTCAATATCCTTTTGGATAATGCCCCTTTTGCTTTCCTGTAGAAAATGGGATGAAATAAATTGGACCTTAGATTCGTTTACTCTGTTTGGGAGACTTGACTTCTTGAACTCCATGTGCATATCCCCGGGTTGAGGTAGAGGGGTGTCATCTTCATCCGAGATCGCATCAGTTGATTCTTCCCACTCGATGTCTTCCTCCTCCTCCTCGGTGTCTTCCTCCTTATCGGTGGACCATAGGTAGGGATAAGTTTCCCCAAAGATCTTTGGATCTGCAACATAGTGGGAAACATAATTTTCTCATCTGAATCTTGAGACGACATACTTTCAGATCTGCTAGAAAAATAGCACGAGACAAGAACAAAGGATATTTCTGCGATGCTGTGGTCAAATCGTTCGATGGGAATATATAAAGAAATTTTATCTTGGGAAACATGTATTCTGAAGGAAAACAGAGTCGAGAAGGTGCCCGAGGGGCCCACTACCCACCTGGGCGCACCTGGGGGGTAGGCGCGACCTGGTGCCTAGAGGGAACCTAGGTTGCCTTCCTGGATGTTTATTATTTTTGTATTTTTGTAATATTCCAGAATTGACAGAATATGTTTTTGCGGATTTTTAGGATTCTGTTTACTTACTGTATCATGTACCTCTCCCTTTTCAGGGTTCTCGAGTGTTCTGGAAGGCCTCCTTTATGTATTCCTTCGGTGTCATGGTTTGAATAATATTAGTTTCAACATTAATAGGTGTACCTAAAATATAGTGCTTAATTCTTTGTCTGTTGACCACCTTCCGATCAGTGCCTCTGGCATTATTGATCTGAATACCTCCAGACCGATAAACTTCTTCGATGATATATGGTACTTCCCATTTGGAGAATTGTACAATAGAACATACTAACCCACTTTAAATTCCCACTTTTGGATTCTTTTATCATGCCATCTTTTAATTTTTTTCTTTCAATGGTTTGGCATTTTCATAAGCTTGGGTTCTCCATTCATCTAGCGAGCTAATATCAAATAACCCCTTTTCACCGAAAAGTTTGAAATCATAATTGAGTTCCTTAATTGCCCAATATGCTTTATGTCCAAACTCAAGAGGTAAATGACATGCTTTTTCCATAAACCATTTTATATGGATACATACCCATAGGATTTTTATAAGTTGTTTTGTAATCCCAAAGTGCATCATCTAATTTCTTAGACCAATTCTTTCAGGACCTATTGACATGCAAAATTAACTTTATTTCCCTATTGCATAATTTGACTTGACCACTTAGATTGAGGGTGATAAGGAGATGCAATTCTATGATTGACATCATACTTAGCAAGCAATTTACGGAAAGCACCATCAATAAAATGTGAAATGCCAAATATCTAGGGACACCAAACCTCGGGAAAATAATTTCCTTCAGCATTTTAATGGAAGTGTTATGATCAGCACTACTAATTGTAATAACTTCTACCCACTTAGTGACATAATCAACAGCAACCAAAATATGTGTGTACACATTAGAGGAAGGAAAATGAGCCATATAATCAAAGCCTCAAACATCAAATGGTTCAATAACAATTGAATAATTCATAGGAATTTCCTGACGCTATCATTATTACCAATTCTTTGACATTCATCACAAGATGGGACAAACTTGCGAGCATCTTTGAAAATAGTAGGACAATAAAATCCAGACTATAATACATTGTGTGAAGTTCTAACACCCGCATGGTGTCCTCCGTAGACCTCCGAGTGACACTTACATAGGATATTTTCCTGTTCATGCTTAGGTATACAACGTCTAATAATACCATGTACTCCTTTGTAAAGATGTGGCTCATCCTAAAAGTAGTGTCTTAAATCAAAGGAGAACGTTTTCTTGTGTTGGTAGATGAAAGTAGGTGGTATATATTTAGCAACAATGTAATTAGCATAGTCAGCATACCAATGAGTGTTATGAGAAGCATTAATGACAACTAGTTGTTCATCAATGAAGCTATCATCAATAGGTAGTGGCTCATCAAGAATATTTTCTAACCCAGACAAGTTATCAGCTACGGGGTTCTCAACTCCCTTCCTATCAGTGATATGTAAATCAAATTCTTGTAGAAAAAGAATCCACCTAATAAGTCTAGGTTTAGCATCTTTCTTCTCCATAAGATATTTAATAACAACATGATCGGTGGGAACAATTACTTTAGAATCAACAATGTAAGATCTGAATTTATCACAAGCAAATACAACTGCTAAAAATTCTTTGTCAGTAGTAGCATAATTTCTTTTGGTACGTATAGTGTTTTACTAGCATAATGGATGGCATTTAAATTCTTATCAACTCTTTGTCCTAGCACAACACCGACAACATAGTCACTAGCATCACACATAATTTCAAACGGTAAGTTCCAATTAGGTGGTTGAACAATAGGTGCAGAGGTTAAGGCTTTCTTAATGTTTCCAAGGCTTCTACACAATCATCATTAGAAAACAAAAGGAACATCCTTTTTTAATAAATTGGTATGAGGCCTAGATATTTTAGAGCAGTCTTCGATAAACCTCCTATCGAAGCAAACATGACCAAGGAAACTTCTTATACCTTTAATATCTTTAGGACATGGAATTTTCTCAATTGCATCAACTTTAGCTTTATCCACCTCAATACCTTGTTCATAAATTGTATGCCCTAGAACAATACCTTCATTCACCATAAAGTGGCACTTCTCCCCATTCAAGACAAGATTATTTTGCTCACATGTCTACAAAACTAGATCAAGGTTGCTTAAGCAATCATCAAAAGAAGTTCCGTAAATGGAAAAATCATCCATGAAAACCTCAACAATCTTTTCACAAAAATCAGAGAATATAGCAGCCATACATCTTTGAAAGGTAGCTGGTGCATTGCATAAACCAAATGGCATACGTCTATAAGCATAAGTTCCAAAAGGGAAGGTAAAGGTGGGTTTATCTTGATCAGGTTGTGATACAACTATTTGAGAGAAACCAAAATATCCATGAGTAAAGCAAAAGTGTTTATGCTTTGACAAACTTTCTAGCATTTGGTCAATAAAAGGAAAATGATAATGATCTTTTCTAGTAGCCTGGTTTAATTTTCTAAAATCTATTACCATTCTATAGCCAGTCACAAATCTTTGTGGGATGAGTTCATTTTTATCATTAGGAACAACATTAATACCTCCTTTCTTAGGAACACGATGAACGGGATTTACCCATCTACTATAAGCTATAGGATAAATTATACCGGCTTCCAAAAGCTTTAATATTTTATTTCTTACCACTTCCTTCATTTTGGGATTTAGTCGTCGCTGATGATCAACAATGGGTTTAGCATCTGGTTCCATATTGATCTTGTACTGACAGGGATTGGGGCTAATGCCCTTAAGATCGTCAAGACTATATCCAATAGCGGCACGGTGCTTCCTTAGAGTTTTTAACAATCTATTTTCTTCATGCTCTATAAGGTTAGCACTTATAATAACATGATATATCTTATTCTCATCAAGATAAGCATATTTCAAAGTATCAGGTAATTGTTTTAATTCAAACACAGGATCACCATTAGGTCGAGGAGGAACTCCTAAAGTTTCAACAGACAAGTCGTGCTTAAGAATAGGTTGTTGTTCAAAGAACACCTTTTCTATTTCATTTCTTTCATGCAAGTGCATATCATTTTCATGGTCTAGCAAGTATTGTTCTAACGGATCGGCAGGGGGAACGAGAATAGAAGCAAGACCAATTATTTCATCTTTACTAGGCAATTCTTTGTCATGAGGTTGCCTACGAAACTTAGAGAAATTAAACTCATGAGACACATCACCAAAATTAACACTAACAGATTCTTTCTGGCAATCTATCTTAGCATTGATAGTGTTCAAGAAGGGTCTACCAAATATTATGGGACAAAAATCATCTTGTGAAGAACCAAGAACTAGAAAATCAGTGCGTACTTTATTTTCCCACACAAGACTTCAACATCTCTAACAATCCCAAGTGGTGTGATGGTGTCTCTATTTGCAAGTTTAATAGTAACATCAATATCTTCTATTTCAGCGGGTGCAAACTCATGCATAATTTCTTGATATAAGGTAAAAGGGATGACACTAACGCTAGCACCCATATCACATAAACCATGAAAGCAATGTTCTCTTATTTTGACTGAGACAACATGCATGCCAATAATGGGCTTATTCTTATCTTTAGTTTTCGCTCTAGCAATTCTAGCAGCTTCATCACAGGAATAAATAGCATGTCCATCAATATTATCAGCCAAGAGATCTTTAACCATGTCAATACTAGGTTCTACTTTAATTTGTTCAGGGGGTCTAGGTGCTCTAATATTACTTTTGTTAACCACGGTTGAGACTTTAGCATGTTCCTTTATCCTAACAGGGAAAGTTGGTTTTCAGTATAAGCGATAGGCACAACTGGGTCAACGTAAATGATAGTCTCATCTTTAACTATAACTGGTCCATCAACTTTTGCTTTAATAGGTGGATGATATTTAAACCACTTCTTCTTGGGGAGATCAACATGAGTAGCAAAGGATTCACAAAATGAGGCTACTATCTTAGAGTCAAGTCCATATTTAGTGCTAAAATCATGGAAAGCATCGGTACACATAAAAGTTTTAACACAATCAAACTCAAGTTTTATACCTGACTCCTTACCTTCATCGAGTTCCCAATCTTCAAAGTTGCGTTTAATTCTTTCAAGAAGATCCCACTTGAATTCAATAGTCTTCCTCATAAAGGAACCAGTACAAGAAGTATCGATCATGGATTGATCATTATGATAAAGCCAAGCATAAAAAATATTTATAATGATTTCTCTCGAGAGCTCGTGATTGGGGCATGAATATAACATTTACTTAAGCCTCCCCAAGATTGAGCGATACTTTCTCCTTTATGAGACCAAAAATTATAGATATAATTCCGATCACGATGAACTAGATGCATAGGATAATTTTTTTTGGTGAAGTTCCAATTTCAACTGATTCAAGCTCGAAGCTCCAATATCATCGCATAGCCTACACCATGTCAATGCCCCCCGCAAAGATAAAGGGAAAACCTTCTTCATAAATTCATCTCCGGGTAAACCTGCAAGCTTAACTAATCCACAAACTTCATCCACATAGATTAGGTGCATATCAGGATGTAGTGTTCCATCTCCTGCATAAGCATTAGCTAGCAGTTTCTCTATCATACCCGAAGTAATCTCATAACCAATATTTTCAGTAGGTTCGGTAGGTTGAGGAGCAACTCTCTATGCTTCCGGTCGAGGTGAAGATACCCCGAACAAACCCCTCAAAGGATTTTTTTTCCATAGTGACAAGTAACAGTAAATTTTAGCATGTAATATAAATTTTCCTTACCAAATTGCGCTTAGCAAAGGCACTTCACTCCTCGGAAACGGCACCAGAAAAGAGTCTTGATGACCCACAAGTATAGGGGATCAATTGCAAGTTCATAACCATTTCGATAAGTAAGAGTATCAAACCCGACGAGGAGCAGAAGGAAATGACAAGCAGTTTCCAGCAAGGTAATTTCTACAAGCACTGAAATTGTTGGTAACAAGTTGTTTGATAGCAAGATAAAAAGGAGACTTGGTACCTAGTGGGCACCTGGGTGGACTCCTCCAGCATCTCTTTTCTCCAGTATTTTATATATATTCCAAAATAATTCTCCATAAAATTTCAGCCCATTTGGAGATGTGCAGAATAGGTATCTCCGATGTAGCTTTTTCAGGTCCAAAATTCCAGCTACCGGTATCCCCCCTCTTTGTGTAAACCTTGAAAATTATGAGAGAAAATGCATTAGAATTACTCCCCAAAGTGTTATAATTAATAAAAACACTAACAATAACAGTAAGAAAACATGATGGAAAATGGACGTATCAGAGTACTCCCTTGCCCTCGTCCAAGGTCGAGGAGGATGGGGCCATGATCTGAAGTGGACGCTGAATGAAATATGCGCAAGGATAGCTGATCGGAACCAAGCTATCCATTGCCCCATGGACAATGCCCGATCAAGGTTTATGTGGAGAAGATAAAAAGGAGAAATTCTGACATCAACTAGGCGGATCAATGGGCTATGGAAATTCCCATCAATCGATATCAATGCGAGGATTAGGGATTGCCATGCAACGGACACACTAAGAACTATAAGTGTATGAAAGCTCAAAAGAAAACTAAGTGGGTGTGCATCCAACTTGCTTGCTCATGAAGACCCAGGGCAATTTGAGGAAGCCCGTCGTTGGAATATACAAGACAAGTTCTATAAGAAAAATTCACACTAGTAATATATGAAAGTGTCAAAATAGGAGACTCTCTATCATGAAGAACATGGTGCTACTTCGAAGCACAAGTGTGGAAAAGAATAGTAACATTGTCCCTTCTCTCATTTTTTTTGTTTTCCTTTTTTTAGAGACTCCCCTCTTCTTTTGGAGACTCTTTCTCTTTGTTTGGAGACTCTTTTGGCCTCTCCCTATTATTTTTATACCCTCACATGGGACAATGTTCTAATGATGATGATCATCACACTTTTATTTACTTACAACTCAATAAAACTAATACATAATGACTATATGAATGCCTCTGGCAGTGTACCAGGATGTGCAATGATCTAGCATAGCAAATATATCAAAAAACAAACAAGCCATGAAAATATCATGCTAGCTGTCTTGCGATCATGCAAAGCAATATGACAATGAACGCTCAAGTCATGTATATGAATGTCTATGGAAATGCCATAATAGGTAGGTATGGTGGCTGTTTTGAGGAAGGTATAAGGACGGTTTTATGCACCGGCGAAAGTTGCGTGGCACGAGAGAGGCTAACAATGGTGGAAGGGTGAGAATACGTATAATCCATGGACTCACATTAGTCATAAAGAACTCACATACTTATTGCAAAAGTTTATTAGCCCTCGAGGCAAAGTACTACTACGCATGCTCCTAGGGGGGAGGTTGGTAGGAGTTAACCATTGCGTGCCTCAGACTTTCACACAAAGATACACAATCAAGGATAAATTTTTCTCCAACTTCTTAGCATAACGGGACACCATACGTGCATGCTTCGGGAATCACAAACCTTAACACCAATATTCTTACTAAACCACAATCATCCACTAGTACCTCCCATATATTAGCATCTCTATATCGCAAAACTATTGCAAGGAATCAAACATATCATATTCAACGACTTACAATTTTATGTAGGATTTTATGAGTAACCATGTGAATGACCAATTCCTGTTAACTCTCTAAATAGATATAAGTGAAGCATGAGAGTTTAATTATTTATACAAAAGGTTGGCCCAAGCTCTAACAAATATAAGTGAAGGAAAAGAGCATTCTACAAATAACGGTTTATCTATGTAGAGAAATAGTCATCCAAACTTCAAATAATATAAGTGAAGCACATGAAGCATTCTATAAAGCCATACTCAAAAGATATATAAGTGAAGTGCAAAGAGAATTCTATAAATCAACCAAGGACAATCTCATACCAGCATGGTGCATTATTAAAAAAAGGCTCACGACGCTCCAAGAATTTATGCATATCATGTGAAGAGTAAAAATATAGCTCCAAGTAAAATTACCGATGGTCGTTGGAAGAAAGAGGGGATGCCTTCCGGGGCATCCCCAAGCTTAGTTGCTTGGGAGTCCTTGAATATTACCTTGGGGTGCCTTGGGCATTCCCAAGCTTAGGATCTTGCCACTCCTTATTCCTTCATCCATCGTGATCTCACCCAAAACTTGAAAACTTCAATCACAGAAAACTTAACAAAACCCTCATGAGATCCGTTAGTATAATAAAGCAAATCACCACTTTAAGTATTGTTGCAAACCCATTCATATTTTATTTTTGCATAATCCCTACTGTATTCTAACTTCTCCAAGTCTTATACCAAATATAAAATCCAAGGTTTCATCAAAACAAGCAAAACAATGCATCAAAAACAGAATTTGTCAAAAACATGACAGACTGTAGCAATCTGAGCCTTAGCCATACTTCTGTAACTCTAAAAATTCTGAAAAAATAGGAAAAAAATACTAACTTTGTAGCAGTATTGTGTAAAAATTTCAGAAAATTTTGACGTTCCAGTAAATAATGTAAATTCACGCACTACAACCAAAGTTTATGTTTTTTCACTGCGCATACCAATCAAGCAATCAAATCATCCTAAAGGTAAATCTTGGCACATTATTTTTATAATATAACGGATTTGTACAAGGGGATAATTATTTTTGTTGAAAAGTTTCTGTAATCAAGGTTCACAAAGTTTCCATGGGCATGAACAAAGTTCAAGGCTAGCTCCCACTTTGACAATGCTCGTCTTTCTCACTTTCACTTTTATTTTTGAAAAGGTTTTATGTTCCCCTCTATGTTTTTTGTTTTTAAACTTTATAAAAGCACACAAAAGAAATAAATGACTCTCTAAAACATCCTGGTTGTCTCCCTAGCAGTGCTTTCTTTAAAGCCATTAAGCTAGGCATATAGTGCTCAAGTAATGGATCCACCCGGATCCTAAGGTATATCAAAGCCAATTTTAATTAAAAATGATTTGTAATTTATTAGTGAGCACAAAGTAATATATATCATGCAACAACGAAGTCTAACTCTCTTCCTATTCATCGGCATGTTAAAGAAAAATTCCCGCACACAAAGTAAAGGGCGATACATAACATAAACAGTTTCTTGCAATTTTATCGTAAACATAGAGAGGCGGAGATGTAGTTCCTCTCCCATAATAATTACAAGTAGGAGCAGCAAGCACATTGTAGTGCATCTAGTGCGCCTTAGTAATTTTGGTGTATTGAAGACTTATAGGTTAAGGGACTAATGTGTTTGTGAGTGTACACATGTACTATAAGTCTATGAGGAGTTTGATATTTACGAAGAAAGTCGACCCCTAAAAATGTATGTCTTCATTTGAAGATTTTGGTTTTCTTGAAGACTTTGAAAATGAGGAAATTGGTATGACCTTGAAGACTTGGATATTCATGCGAGGATTATGAAATGTGAAGACTTTTGTTTTCGTAGTTTTATTTTCTCTTTCTTGAGTCATAGGAAACACCGTACTGTTAAAGGGGGTCAAGGTAAAACTAAGGAAACACATTTCCAAGTGATGCTCATCTCAAAGCCTACAGTACCAGTCCTTTCGAGTGAAGCCATTGGAAAAGTCATACAGCTCAGTCAATTTCTTCAGTGATAAAGACAAAGTTCTTCTGTTCCCTAAGGAATTTGTTCTGACCGAGGAGTTAGGAATTTGCCAGTGCGGATTGCCTACAAGTGAGGAACATGATAGCCCTGAGGAATTTGAGAGCTAAATTTTCTGACCATTGTGCTATATGCCAACTATCCCAAAATATCTTATCCACCTAGCGGTCATATCACTGAAGGGCATTTATGTCTTATCATGTCAGGCTGCTCCCTAGGCTATAAATAGCGCCCCCCCTACAACCACTAGTTGGTTGGCTGCTCCAAGAGAAAATGACACTTGTCATTAGAGCAACACATGCTCCGAGTACTTTGAGCAAAAATTATCACGTGAGGAAAAACCCAAAACCCCAACACCTAAAACCCAAATGTGATTGAGCATCACTGAAGAGAGTGTTCCTGTGTGGAACCTACACTTGTTACCTTTGAAGACTGTGATCATCCAGACGGTTATGCGTCAATTTTCTAGAGCAACCAAGATGAATTGTGGATCGCCGAGGGACCAAGTCTGTGTAGGTTTGGAAGTCACCTATGAAGACTTACAACTAGTGATTGGGCGAGGTCTGTGTGACCTTAGCTCAAGGGGAATACGGTGAGGACTAAGTGTCCTGGACCGTGTGTCCATGATTGGGTGTTCGGGATTGTGTGTCCTCGGGTTTGAATACCTAGCCGTCCTAACCAGACGTACAACTGTCACAACAGTTGGAACTGGTCTACCAAATCATTATCTTCACCAAGCCTACTGGTTCTATTTCCTCAAACCTTCCATTTACTCACTCATGTATTGTTGAACTTGATCTATACTGTTTGAAGACTTTGACTGAAGACTTTATCAATTTCCTCAACCCCATTTCTTCAGTCTGTCTTTAGCCTGCTTATCCTGTTTAGACGCTACATGTGCTCTGTGTTTGCTTTCATTTCATCATGATGACTATGCTACTGCTTTGTTATGCATGCACCTGAGTATCTATTCCGCTGCTAGTAGTTTGTTGCTTAGGTAATTCCTCACCTAGAATTTCCTCAATGACGAATTTGTAAAAATCACCTATTCACCCCCTCTAGTCGATATAATGCACCCTAAATTGGTATCAGACCAAGCTACTCCCTTGTTCTGTGTGCTTTTGGTTTAACCACCTGGAGTTTTAGTTATGTCGACCGCAGGCATGAAGAAAGTGTCATGTCCCATCTTTGATGGTCATGACTATACTAAGTGGAAGGCCATGATGAAGAAGAGCCTCTTGGCGATGGATATCGAGCTGTGGACCGTCACTTAAATTGGTCTTACCGATTTGTGCAAGACGGCGAATGATGAGGACATTCGCAAATACAATCGTCTGGACATCATGGCGAAGGATATCATCTGCTCCTGTTTATCCCGAGATCAATTCAGACTCATCATGCATCTGTGTAATGCAAAGCTCATCTGGGACTGAATCTCTGATGTCTATGAAGGTCATCGAACTTGTCAGGATCCTTGATTTGTTGAGTTCAAGGAATCACTCAAAACGATGACTTTCGAACCTGAACCATCATCTTCCACACCTTGCCTCATGGCAAAAGGTGCAAAGGTAACTGGCTATTACTCATCTGAGTCTAGTGATGATGATTTCAGACCTAGTTATTCCAAACTTGCTAATATTGCCATAAAACAGCAAAAGGCTTTTGAAAAGGTTCAAAATTTGCTAGAAAGAAGCGTTGACCTGTTAGGTGAAGAAATGGACTGAACTCAAACTTTGACTGATAATCTTCTGCAACTATAGTCTAAGTTTGATAACCTTCGGGGTCTTCATAACATGCTCCTAACCGATCATGAGAAGCTTTCTTATGAATTGCTTCAAAGAAAGCAAGATCTTGAAAAGCTTAGGGTGAGTTATGAAGATCTTCTGAAGGAAAACGATTCATTACTTGCTCAACAGATCAGTTCCATTTAGGAAGAATTAAGTCCACCATGTCTGAAATGCATTGAACATGAAACTGTTAATTCTTCACCTGAAAGTTCAAATGCTTCTATTGATGCAAATTCTACAACTATTTATGTGGTGACAATTTCCTCAACTAAGGAAACCACCAATGCTACTGACAAAAATTCAGGGTTGAAGGAATTGTATGTGACTGGCATGTACAAAAGCCTCAAAGGTCATCAGACTCTCTATGATGTGCTTAAAAAGAAGATTTCGAACAGGAACCCTAGGAAAGAGGGTATTGCCTTTGAGAGGAAACTCAATGTTGATGGGACCTACTGGAAACCTGAGCAGTATCCCAAAACCTCATGGGTTGCTGCAAAATGATCTCCAATAGATCCATCTACCTTATCTGGCTTTACTTGTGAATCTTAACATTCATTTGTGAGTCATTTGACTCTAACTATAAACTGTTCAAAAATCAGAATGGTGAAGTATTTGCTACATATGTTGGAACTAACTGCAGGAATGGCCCAAAGAAAATCTGGGTTCCCAAAAGGTATCTTGAGAATCCTCAAGTGAATGTCCTCATGACACCACCTATGAAGAACAGGAACCCAGATCGAATTCTTCATATGGATCCAAGTCCTCATACAGACCAAGTTCCTCAAGTGGGTCAAATTCATCATATGATCATCATCATGCTAATGCTTCTGTTTT
This sequence comes from Secale cereale, assembly GCA_902687465.1. Taxonomy (NCBI): domain Eukaryota; kingdom Viridiplantae; phylum Streptophyta; class Magnoliopsida; order Poales; family Poaceae; genus Secale; species Secale cereale. The sequence goes on along the minus strand of LR738712.1, from coordinate 626,735,251 downwards.
GCAAGGAAAGTCTAAGGGTTATTAATATGTGCATCATTCTTCAAATCATTATGTCCATAAGTCCTCGAAGAATTTCTCTGCTTACTCATATTCATACTCTAACCCCTCGTCTGTGAAACAAAATGCACTGGCTTAAATGCCATTATTCTCAATTGGTGCTTGCAGAATGATGAACTCTTTGCCACCCCTTCAGATGTGGATGGTGAAGAAAAAGAACTAATCTCTTATGCAGGGTCAGGTCTCCAGACGAACTTAAACGTCTGAATAATTTGCTGGAGACCCGAGAATGCTTGAAAGGACGCAAGCTAATCATGAAGAAATGATCCATTCATTTCTCACGTCCTCATCCTACTTCATATATTGCTCTTATTGATGAAGTTCATTCTGATGAATTTGATGTCATATTGTTCACTATGAAGCATATGAGTTGTAAGATGCACTATTCATCTCTAGGATGAATCTCTCAAAGCTACTGAGTGGGTCCTCGATAGTGGATGTACAAATCACAAAGGAAAAAGCAAGTACAAGAAATCTTCAAGCGATTTTCCTCAAGGGCCTTGACGAATTTCGGTGTGAAGATCAAACAAATCTGGAGTGACAATGGGACCGAGTTCAAGAACACTGGTCTTGATGATTATCTTGGTGAACTTGGTATTACTCATGAGCTATCATCCCCTTACACTCCTCAGCAGAACGGCATTGTGGAGCACAAAAACATGACTCTTGTTGAGATGGCTCACACTATGCTTGATGAATACAAGACGCCTCTCTGTTTCTGGCCGGAGGCTATCAACACTGCGTGCCATATCATCAACAGGGTATATCTCCACAAACTCATCAAGAAAACTTCGTACAAACTCCTCACTGAGAAGAAACCCAATGTGAGTTATCTCAAAGTCTTCGGTGCTAAATGTTGGGTTAGAGATCCTCATCTCAATTCCAAATTTGCACCGAAAGCACATGAAGGTTTCATGCTTGGTTACGGAAAGGACTCGCACACCTACAGAATCTTCATCAATCATCTTCACAAGATTGTTGAGACTGTAGATGTGCGGTTCGATGAAACTAATGGCTCACAAAGAGAGCACCTACCTCCTGTGACCGGAGAAATACCTCCTGAGGAATCCATTAAGTTCAAGGCTAGTGAGGATATCATCCCCACTGAAGAATCTGTTGAAGAAGTCATTCCTGACCATGAAGAAAATCATACGGGTGCTCCTGAAGAAACTGCCGCTGAAGAAAATGCTCAGCCAGATCAAAGTCGTCTACCTGCTCATCCTAAAGTAGCAAAAGAAGTGCAGATTGAGAAAATCATCGACGACATCAATGCACCAGGTCTTCTCACACGCTCAAGAGCTTCACACTTATCTAACTTTTGTGGGCACTTTGCTTTTGTCTCTATCATAGAGCCCACAAAAGTTGATGAGGAATTTCTGGGACCTGAGTGGATTCAAGCTATGCAAGAGGAATTGTATCAATTCGAGCTCAACCATGTGTGGGAACTCATCAAGCGACTAGATCCTCGGAAGCACAATATCATCGGCACCAAGTGGATCTATCGAAACAAGCAAGATGAAAATGGCCTTGTGGTGAGGAATAAGGCTCGTCTCGTAGATCAAGGCTACACACAGGTTGAAGGAATTGACTTCGATGGAACTTTTGCTCCTGTTGCTAGACTTGAAGCTATTCGCATATTACTTGCTTATGCTAACCATCATAATATCATCTTATATCAAATGGATGTGAAAAGTGCATTCCTCAATGGTAAGCTTGAGGAAGAAGTATATGTTGCTCAACCCCCAGGTTTTGAAGATCCTAAACATCCTGACAAAGTCCTCAAACTCAACAAGGCCCTCTATGGCCTCAAGCAGGCCCCTCGGGCGTGGTATGTTACTTTGAAGGAATTCCCCACGAAGAAAGGCTTCAAACCCGGTTCACTTGACCCAACTCTTTTCACCAAATCATATGATGATGAATTATTTGTGTGACAAATCTATGTGGACGATATTATCTTTGGCTATACTGATGAACGTTACAGTGACAAATTTGGCTACATGATGCATGAAGAATACCAAATGTCCATGATGGGAGAACTGAAATTCTTCTTAGGCCTTCAAATTCGTCAACAACGCATTGGCATCTTCATATCTCAAGAGAAATACCTCAAGGATGTTATGAGGAAATTCGGCATGCAAGATTGCAAAGGCGTCAAAATCCCTATGCCCACAAATGGCCATCTCTGCACCGATGAAAATGGTAAAGACTTCGATAAAAAGGTATACTGCTCCATGATTGGCTCTTTATTGTATCTATGTGCATCTAGGCTAGATATTATGCTTAGTGTTTGCATGTGTGCCCGATTTAAAGCTACAATGAAGGAATCACACCATAAGGCTATGAAGCATATTCTTCGATATCTAGCTCACACACCAACACTTGGATTATGGTATCCCAAGTGCTCTGATTTTGATCTCATTGGATATTCTGACTCTAACTATGCTGGTGATCGAGTGGATCACAAGTTTACATCCGACACATGCCATTTTCTCGGACGATCCTTAGTTTGTTGAGCCTCAAAGAAGCAAAATTGTGTATCACTCTCTACTGCTGAAGCTGAGTACATTGCTGCTGGTTCATGTTGTGCTCAACTGCTGTGGGTGAAGCAAACCATCAAGGACTATGGCGTCAACGTGAAGAATGTGCCACTCTATTGTGAAAATGAGAGTGCCATCAAGATTGCTCACAACCCAGTTCAGCACTCGAAGACAAAGCACATCAAGATCTGTCATCATTTTCTTCGTGACCATGTGTTCAAGGGCGACATCTCCATCTATCACGTGAAGACTGAAGAATAGCTGGCAGATATCTTCACAAAGCCCTTGCATGAAAAGAGATTTTGCAAGTTGCGGTGTGAGCCAAATATCTTAGAATCTTCGAATGTTCTTTGAAAGGACACACATCCTAACATTTATGCAAAATTGATGACTTTGATGTGCAACACACGAAGTAACGTTTTTCTTCAATCAATGAAGACTAACCCTCTAAGTGTGAAGAAATTAATGAAGAAATTGGTTCTCAAATCCCTACGCCAATTGTACGCGGTGTCTGAAATCATCATTCTTATACGGTGGGTCACGCCACCAACAAAACTTGAAATTTGAGTTTTTCTTCAAGTTGCAAATTATTCAAATTTTCAAATTCCTCAAAATTTGCAATTTCTTCAACTTTTTCACTGGAGTTCTACATAGGCTATATATATATATATATATATATATATATATATATATATATATATATATAGAGAG
>LR738712.1:626649321-626731847 GCA_902687465.1 Secale cereale | reverse complement strand
AGAGAGAGAGAGAGAGAGAGAGAGAGAGAGAGAGAGAGAGAGAGAAAGAGAGAGAGAGAGTTTTATGTCCTCTACAACATTCACTTATTGCTAATTCTTCAAGTTGATTTTTCCTCTAAGTGAATGTGATCGGACCCATTTCCCCTCTATGCTTAACTCAATCCAGTCTATTCACAAATTCTTCATGTGCGTTCTATTTTAAACCCGTTCAATATTTTCACGGTGTCCTTGACAGCTGAGGAATTTGTGAACGAAACATTAAAATTTTCTTATCCAAAATTTTCGGCTTTTGCCGCTTGATACGTCTCCGACATATCTATAATTTTTGATTGTTCCATGCTATTATATATTTTGTTTTAGATGTTTAATGGGCTTTATTATACACTTCTATATTATTTTTGGGACTAACCTACTAACCCAAGGCCGAGTGCAAATTGCTGTTTTTTTTGCCTATTTCAGTGTTTCGCAAAAAAGACTATCAAACGGAGTCCAAACGGAATGAAACCTTCGGGAGAGTTATTTTTGGAACGATATCAACATAGAAGACTTAGAGTACATGCCTGGAAGCGAGAAAGGCGGCCACGAGGGCAGGGGGCGCGACCCCACCCTCGTGGGCCCCCTTTGGCTCCCCTGACGTGCCTCTTCAGCCTATATATACTCTCATACCCTGAAAACATCGAGGAGATCAACGAAACCCTAATTCCACCGCTGTAACCTTCTATACCCGTGAGATCCCATCTCGGGGCCCGTTCTGGAGCTCCGCCAGAGGGGGCATCGATCACGGAGGGCTTCTACATTAACACCATAGCCTCTCCGATGAGTTGTGAGTAGTTTACCATAGACCTTCGGGTCCATAGTTATTAGCTAGATGGCTTCTCCTCTCTCTTTGGATCTCAATACAAAGTTCTCCTTGATCTTCGAGGAGATCTATTCGATGTAATCTTTTTGCGGTGTGTTTGTCGAGATCCGATGAATTGTGGGTTTATTATCAAGATTATCTATGAACTATATTGGATTCTTTTCTGAACTCTTTTATGTGTGATTATAATATCCTTGCAAGTCTCTTCGAATTATTGGTTTGGCCTACTAGATCTATAGTTCTTGCAATGGGAGCAGTGCTTGGATTTGGGTTCAATCTTGCGGTGTCGTTTCCCAGTGACAGCAGGGGCAGCAAGGCTTGTATAGTATTGTTGCCATCGAGGATAAACAGATGGGGTTTATATCATATTGCTTGAGTATATCCCTCTACATCATGTCATATTGCTTAAGGCGTTACTCTATTCTTGTGAACGTAATACTCTAGATGTATGATGGATAGCGGCCGATGTGTGGAGTAATAGTAGTAGATGCAGGATCATTTCGGTCTACTTGTCACAGTCGTGATGCCTATATACAATGATCATGCCTATATATTCTCATAATTATGCGCTTTTCTATCAATTGCTCGACAGTAATTTTTTCACCCACCGTAGAATTCTGCTATCATGAGAGAAGCCACTAGTGAAACCTATTGCCCCTGGGTCTATTCTCATCATATTAATATTCCATCAACTATTTACTTTACTTTGCTTTATTTACTTTCAATCTCTATACCAAAAATACCAAAAATATTATCTTATCATATCTATCAGATCTCATTCTCGTAAGTGACCGAGAAGGGATTGACAACCCCTTTTATCGCGTTGGCTGCGAGGTTCTTATTTGTTTGTGCAGGAGCGAGGGACTCACGCATGGTCTCCTACTGGATTGATACCTTGGTTCTCAAAAACTGAGGGAAATACTTAAGCTACTGTGTTGCATCACCCTTTCCTCTTCGAGGGAATACAACGCAAGCTCGAGAAGTAGCAAGAAGAATTTCTGGCGCCGTTGCCAGGGAGATCTACGCAAAAGTCATATACCAAGTACCTATCACAAACCTTTATCCCTCGCATTACATTATTTGCCTCTCGTTTTCCTCTCCCCCACTTCACCCTTGCCATTTTATTCGCCATTCTTTGTCCGTGTGTTTACCGTTCGCTTGCCTCTTGTTTGCTTGTGTGTTGGATTGTTTGCTTGTCACTATGGCTCAAGATAATACCAAATTGTGTGTCTTTTCCAATACCAACAATAATGAGCACTCCGATTGCTCCTATCTTATATGTTGAATCTTGTGAGATCAATGCTGCTCTGTTGAATCTTGTCATGAAAGATCAATTTTCTGGCCTTCCTAGTGAAGATGCCGCTACCCATCTAAACAACTTTGTTAATTTGTGTGATATGCAAAAGAAGAGGGATACACATAATGATATTGTTAAATTTAAGCTATTTCCGTTTTCACTTAGAGATCGTGATAAAACTTGGTTCTCCTCTTTGCCTAGAAATAGTATTGATTCATGGAATAAGTGCAAAGATGCCTTTATCTCTAAGTATTTTCCTCCCGCTAAGATTATTTCTCTTAGAAACAATATTATGAATTTTAAGCAACTAGATCATGAGCATGTTGCACAATCTTGGGAGAGAATGAAGTTAATGATATGCAATTGCCCTTCACATGGTTTGAACTTATGGATGATTTTACAAAAAATTATGCTGGCTTGAATTTTGCTTCTAGAAATCTTTTAGATTCAACCGCGGGGGGCACTTTTATGGAAATCACTTTAGGAGAAGCTACCAAACTCCTAGATAATATTATGGTTAAGTACTCTCAATGGCACACCGAAATGTCTACTAGTAAAAAATTACATGCTATTGAAGAGATTAGTGTTTTGAGTGGAAAGATGGATGAACTTATTAAATTATTTGCTACTAAGAGTGCTTCTTCTGGTCCTAATGATATGCCTTTGTCCACGTTAATTGAGAATAATAATGAATCTTTGGATGTGAATTTTGTTGGTAGGAATAATTTTGGTAACAACGCATATATAGGAAACTTTAAATCTAGGCCTTTTCCTAATAATTCCTCTAACAATTATGGTAATTCCTACAATAACTCTTATGGAAATTTTAGTAAGATGCCCTCTAAATTTGAGACTAGTGTTAAAGAGTTTATGAATTCGCAAAAGAATTTCAATGCTTTGCTTGAAGAAAAAATGCTTAAGGTTGACGAATTGGCTAGAAACATGGATAAAATTTCTCTTGATGTTGATTCTTTGAAACTTAGATCTATTCCACCTAATCATGATATCAATGAGTCTCTCAAGGCCATGAGAATTTCCATTGATGAATGCAAAGAAAGAACCGCTAGGATGCGTGCTAAAAGAGATTGCTTTATGAAAGCGTGTTCTTCTAGTTTTCATGATAATAAAGATGAAGATCTAAAAGTAATTGACGTGTCTCCTATTAAATCCTTGTTTTCTAGTATGAATCTTGATAAAGATGGGACTTGAGATGAGTCTACTTTAGTTAAAAGCCGTCCCAATGATTCAGAGTTTTTAGATCTTGATGCTAAAATTTTTTAAAGTGGGATCGAAGAGGTCAAGACTTTACATAGCAATGAAGCCACTATCTTGGATTTCAAGGGATTTAATTATGATAATTTCTCTTTAATAGATTTTATTTCCTTGTTGCAATCCATGCTAAATTCTCCTCATGCTTATAGTCAAAATAAAGCTTTTACGAAACACATAGTTGATGCTTTATTGCAATCTTATGAAGAAAAACTTGAATTAGAAGTTTCTATCCCTTGAAATCTTTATGATGAGTGGGAACCTACTATTAAAATTAGGATTAAAGATCATGAATGCTTTCCTTTGTGTGATTTGGGTGCAAGTGTTTCCACAATTCCAAAAGCTTTGTGTGATATGTTAGGTTTCCATGAACTTGATGATTGTTCTTTAAATTTGCATCTTGCGGATTCTACCATTAAGAAACCTATGGGAAGGATTAATGATGTTCTTATTGTTGCGAATAGGAATTATGTGCCCGTAGATTTCATCGTTCTTGACATAGATTGCAATCCTACATGTCCTATTATTCTTGGTAGACCTTTCCTTAGAACGATTGGTGCAATTATTGATATGAAGGAAGGAAATATTAGATTCCAATTTTCGTTAAGGAAAGACATGGAACACTTTCCTAGAAAGAAGATCAAATTACCTTATGAATCTATTATGAGATCCACTTATGGATTGCCTACCAAAGATGGGAATAGCTAGATCTATTCTTGTATCATGCCTAGCTAGGGGCGTTAAACGATAGCGCTTGTTGGGAGGCAACCCAATTTTATTTTCTTTGGTTTTGCTTCTGTTTAGGAATTAATATTGCATCTAGCTTCTGTTTAGATGTGGTTTTGTGTTTTAATTAGTGTTTGTGCCAAGTAGAACCTTTGGGAAGACTTGTGTGAAGTTTATACGATCATGCTGTAAAAAACAGAAACTTTAGCGCTCACAAGATTAGCTACTACCGGAGAGTGCTTTTTAGTTGATTCTTTTTGCAGATGATTAATAGAAAAATTCCTCACGTCCACCAATTTACTTCAATTTTTTTAGAGTTACACAAGTATTCAAAAGTTACAGATTGCTACACACTGTTCTGTTTTTGACAGATTCTGTTTTTCGTGTGTTGTTTGCTTATTTTGATGAATCTATGAGTAGTATCGAGAGGTATGAATCATAGAGAAGTAGGAATACAGTTGGTTTAACACCAATATAAACAAAGAATGAGTTCATTACAGTACCTTTGAGTGGTGGTTTGGTTTCTTATACTAACGGAACTCACGAGATTTTTGGCTAAGTTTTGTGTTGTGAAGTTTTCAAGTTTTGAGTAAGGATTTGATGGACTATGGAACAAATAGTGGCAAGAGCCTATGCTTGGGGATGCCCAAGGCACCCGAAGGTAAAATTCAAGGACAACCAAAAGCCTAAGCTTGGGGATTCCCCGAGAAGGCATCCCCTCTTTCGTCTTCATCTATCGGTAACTTTACTTGAGACTATATTTTTATTCACCACATGATATGTGTTTTGCTTGGAGCATCATGTATGATTTCAGGCTTTTCTTTTTAGTTTACCACAGTCATCCTTGCTGGACACACCTTTTGAGAGAGATACAAATGAATTGGAATTTATTATAATACTCTATGTGCTTCACTTATATCTTTTGAGCTAGATAGTTTTGCTCTAGTGCTTCACTTATATCTTTTTGAGAGCGGTGGTGGTTTTATTTTGTAGAAATTATTGATCTCTCATGCTTCACTTATATCTTTTTGAGAGTCCCTTAGAACAACATGGTAATCTGCTTTGGTTATAAAACTAGTCCTAATATGATAGGCATCCAAGACGGGAATAGTAAAAACTTTCATATAAAGTGCATTGAATATTATGAGAAGTTTGATGCACTACAGAGAAAAGACACATCTGTGACATTTTGGTCCGAACGAAACGTTTTTCTGTCATACTTATGACACTTCTATGACAATAATTGTGACAAAACACGGTATCATCATAGATGTGGTGGGGTCCTACTTCTATGACAAAAAATCATGACAGAAAATGGGCTTTTCGTCCTGGGCGGGTCGTCCTGGGCGGGCCGGAGACGCAGCTACATGACATTCTTTGGGCCGTCCATGACGGAAAAAACCGTGGTAGAAGCGACGACGAGGAAAATATCGGGGTGTTCCCGGTTACGGTGGGTGGTCGGGGCCGAGTGTTGCGTGTTTCTCTCGTACACGCACGCGCGTGGGTGCGAGGCATTGGGCTCTAACTGAACCCGAGCGAGGCATTGGGCTCTAACTGAACCCGAGCGATTGCACTGCAGGCTACGCGTTACTGAACCCAAGCGATCGATCGATGGCTGTTAACTGAACCCGATCAAGCGATTCCTTCGCTACTGCTGCTAACTGAAGCCGATTGATGATGCCTCTGCATGAACAGTGAGCGTTGCTGGGGGGGTTGGATGAACAGTTCCCGGTGGGGGTGGCTGAACAGGACCCCGTGGTGTTGCCTCTGCATGAATATAACCCCATTCGATCGAGCCGGTTGGGGCTGCATGAACAAGACCACGTGGAGGGCTGCATGAACAGCACCACCCCGTGGAGGACCGCATGAACAGTAGATGGTGGAGGGCTGGATGAACAGTAGCCCGTGGAGGGGTGGTTGAATAGGAGCCCGTGGAGAGGGCTGGTTGAACAGTAGCCGGTGGAGTAGCGTGCGGTGGAGACTGAACAGTCGCAGGTGGAGGCCGCACGAGGTCGACGGTGGATGAACAGTAGCCCGTGGAGGCTGGAGGGGGTCGACGGTGGTGATGAACAGTATCCCGTGGAGTCCCTTTTTGCGGTATGCCACACCCCTCCCGATGAACAGGACCCCCGTTTCGACCAGTAGCGCTCCAACACAAGTCTGTTTCCTCCGTTTTGCGGTACGCCCACCCCTTCCGATCAACAGGACCCCCGTTTCGACTATAGCGCTCCAACACAAGTCCGTTTCCTCCATTCTGCGGTACGCCACACCCCTCCCGATCAACAGGACCCCCGTTTCGACCGTAGGAGGTCCATTTCCTCCGTTTTGCGGTGTGCCAGACCCCTCCCGATGAACAGGATCCCGTTTCGAACGTGGCCGTTCGAACACAAGGTTGTTTCCTTCGTTCTGTGGTACACCACGTCTCATTTCCATCGGCTGCTCTGTCCAAGCCCTCCCGATGAACACGACGACGCATTCCGTTCCGACCCAGCCTGTTGGCTCCCCATGAACACGACGATGACACTGTTTCTCCGTTCCGACCCAACCATGTACACGAGCCCTGGCCGTACGCATGCGCAAGTAGGCGTTCGAGACCTTGCCCGTATGTTATGTACGTACGTGGCGGTATTTTGTTTCTTGCACACTTGCCGCTGTACGTACGTGTACATGCTACGTGCGTGCCTCTACTACGACACGTGCGCGCCTCTACATCGACCAGTATGTATGTACATGTTCGCAACTAGAATGACAACGCTACGTATGCTTCGACCAGGTGGGTCCCGACTGTCAGGCACTTCCTTGCGTGCGAAGATGTAGCTGGTGGGTCCCAGCAGTCAGGGGGCGAATCGTTTTTCTTTGTCCGGACGCACTTCCTTGCGTGCGAAGATGTAGCTGGTGGGTCCCAGCAGTCAGGGGGGCGAATCGTTTTTTTTGCCCGGACGCACTTTCTTGCGTGCGAAGATGTAGCTGGTGGGTCCCAACAGTCAGGGGGAAACGTTTTTTTCGCGGAATACGGTGGCCCGTCTGGTGGGTCCCCGCTGTCAGGTGGAGGAATAATTATTTTGCGTGTAATAAGGAGGCACTTCCTTGCTGCGGCCGTGGACCCAGCTGTCAGCCTCTCCACGTACAGTCCACATCCGATGAAGCCGTTCCTTGACCACGTTGACCATGACGCGCCGAGAGCACCATGGCGATGGACGATGGCGAGGCCTAGGAAGGGGAAGACACGGATACGAGGAAGACGCAGCAATGGATGCCCACGCGTAGAGGAGTACGAGGGTTCACTGGTTCGCTGCGGTGTGAGGCTGCCGTCGCCGCAGAATAACAGGGGGTGTAGGTGAGTAGAGGGATGGCCTGGCCAACGGTGGGAATAGTAGGGGGCGGTGAGGCCTCCGCGGCAGCATAGCCGGCCACGGGAGGTAGGAGCATGCGGCACGACCGACACTGCTTTGGGCGGCTGGAGCAACAAGACCAGAGGTTGAAGAAGCACTATGGCCGTTGGATGGAGAACGTACGGTCATTGGAGCTAGAATCGTTCATATTGACTAAGTTGACAACGCACACCGTCCCCGTCAACTTAGTAGGCCCACAAGTCAGCCTCCCACCAAGGTGGGTACCAACCAGCATGGGGGTATTCATTTTTTGTGCGTAATAAGGAGGCACTTCCGGTGGGTCCGAGCTGACAGCAGGGGGACGTTTTTTCGCGCAATACGGTGGCCCGTCCGGTGGGTCCCAGAAGTCAAGGGGAAACTGTTTTTAATCCCGAAATTTTGAGTCACATTCAAACTGATTTTAAAAATAAATGCATATCAATATAAAATCCAACAAATTGTCCACGCATAAAAATCAATGCAAGTTAAAATCTCGAAATGAAAAAAAGATGTTTGAAACTAATTGCTGGTTTGATGTGTTTTAAAAATGTACATCACATTTCTCATTACTGATAGGCCATTTTCTCGGCCAGCCGAATGAAGCTCTCCTTGTCTTGAAAGATTTACAGCCCAACAGGCCAGACAAAGCGACTTATTTGGCAAATCACAAAAAATTGTGTTGTGGTCGTGGACCCAGCCGTCAGCCTCTCCACGTACAGTACTCTTCCGATGGAAGTCGGTCGTTGACCAGATTGACCATGCCGCGCCGAGAGCACCAAGGCGGTGGACGACGGTGAGGCCTAGGAAGGGTACGACGTGGAGCCGGGGAAGATGCGACAGTGGATGCCCACGCGGAGAGGAGTACGAGGGTTCACTGGTTCGGCTGCGGTGTGAGGCTGCCGTCGCCGTAGAATAACAGGGGGTGTGGGTGAGTAGCGGGATGCCCTGGCCAGCAGTGGGAGTACTAGGTGCGGTGAGGCCTCAGCGGCATCACAGCCGGCCACGGGAGGCAGGAGCACGCGGCACGACCGACTACTGCCGTTGGATGAACATCGTACGGTAACTGGAGCTAGAATCATTCATATTGACTAAGTTGACAAAGCCCTCCGTCTCCGTCAACTTGGTAGGCCCACAAGTCAGCCTCCCACGATGTTGGGTTCCAGCTGGCAGGGGGAGTATTCATTTTTTTGTGTAATAAGGAGGCACTTCCCTGCGTGCGAGGATAGCTGGTGGGTCTGACCTGACAGCCGGGGGCACGTTTTTTCGCGAAATACAGAAGCCCTTCCGGTGGGTCCCAGATATCAGGTGGAGGAATCAAAGACTTGAGAAGGCGTACAGAACAAGCTAGTGTACCAGTAAAGAGACGTTGCTGAGTTTTAGAAAAAAGAGAGATGTGCTCCTGTAGCTGGTTTGAATCCAAACCTAGACTATGACTATACATGGTGCTATGCTGCTCTGCAAGTAATGAAACTGACATATCCAACGTTCGCTTCTCCTCTTCTCTACTTACTCTGCCTAGCATCAGAAGCTCTGGCCGCAGCAACCATGTCCGCTGGCTGATCGTCCACCTGCTCTTCAGCAGGCAACAACCAAATATGCGCCAAGTCGCCACCCGTACCATCGCTTGTGGGTCTCATCACACCCCCGCCGGCACGCGCACTGCAGCCAGTTGCTCATCGCAACCCACTGCCGTTGGTGTGGTGCCACTGCTGCAAATCACGCAAAGTCATACGTCGCGTCTCAACCACAAGCGTCAACCCTGGCCGAGTCTTCTACAAATGCCCGAATCATGGGGTCATAATATGTTTAAGTGTTGTTCTGCTGCTTTCAGTTGCTGATTTTTTTAATAGTTTGGTTGATGATCTTCCAATTTGATCGTGCAGAAAAGGGAAGATTCGTGTGATTTGTATTTCTGGGAAGTTGCTGATGTGGCGGAGTGCAACTACGCTGATTATTTGGTTAGTCGAGGAATCCCAATACCAGCAGGTTGGAGTATTGGACAAGTAACTGAAAGAACGACAGAAGAGGAAGATGCAGAGCAGAAGGTTAAAGATGCAGTTCCTCTTATCATGGCCAAGCAACAGCTGTTGAACGCCCTTGACAACAATGAGGAGATGAAAGAGCTTGTGAAGATAATGGGCGAAATCAATGTGCTCTGTACGTAGGATGATTGTCTCTTTATTTGCAGTGTATGTAGCACTCGTGATGTATTCAGTGGCTATGACATGAGCACTTTGCTGAAACTAGTAATGAATGAAACCTGTGTAGCAGGCTGGGCGTAGTGTTGTGAACATCTAATGATTTCTATTAACGGAAATCAGGGGGTATCCCATTTTGCTCATAAATAAATAAATAGCAGAGGCCCTTTCGGTAATAAATAAATAAATTAGCAGAGGCCCTATCGGGTCAGCTTTGTTCTAATTCGAAGACGTCGAGCAAATTGCAGTCCAACATCAAACTATGTCATCCAATTCAAGTTTCACAGCCAAATATGAGTACAACTAAACAACAATGTCATCATGTTTTAGTTATCATACAATCACAAACACAAATCAGCATACATAACAAGTGATGTTCTCACAGGAAAATACTAAACAACATGTTCATCAGGTTTCAGTTGTCATAGCAAACACAATTTCACATAGTAGATAAAAAATCGTCTTCTGATAGGCAAATACGACAAAAGCAATGTAATCATCATCCACAGCAGCAGCATCAACATCTTCGCCATGTGTATCAGTCTGAATTGTAATTCCCCACGGTGTCATCTTTTTCTTCATCCTCAACGTCCTCGAACGTTGGCTTCTTCTTGATCAACTCTTGTATGTCCACAGCACGATATGCAATCTTTTCGCCGGCGTCATTGACGTGATGGTTCTCAAAGATATTAGGAACATCTGTGTTATCTTGTACATCAGGAGAAGTGTAAGCACCATCTCTTTGTGCAACTTCATTAAACGAATTCCTGTGCTCAAACCTTTGCAATACTCTCCAGTCATCGCTACGTGCAAATGTGTCTTCCAAGAAAATTATACGTGTTGCCTGATTTCCCAAAATAAAAGGCTCGTTGGTCTGGTACGCCGCCTTGACATTGATGGATTTGAAATAATCATTAGCTCTGGGTTTTGCGATCCTGGAAAACAGGTTATACCAACGACAGCACAACAGAACCACACACCGATGCTCCTCGAAACTGGAGATATACTGTAACCGAACAATGTCTGTTATGTTAGCATACATTTTAGTTGTCTCTTTGTCATACGTATCTGTGCTCATGATGGCACTGTTTTGTGTCTTCCTGCCTTCGTGTCGTGCAAGGGTTTTGTAGCGCACATCTCCAACAACGCAAGATTCATAATGACTTACCCGAGTATCAGGACCCATTGCTAGTGAGTAAAGGGCATCATCAATTGTCTGCACATCCTCCCGCATCTTCTTAACCTATGGTTAGAAAATAGACAAGCTGATCATCTTATGTACTCAATATATTAAAAAACTGACAGTGCAATTCAAAATCTTACATGGCTCTTGAACCATTTCGCAAATCCTGCCATAACCAGTTTGTCAATGTTTCTTGGATTTTGCGGCAGTAACTCCTTTTTGTAGATGCTGCACAACATAGTGATCGCGTCAAACATCTAAATATATAAGAATGTGCTGCAAGTTTAGTAGATTACGATGTATAAGCTGCAGTACTTAGCACTTACTTGATATAAGGTAGTATCTCAGGACAGTTATTCAACACATACCAAACCATTTTGTCCGAATCTTTAGGTTTGTCCTCTTGTCAACTCTTCCCTGTAACTCGAACAGAATAATCGAAAACATTGAGCCCGGGATTGTCTTCATCCACCTCTTTGCTAAGCTGATCAGCTATTTCAATGTATTTTGAGCAGAATGTCAACGCTTCTGTAGCAATGTAGGCCTCTACAATGGAACCCTCGGGTCTAGCTCTGTTCCTAACATAGCCCTTGAAAGTGCCTAGCCGCCTTTCAATAGGGTACATCCAGCCGTACTGTACTGGACCTCTAAGTAGTACCTCATCAGGTAGAGGAACAGTCAAATGCACCATCACATCAAAGAAGGCTGGAGGATATATCTTATCAAGGTCGCGTAGGATACTTGGTATCTTATCTCTAAGACGCTCCAAAGCATCTATCCTGATATTTCCAAAGCAGAGTTCCCTGAAGAATTGTCCCAACTCTGCAACTTCTCTGTATAAGTCAGGGCGGCCCAATCCTCTAAGGATAACAGGTAAAACCCTTTGAAGTAGGACGTGGCAGTCATGAGTTTTCAACCCTTGTACCTTGTTTCCATCTGCACTGACTCTCCTTTCAAGGTTGGAAGCAAATCCATGTGGGAATCTCACACGTGACAGGACCTTGCAGAATTCTTTTCTTTTTACCGTGTCCAAGACGTACACAACTGGTGCCATATCCCGTGGTTTACCTTCATCTTGCACCTGCAAATCCTCTCTGATACCCAGGTGTGTCAAATCAATCCTAGATTTAAGGTATCTTTCGTCTTGCCTTCAATATTAAGAAGTGTGCCGATAATGCTGTCACATATATTTTTCTCGATGTGCATCACATCAAGATTATGCCGCAGATCCAAATCTTTCCAATACTCCAAGTCCCACAAAGTGGACCTGCGGGTAAACAATAATCTCTCTTCTGCCCTGCCACGCTTCCTTTTCCCGCTACCATTATCAGGATGGTTTCCTGGTGTAATATGCCTGACCTTCTCTAATTCCACTTGCAACTCATCGGCGGTGAGCCTTTTTGGCGCATCATGGTTTTCATGCTTTGCATTGAACACGTGTCTTCGGTATTTTCTAGGATGCGGCATGTCCTTGGCAAGGAAACGGCGGTGTCCAATGTAACAGATCTTGCTAAGTATTGCATATGACAACAGATTCCTATCACAACGAACACATGCATTGTAACCATGTGTCGTTCGCCCTGACATAGTGCCCAAAGCCGGTTAATCATGGCTGCACCAAATTATAACAGCACAAAGAAAGAAATCAGCTGGTGGGCTGCTATATAGGTCTCGAGTGAAAACACTCCACCAAAGCTGTTGAAGTTCCTCCACAAGAGGCTCCATGAACAAATCAAAGTCCTTTCCAGGACTTTTTGGACCTGGGATGAGCACGGTCATCATGTAGTTTGATTCTTTGGTGCAGGCATTTGGAGGCATCTTGTAAGGGACAACAAGCACTGGCCACATGCTATATGTCGCGCTTTGGTGGCCAAATTGGTTAAATCCATCTGAAGCTACGCCAAGTCTAATGTTTCTCGGGTCAGCAGCAAACTTTTCGTGCTTCTGATTAAAGCTTTTCCACTCACTACCATGTAATGGATGGCTCATTACATTTTGATCTCTGTACTCCTGGTTCCTAGAATGCCATAGTACATCCTCTCTTGTTTCAGCATCATGAAACAACCTCTGCAATCTTGGTGTAATTGGAAAATGTCTCAGAACATTATGAGGAATCCTCTTCACAGCATCGCCATCTTTCCATCTTGATGATTTGCATTTCGGGCATTCACTTAAGTAGGCATAATCCTTCCGGAACAGAAAACAATTATTCTTACAAACATGGATCATATCATATCCAAGTCCAACTGCACGAAGGAAATTCTTCATTTTACTGTAGGTGTGTGGCAGCTCAGACGCATCTGGGAAAGCTTTGCGGAAGGCAGCCTGAAGGAAATATGCCCTAGAGGCAATAATAAAGATGTTATTTGTATTTCCTTATATCATGATAAAATTCTTTTATTCATGCTAGAATTGTATTAACCGGAAACTTAGTACATGTGTGGATACATAGACAAAACAGTATGTCCCTAGTATGCCTCTACTAGACTAGCTCATTGATCAAAGATGGTTATGTTTCCTAGCCATAGACATGAGTTGTCATTTGATCAACGGGATCACATCATTAGGAGAATGATGTGATGGACAAGACCCATCCGTTAGCATAGCACTATGATCGTTTAGTTTAACTGCTATTGCTTTCTTCATGACTTATACATGTTCCTATGACTATGAGATTATGCAACTCCCGAATACCGTAGGAACACCTTGTGTGCTATCAAACGTCACAACGTAACTGGGTGATCATAAAGATGCTCTACAGGTGTCTCCGAAAGTATTCGTGGTGTTGGCATAGATCAAGATTGGGATTTGTCACTCCGAATGTCGGAGAGGTATCTCTGGGCCCTCTCGGTAACACACATCACAATAAGCCTTGCAAGCAAAAGACTAATGAGTTAGTCACGAGATGATGTGTTACGGAACGAGTAAAGAGACTTGCCGGCAACGAGATTGAACTAGGTATAAAGATACCGACGATCGAATCTCGGACAAGTAACATACCGTTTGACAAAAGGAACAACGTATGTTGTTATGCGGTTCGACCGATAAAGATCTTCGTAGAATATGTAGGAGCCAATATGGGCATCCAGGTTCCGCTATTGGTTATTGACCAAAGAGATGTCTCGGTCATGTCTACATAGTTCTCGAACCCGTAGGGTCCGCACGCTTAAACGTTCGTTGACGATATAGTATTTAATGAGTTATGTATGTTGGTGACCGAATGTTATTCGGAGTCCAGGATGTGATCACGGACATGACGAGGAACTCCGGAATGGTCCATAGATAAAGATTAATATATGAGATAATAGTGTTTGACCTCCGGAAGGGTTCCGGAATTCACCGGAAGAGGTTTCGGATGTTTCCCGAAGTGTTTGGGTACAAGAACACGTTATTTGGGCCAAAAGGGAAAGCACACAAGGTTTTTGGAAAGCGCAAAAGGAAGTTTTGCGAAGTCCAGGGGCCAGACGCCAGGGTCCCTGGCGTCTGGGTCCAGACGCCGGGAACCCTGGCGTCTGGCCCTGGAGTCCGAGAAGGACTCTTGCCTTACGGGTGAAACCGACTTTGTGAAGGCTTTTACTCCAAGTTTCGACCCCTAGGCTCAACATATAAATAGAGGGGTAGGGCTAGCACCCAAGATACATCAAGATACACCAAGCCGTGTGCCGGCTACCCCGACCCTCTAGTTTATCCTCCGTCTAGTTTCTGTAGTGCTTGGCGAAGCCCTGCAGAGATTGTTCTTCATCAACAACCGTCACCACGCCGTCGTGCTGCCGGAACTCATCTACTACTTCGCTCGTCTTGCTGGATCAAGAAGGCGAGGACGTCATCGAGCTGAACGTGTGCTGAACGCGGAGGTGCCGTACGTTCGGTACTAGATCGGGACGGATCGTGAAGGTGCACGACTACATCAACCGCGTTGATAAACGCTTCCGCTTTCGGTCTACAAGGGTACGTAGATACACTCTCCCCTCTCGTTGCTATGCATCTAGTAGATAGATCTTGCGTGATCGTAGGAAAATTTTGAAAATACTACGTTCCCCAACAGTGGCATCATGAGCCAGGTCTATGCGTAGATGATATGCACGAGTAGAACACAATAAGATTGTGGACGATACTAGTCATACTGCTTACCAGCATGTCATACTTTGCTTCGGCGGTATTGTGAGATGAAGCGGCCCGGACCGACATTACGCGTACGCTTACGCGAGACTGGTTTCACCGTTACGAGCACTCGTTGCTTAAAGGTGACTGGCGGGTGTCTGTCTCTCTCACTTTAGCTGAATCAAGTGTGGCTACGCCCGGTCCTTGTGAAGGTTAAAACAGCACATACTTGACGAAACATCGTTGTGGTTTTGTATGCGTAGGTAAGAACGGTTCTTGCTAAGCCCGTAGCAGCCACGTAAAACTTGCAACAAACAAAGTAGAGGACGTCTAACTTGTTTTTGCAGGGCATGTTGTGATGTGATATGGTCAAGACATGATGAGTTATACGGTTTTGTATGAGATGATCATGTTTTTGTAAAGTTATCGGCAACTGGCAGGAGCCATATGGTTGTCGCTTTATTGTATGAAATGCAATCGCCATGTAATTGCTTTACTTTATCACTAAGCGGTAGCGATAGTCGTGGAAGCAATAGTTGGCGAGACGACAACGATGCTACGATGAAGATCAAGGTGTCAAGCCGGTGACGAAGGTGATCATGACGGTGCTTTGAAGATGGAGATCAAAAGCACAAGATGATGATGGCCATATCATGTCACATATTTTGATTGCATGTGATGTTTATCTTATTATGCTTCTTATTTTGCTTAGAACGACGGTAGCATTATAAGATGATCCCTTACTAAATTTCAAGGTATAAGTGTTCTCCCTGAGTATGCACCGTTGCGAAAGTTCGTCGTGCCGAGACACCACGTGATGATCGGGTGTGATAAGCTCTACGTTCAAATACAACGGGTGTAAGCCAGTTTTGCACACGCAGAATACTCGGGTTAAACTTGACGAGCCTAGCATATACAGATATGGCCTCGGAACACTGGAGACCGAAAGGTCGAGCGTGAATCATATAGTAGATATAATCAACATAAGATGTTCACCATTGAAAACTACTCCATCTCACGTGATGATCGGACATGGTTTAGTTGATTTGGATCATGTGATCATTTAGATGACCAGAGGGATGTCTATCTAAGTGGGAGTTCTTTAAATTAATATGATTAAATTGAACTTTAATTTATCATGAACTTAGTCCTGATAGTTTTGCATATCTATGTCGTTGTAGATCAATGGCCCGTGCTACCGTTCCTTTGAATTTTAATGCATTCCTAGAGAAAGCTAAGTTGAAAGATGATGGTAGCAATTACACGGACTGGGTCCGTAACCTGAGGATTATCCTCATTGCTGCACAGAAGAATTATGTCCTTGAAGCACCGCTAGGTGACAAACCCCCTTCTGCTGATGCAGACGCTGTGAACGTCTGGCAGTCGCGGTCTGATGACTACACGATAGTTCAGTGTGCCATGCTTTACGGCTTAGAACCGGGACTTCAACGACGTTTTGAACGTCATGGAGCATATGAGATGTTTCAGGAGTTGAAGTTAATATTTCAAGCAAATGTCCGAATTGAGAAATATGAGATTTCCAATAAGTTCTACAGCTGCAAAATGGAGGAGAATAGTTCTATCAGTGAACACTTGCTCAGAATGTCTGGGTACTACAATCATATGACTCAACTTGGTTGCAATGTTGACGAAGATAGTGTCATTGATAGAGTTCTTCAATCACTACCACCAAGCTATAAAGGCTTCGTGATGAACTATAACATGCAAGGGATGCAAAAGACAATTCCCGAGCTCTTCGCTATGCTCAAAGCTGCGGAGGTAGAAATCAAAAAGGAGCATCAAGTGTTGATGGTTAATAAGACCACTAGTTTCAAGAAAAAGGGCAAGGGAAAGAAAGGGAACTTCAAAAAGAATAGCAAATCAGTTGCTACTTCAACGAAGAAACCCAAATCTGGAGCCAAGCCTGAAACTGAGTGCTTCTACTGCAAGGGAACTGGACACTGGAAGCGGAACTGCCCCAAGTATTTGGCGGATAAGAAGGATGGCAAGATGAACAAAGGTATATATGATATACATGTTATTGATGTGTACCTTACTAATGCTCGTAGTAGTACCTGGGTATTTGATATCGGTTCGGTTGCTAATATTTGTAACTCGAAACAGGGACTACGGATTAAACGAAGATTAGCTAAGGACGAGGTGACGATGCGCGTGGGAAACGGTTCCAAAGTCGATGTGATCGCCGTCGGCACGCTACCTCTACATCTACCTTCGGGATTAGTTTTAGACCTAAATAATTGTTATTTGGTGCCAGCGTTGAGCATGAACATTATATCTGGATCTTGTTTATTGCGAGACGGTTATTCATTTAAATCAGAGAATAATGGTTGTTCCATTTTTATGAATAATATCTTTTATGGTCATGCACCCTTAAAGAGTGGTCTATTCTTACTAGATCTTGATTGTAGTGATACACATATTCATAATATTGAAACCAAAAGATGCAAGGTTAATAATGATAGTGCAACTTATTTGTGGCACTGCCGTTTGGGTCATATTGGTGTAAAACGCATGAAGAAATTCCATATAGATGGACTTTTGGAATCACTTGATTATGAATCACTTGGTGCTTGCGAACCATGTCTCATGGGCAAGATGACTAAAACTCCGTTCTCCGGAACTATGGAGCGAGCAACAGATTTGTTGGAAATCATACATACTGATGTATGTGGACCAATGAGCGTTGATGCTCGCGGCGGGTATCGTTATTTTCTGACCTTCACTGATGATTTGAGCAGATATGGGTATATCTACTTAATGAAACACAAGTCTGAAACATTTGAAAAGTTCAAAGAATTTCAGAGTGAAGTAGAGAATCATCGTAACAAGAAAATAAAGTTCCTACGATCTGATCGTGGAGGAGAATATTTGAGTTACGAGTTTGGTCTTCATTTGAAACAATGTGGAATAGTTTCACAACTCACGCCACCTGGAACACCACAGCGTAATGGTGTGTCCGAACGTCGTAACCGTACTTTATTAGATATGGTGCGATCTATGATGTCTCTTACCGATTTACCACTATCGTTTTGGGGTTATGCTTTAGAGACAGCTGCATTCACGTTAAATAGGGCACCATCTAAATCCGTTGATACGACGCCTTATGAACTGTGGTTTGGCAAGAAACCAAAGTTGTCGTTTCTTAAAATTTGGGGCTGCGATGCTTATGTGAAAACACTTCAACCTGATAAGCTCGATCCCAAGTCGGAAAAATGTGTCTTCATAGGATACCCAAAAGAAACTGTTGGGTACACCTTCTATCACAGATCCGAAGGCAAAATATTCGTTGGTAAGAACGGATCCTTTCTAGAAAAAGAGTTTCTCTCGAAAGAAGTGAGTGGGAGGAAAGTAGAACTTGATGAGGTAATTGTACCTTCTCCCATATTGGAAAGTGGTACATCACAGGAAATTGTTCCAGTGATTCCTACACCAATTAGTGAGGAAGTTGATGATAATGATCATGAAATTTCGGATCAAGTTTCTACTGAACGTCGTAGATCAACCAGAGTACGTTCCGCACCAGAGTGGTACGGCAACCCAGTTCTGGAAATCATGTTACTAGACCATGATGAACCTACGAACTATGAGGAAGCGATGATGAGCCCAGATTCCGCAAAATGGCTTGAAGCCATGAAATCTGAGATGGGATCCATGTATGAGAACAAAGTATGGACTTTGGTTGACTTGCCCGATGATCGGCAGGCCATCGAAAATAAATGGATCTTCAAGAGGAAGACCGACGCAGACGGTAATGTTACTGTTTACAAAGCTCGACTTGTTGCAAAAGGTTTTCGACAAGTTCAAGGAGTTGACTACGATGAGACTTTCTCACCTGTAGCGGTGCTTAAGTCTGTCCGAATCATGTTAGCAATTGCCGCATTTTATGATTATGAAATCTGGCAAATGGATGTCAAAACTGCATTCCTAAATGGATATCTCAAAGAAGAGTTGTATATGATGCAACCAGAAGGTTTTGTCGATCCAAAAGGTGCTAACAAAGTTTGCAAACTCCAGCGATCCATCTATGGACTGGTGCAAGCATCTCGGAGTTGGAATATACGCTTTGATGAGGTGATCAAAGCATATGGTTTTATACAGACTTTTGGAGAAGCCTGTATTTACAAGAAAGTGAGTGGGAGCTCTGTAGCATTTCTAATATTATATGTAGATGACATATTGTTAATTGGAAATGATATAGAATTTCTGAACAGCATAAAAGGATACTTGAATAAAAGTTTTTCGATGAAAGACCTCGGTGAAGCTGCTTACATATTAGGTATCAAAATCTATAGAGATAGATCAAGACGCTTGATTGGACTTTCACAAAGCACATACCTTGATAAGATTTTGAAAAGGTTCAAAATGGATCAGTCAAAGAAAGGGTTCTTGCCTGTTTTACAAGGTATAAAGTTGAGTAAGACTCAATGCCCGACCACTTCAGAAGATTGAGAGAAAATGAAAGTCATTCCCTATGCCTCAGCCATAGGATCTATCATGTATGCAATGCTGTGTACCAGACCTGATGTGTGCCTTGCTATAAGTCTAGCAGGGAGGTACCAAAGTAATCCAGGAGTGGATCACTGGACAGCGGTCAAAAAACATCCTAAAGTATCTGAAAAGAACAAAGGATATGTTTCTCGTATATGGAGGTGACAAAGAGCTCGTCGTAAACGGTTACGTCGATTCTAGCTTTGACACTGATCCGGATGACTCTAAGTCACAAACCGTATATGTATTTTTATTGAACGGTGGAGCTGTCAGCTGGTGCAGTTCCAAGCAGAGCGTCGTGGCAGGATCTACGTGTGAAGCGGAATACATAGCTGCTTCAGAAGCAGCAAATGAAGGAGTCTGGATGAAGGAGTTCATATCCGATCTAGGTGTAGTACCTAGTGCATCGGGTCCAATGAAAATCTTTTGTGACAACACTGGAGCCATAGCCTTGGCGAAGGAGTCCAGGTTTCACAAGAGAACAAAGCACATCAAAAGACGCTTCAATTCCATCCGCGATCTAGTCAAGGAGGGAGACATAGAGATTTGCAAAATACATACGGATCTAAATGTTGCAGACCCGTTGACTAAGCCTCTTCCACGGGCAAAACATGATCAGCACCAAGACTCCATTGGTGTGAGGATCATCACTTTGTAATCTAGATTATTGACTCTAGTTCAAGTGGGAGACTGAAGGAAATATGCCCTAGAGGCAATAATAAAGATGTTATTTGTATTTCCTTATATCATGATAAAAGTCTTTTATTCATGCTAGAATTGTATTAACCGGAAACTTAGTACATGTGTGGATACATAGACAAAACAGTATGTCCCTAGTATGCCTCTACTAGACTAGCTCATTGATCAAAGATGGTTATGTTTCCTAGCCATAAACATGAGTTGTCATTTGATCAACGGGATCACATCATTAGGAGAATGATGTGATGGACAAGACCCATCCGTTAGCATAGCACTATGATCGTTTAGTTTAACTGCTATTGCTTTCTTCATGACTTATACATGTTCCTATGACTATGAGATTATGCAACTCCCGAATACCGTAGGAACACCTTGTGTGCTATCAAACGTCACAACGTAACTGGGTGATCATAAAGATGCTCTACAGGTGTCTCCGAAAGTATTCGTGGTGTTGGCATAGATCAAGATTGGGATTTGTCACTCCGAATGTCGGAGAGGTATCTCTGGGCCCTCTCGGTAACACACATCACAATAAGCCTTGCAAGCAAAAGACTAATGAGTTAGTCACGAGATGATGTGTTACGGAACGAGTAAAGAGACTTGCCGGCAACGAGATTGAACTAGGTATAAAGATACCGACGATCGAATCTCGGGCAAGTAACATACCGTTTGACAAAAGGAACAACGTATGTTGTTATGCGGTTCTGACTGATAAAAGATCTTCGTAGAATATGTAGGAGCCAATATGAACATCCAGGTTCCGCTATTGGTTATTGACCAGAGATGAGTCTCGGTCATGTCTACATAGTTCTCGAACCCGTAGGGTCCGCACGCTTAACGTTTGATGACGATCGGTATTATGAGTTTTTGAGTATTGATGTACCGAAGGTAGTTCGGAGTCCCGGATGAGATCACGGACATGACGAGGAGTCTCGGAATGTCCGAGACATAAAGATTGATATATTGGACGGCTATATTCGGACACCGGAAGTATACCGGAAAAGTTTCGGATTTATCGGGAATGCCGGAAGGGGTTACCGGAACCCCCTACGAGAGGGGATGGTCCATAGTGGGCCTAAAGGGTGAGAGAGAGGCAGCCCATAGGGCTGGCCGGCGCCCACACCTAGGAATCCTAGTTGGACTAGGATTGGGGGGGCGCCACCTCTCCTATTCCTTTCCCCCTTCTTCCTTTCGGTGAATCCTACTAGGAATAGGATTGCAATCCTATTCCTAGTAGGACTCCCTCCCTAGCCGCACCAGGAGAGGTTGGCCGGCCTCCCTCCCCTGCTCCTTTATATACGGGGGCAGGGGGGCACCCAAAGACACACAAGTTGAATTGTTTTAGCCGTGTGCGGTGCCCCCCTCCACAGAATCACACCTCGGTCGTACCGTCGCGGAGCTTAGGCGAAGCCCTGCGCCGGTGAACACATCATATCTGTCACCACGCCGTCGTGCTGACGAAACTCTCCCGTGAAGCTCAACTGGATCAAGAGCTCGTGGGACGTCATCAAGCTGAACGTGTGCTGAACGCGGAGGTGCCGTACGTTCGGTGCTTGATCGGTTGGATCGCGAAGAAGTTCGACAACATCAACCGCGTCACTTGACGCTTCCGCTCCCGGTCTACGAGGGTACGTAGACACACTCTCCCCTCTCGTTGCTATGCATCTGGTAGATAGATCTTGCGTGATCGTAGGAAAATTTTAAAATACTACGTTCCCCAACACGACCACTGCAGAAGATAGAGAGAAAATGAAAGTCATTCCCTATGCCTCAGCCATAGGATCTATCATGTATGCAATGCTGTGTACCAGACCTGATGTGTGCCTTGCTATAAGTCTAGCAGGGAGGTACCAAAGTAATCCAGGAGTGGATCACTGGACATCGGTCAAAAACATCCTAAAGTATCTGAAAAGAACAAAGGATATGTTTCTCGTATATGGAGGTGACAAAGAGCTCGTCGTAAACGGTTACGTCGATTCTAGCTTTGACACTGATCCGGATGACTCAAAGTCACAAACCGGATATGTATTTTTATTGAACGGTGGAGCTGTCAGTTGGTGCAGTTCCAAGCAGAGCGTCGTGGCGGGATCTACGTGTGAAGCGGAATACATAGCTGCTTCGGAAGCAGCAAATGAAGGAGTCTGGATGAAGGAGTTCATATCCGATCTAGGTGTAGTACCTAGTGCATCGGGCCCAATGAAAATCTTTTGTGACAACACTGGAGCCATAGCCTTGGCGAAGGAATCCAGGTTTCACAAGAGAACAAAGCACATCAAAAGACGCTTCAATTCCATCCGCGATCTAGTCAAGGAGGGAGACATAGAGATTTGCAAAATACATACGGATCTGAATGTTGCAGACCCGTTGACTAAGCCTCTTCCACGGGCAAAACATGATCAGCACCAAGACTCCATGGGTGTGAGAATCATCACGTTGTAATCTAGATTATTGACTCTAGTTCAAGTGGGAGACTGAAGGAAATATGCCCTAGAGGCAATAATAAAGATGTTATTTGTATTTCCTTATATCATGATAAAAGTCTTTTATTCATGCTAGAATTGTATTAACCGGAAACTTAGTACATGTGTGGATACATAGACAAAACAGTATGTCCCTAGTATGCCTCTACTAGACTAGCTCATTGATCAAAGATGGTTATGTTTCCTAGCCATAGACATGAGTTGTCATTTGATCAACGGGATCACATCATTAGGAGAATGATGTGATGGACAAGACCCATCCGTTAGCATAGCATTATGATCGTTTAGTTTAACTGCTACTGCTTTCTTCATGACTTATACATGTTCCTATGACTATGAGATTATGCAACTCCCGAATACCGTAGGAACACCTTGTGTGCTATCAAACGTCACAACGTAACTGGGTGATCATAAAGATGCTCTACAGGTGTCTCCGAAAGTATTCGTGGTGTTGGCATAGATCAAGATTGGGATTTGTCACTCCGAATGTCGGAGAGGTATCTCTGGGCCCTCTCGGTAACACACATCACAATAAGCCTTGCAAGCAAAAGACTAATGAGTTAGTCACGAGATGATGTGTTACGGAACGAGTAAAGAGACTTGCCGGCAACGAGATTGAACTAGGTATAAAGATACCGACGATCGAATCTCGGACAAGTAACATACCGTTTGACAAAAGGAACAACGTATGTTGTTATGCGGTTCGACCGATAAAGATCTTCGTAGAATATGTAGGAGCCAATATGGGCATCCAGGTTCCGCTATTGGTTATTGACCAGAGAGATGTCTCGGTCATGTCTACATAGTTCTCGAACCCGTAGGGTCCGCACGCTTAAACGTTCGTTGACGATATAGTATTTAATGAGTTATGTATGTTGGTGACCGAATGTTATTCGGAGTCCAGGATGTGATCACGGACATGACAAGGAACTCCGGAATGGTCCAGAGATAAAGATTAATATATGAGATAATAGTGTTCGACCTCCGGAAGGGTTCCGGAATTCACCGGAAGAGGTTCCGGATGTTTCCCGAAGTGTTTGGGTACAAGAACACGTTATTTGGGCCAAAAGGGAAAGCACACAAGGTTTTTGGAAAGCGCAAAAGGAAGTTTTGCGGAGTCCAGGGGCCAGACGCCAGGGTCCCTGGCGTCTGGGTCCAGACGCCGGGAACCCTGGCGTCTGGCCCTGGAGTCCGAGAAGGACTCTTGCCTTACGGGTGAAACCGACTTTGTGAAGGCTTTTACTCCAAGTTTCGACCCCTAGGCTCAACATATAAATAGAGGGGTAGGGCTAGCACCCAAGATACATCAAGATACACCAAGCCGTGTGCCGGCTACCCCGACCCTCTAGTTTATCCTCCGTCTAGTTTCTGTAGTGCTTGGCGAAGCCCTGCAGAGATTGTTCTTCATCAACAACCGTCACCACGCCGTCGTGCTGCCGGAACTCATCTACTACTTCGCCCGTCTTGCTGGATCAAGAAGGCGAGGACGTCATCGAGCTGAACGTGTGCTGAACGCGGAGGTGCCGTACGTTCGGTACTAGATCGGGACGGATCGTGAAGGTGCACGACTACATCAACCGCGTTGATAAACGCTTCTGCTTTCGGTCTACAAGGGTACGTAGATACACTCTCCCCTCTCGTTGCTATGCATCTAGTAGATAGATCTTGCGTGATCGTAGGAAAATTTTGAAAATACTACGTTCCCCAACACAGCCAACATCGCATCGAATGATTTGTTGGTCATCCGCTTAGATGTCTTCACCTGAAGAAAGGTGACCATAACTGAGAATACTGACAACTTATTTCCTGGGGTGACAGTCATGTTGCATTGTTCCAACATGCAGGCCCACCGTTTTTCTTCTGCAGGTGAAAGTTCACGGAATGCACGAGAAATTCGTAGCATTGTTTCAATGTTGGTCAAACTCACTGGCTCCGCCACCACCACCACCTCCTCCTCCTCCTCCTCTTCCACCTGAGCATCAGGTGAATCAAGATGGTGATCTGCTGCTTCCACGTAGTCAATAACATTGACGTTCACAGCTTCACCATGATGAACCCACCTAGTAAATGTGACCGACATCCCATACAAGTGTAGATGATTTTGCACAGTTGACCGGGCTCTTGTATCTGAATTCATACAGCTGCTACACGGGCAGAGCACATCTGATTTCGGACCACCGTACTCAGCTCTGATAAAGTTCATGAAGTTTTCAACCCCCTCGACATATGCAGCGGAGAATCTTCGAGCAGAAGTTATCCAAGTCCTGTCCATTTGTTAGACATACAAATTAGTTCTTCTACTAGATATTACAGGAAAAACATATAAGCTTTTTTATGAAGTCCAGAAGAAAATACCTAGGTCGATGTCTAAAGCTATGGCAAGATATTTGGACGAGCAGTTCTAAGTAACGAAATATATGTAAAGCTAATTCAGCAAATAGTTTTGAGTGCTAAATTATGGTAGGCTATTTCAACAGTCAATGAGGCCGAGCATGATGGATTATGTATTTCCAACAGAGCACACAACCATCAAACTATCGAAGGCCATCGCAGCAACAAAGATCAAGTATAAAACGGTGTAGAGCTATTTCACCTAACAGATTGGCTACTAGACCATGGCAATCTATGTCACAATAAATATATGGCAGGATATTTTAGCAACTAATCGGCCTTGGCATGCCATCTCAGCTAAGCAGATTGAGTGCAGAACAGGGCAAGGAAGCTTCTTAAGCAGAGCATATTGACTGTAAACTACTTCGGCAAACAGTGAGATTAACAGCGTCTATCAGCTAACATTCAGCGCTACACCGACATGCACGGGGCCTCAGTCTAGAATGAGCGTACCATGGGAGAAGCTGACCGCCATGCGTCTCCGCATGAACATCGCCAGCGGTGGCGGCGTTGACTGCCATGCGCCTCCACAAGAACGTCGCCAGCGGTGGCGGCGCAGCTAGAGGATGGCAGTCTACGAGAGCGTACTGTGGGAGCGAGAGGATCGCCGTGCGTCCCCTCGACGAACCGCGGCGCCAACATATCGGCGTGCTGGGGAGGGCGGCTTTGACAGAGCGAATGGCGTGGAGGGGGACGGAGGGGAGGGGGGTTGGGGAATATTATTGGCTAGTTGGCCGAAGGGCGTTTGAATCTAGGATTTGGGGGGAATTTTTGGGTGGGGTTTCGCACGGTGGGCAGGGGGAGTTTGGCGCATGGTCGGTTTCTCCAATTGTAGTCCCACGTGTCAGTGAAGAGGCAAGCCGAAGCGCGTTCCGTTTGCGTGAGCCGTGTGCAGGACCGAACGTGTGTGGGGTGCAATGCGACTGCGACAGGGGTGATGTGAGTGTACCGCCTTTTTTTCCTTTTAAACTAGGTGCTTCGCCCCCTCAAAAAAAAACCTGTTGCTTCGCGCGATCCATCGATACTACTACTATTAATCCGGTAATCCAGACTAAAACGGCGCGGTCGGGTCTTTTCCCGCGCGATATGCTGGGAGGTTGGCTTAGTTGGTTTTTTAGGACGAGTAATGCTACACCTACGTAGTCCCAATTACGCAATTAACATAATGTGAAACGTGTGAGCTGTTGATTGTAGATTGGGGGGAGGGAGGGCCGCACCACCACGAAAATCAGGGGAGGAGAGAGAGAGATGCAATTTACGTTAACCCTTTCAAAGGTTCCCGTAGATGTGAAATGCGTGAATGTGCATTTGCAGATAAGGCCTTCCCTCGTTCATCCTTTTCTCCCACAAGATCTTGATCTTCCATGCAACGCACGAGCATCTTTCTAGTACTCCTACAATATACTATATTATTGTGAAAGTTCATATACACCGGCCGAGATTAATGCACACACGACAGATTTTCATAACATTCCGACCCTAAACCTATTCTACGGCGGCGACCGACGTCCTCCATCTGTGATCTCCATGTACGGGGGCGGGGTTCAAGACCCGTGAAGTGAAGGTGCGGTCTCTGGCAAGGAAAAGTAGAACACGGGAGACGGACCGGCCAGTTGGCACACCATGCCCTGCCGCCTCCCATGCCGTACTCATCCTCGGAGGAGTCCCCGACCTCGGCGGTGCTGGACGTTGGATGGCGGCAAGTAGGACGTGTGGCTGACGGTGTTCCCGTCGTCGGCCGCCAGCATGGCCACCGCTTGTGCGGCGACTTGAGCAAGGGCGGCGACCTCGAGCTCCATCCCCGAAGACAAGCTCTCCCGCAGAGTGTTCGCGCTTGCGGTCATGGCGGATGTGGTGCCAGGTAGGAGGGCGATGCGCTATGGTGTGGAGGTTAGCTGGGCATTGCCGCTTTAAGTAGCGCATTCCGGTCAGGCCAAGCGTCCTGGTGCGTCATCAAGTGGCTGGAGTTGGTTCCGCAGGCACCGAGCCTCTTAACGATGGCATACGGACGGACGACATGAATGCGGGCAGCTGGCGCCGGCTAGGAACACACCGCGCGAAGGCGCGAGGGACGAGGGTTTTTGGTGTGCCAGGGTAATCAGCTGTGGTCGTGGCAACGTTGGTGATGCCCTTTGCTCACATGCGATCGGCGCATGTCATTGAAAAAGCAAGACGACCCGGCATGGTCTCAGGTCCTGAGGATGCAGTTGGCCGTGCTACACCACTCCGCGGACGTGTCCCGGCGCCCCGTGCATCCTCGACGAGCCGGGTGTTGGTGTGTGTTTGGATTGTGTCCAAAGTGCACCTTACCAAAATTTTGGTCATGAGCCAAAGATTGGTCTTTGCTTGGATGGTTGCCATTTTTTTGGCATGCCAATGAACTCTAGCCAACTCTAGTTCAGTTTTCTTGCCGATGTCGACCAAATCATG
The DNA here is from genome assembly GCA_902687465.1 of Secale cereale. Taxonomy (NCBI): domain Eukaryota; kingdom Viridiplantae; phylum Streptophyta; class Magnoliopsida; order Poales; family Poaceae; genus Secale; species Secale cereale. The sequence goes on along the minus strand of LR738712.1, from coordinate 626,704,334 downwards.
GGCAACCAAAACCTCAACCAAAATTTTGGCTACCAATGGTTTGATGGGGAAACCTTGGGCACAAACCAAACATACTGTTGGTCGTGCCACAACACACACTCAAACCGACCGTGTCTAGCGATGATGAGTGTGTCGCTCACTGCAGTCGCCGTGTCCAGAGGCGGTGCTAGAGCTACGCCACGTTGTTGGCCCCCACAACCCACATGAACAGTTGCCGGTGGCGAAGAGGTTGTGGGCCAGCTCCTCCATTGGACTAGTTTGCGCTATGTCGTCCTGACAGGTGTGCCCTGCATGTCGGTTTCCCTCTTTTCCTGGCCATATTCGAGCGTCAATGCTCCACGTTGCGCATTAGGCCTTTCACTATGTAGGACAAGCGAGACAACTTATTTTTTATTTGAGCCGTTCAAGTATAATCATGTGGCATTTGCTTATTTCTCATTCCTCTCCATCGGTCATGTCGCCCTCCGGTCGAGTCCATCCTCCTGCATGCCTCATTGGAACATTCCGCCGAGTATCATTCGCATGTGGGCCTAGACCATGCTTGTATTTCAAATGTTTATTTGTAATTTGTCCGACATGCATACAAACAAACGGTTCATTTGAAGTTTCACTTTGCCTCCACTACGTGTCGCTTCGCGTCTTAGTTTTGACATCCCATTCGGTTCATGTTGACGAGATCGATATATGACATGGCAGTTCCTTATAGCCATTGACTGGCTATATTATTAACCATGCTCTAATGTGTTTTTCAAAACCGCATTCGACTATTGACAAGATTAATAGTACATGAGATGTATAATGTGAAAATTATATCATTGGAAGCTCCTTTCACATATGTATCCCTACCTTACCCTCCCTTTTGGTCACTTACTGGCGGACACCATGCTTGCTAGGCCCCGCATGTTAGTTACTCAATGGGTTTGGCCACGTCAGGGGATCCTCATCCATAGTATACTCCCTCTGTTTTTATTTACTCCGCATAAAATGATGCGGGCGGGGGAGGGGGAGGGACGTCGGTTTGCTCTCAACTGCGGTCCCACAAGCGAGTGAAGACGCAAGACGAAGCGCGTTCCATTCGGTGAGCGATGTGGAGGGTCCTGCGTGCCGGGCTGCAACGCGAACGCGACAAGAGCGATGTACAGTCAAAACCGATTGACCGGCCGTCACCTGAACCACTATTCACACCAGAATCTTCGCTGCTCGGCCTACTCCAGCCCCTTCCCCCACCTTTCGATCCCCTAGCCTGCATCAAGCGTCCCCTAGTTCGCCGGAAAGCCATGGTGCGCCGCAAGATCACATACTACAAGATGCTCACGCCGGAGCACCGTGCAGAAATCGCGGCGGCGGTCGGCGCAAGAGACCTTCATTCCCAAGCTCGCTTTGCGGCGGGCTAATCCCCGAATTCTCTGGAGCCAAGCTAAGAGGAGGAGGAAGCCGATCCAATGTTCATGGCGGAGGTTGCGACGCAGAAGGCCCCCGATGAGTATGAGACGATGTACGTCGACTTCGTGCCGGCGTTCGAGTCCCCCATGGTGCAGGTGGACCAGCGGTTCAACCTGGCGATACTAAAGGAGGACCGGGAGGCAGAGGCTCAACTCGACGCGGAGCGCGCGCATGCCGCTGCCATCGAGGCTCTCCTGCAGGCGGAACCGGATGTCGTGGATGTGAACCGGGCGGCGAAGGCTCAACTTGAGGCGGAGCGCGCGGATGCCACTGCCATTAAGGCCCTCACGCAGGCGGAACCGGACGTCCTGGACTTGAACCGGGTGGCAGAGGCTCAACTCGACGTGGAGCGCGCGGATGCCGCTTTCATCGAGGCCCTCCTGCAGGCGGAACCGGGCATCCTGGACTTGAACCAGGCGGCGGAGGCTCGACTCGACACGGAGCGCGCGGATGCCGCTACCATCGAGGCCCTCCTGCACGCGGAACCGAACGTCCTCGACTTGAACCGGGCAGTGCTCTCATCCGTGCAAAGCGCCTGCACGCTCCGCGTGAACGCGTAGCTGGAGGCCGAGGACAACCACGGTGCAGAGACACACGTCGGCAGCTACGGCTGGTTCGCACTGGCAGCCAAAGACGACGAGGCCATCTCGTTCCGCGAGCAGTGATAGTTTTTCTTTATGTTGTTGTTTTATGGATCTTTTGTTGTGTAAAAACATATATTGTTATGCAAGTCACCTGACTTGAGCCAGTCTACCATTTCAGGCGGTTGGATGAATGTCCTATGTCTCCTAACCCTTCTTCCTCACCTCTTCTTCTTCCCCAATAGACCACCGCACGGGCCGTACGGATACTCCCCAACATGCGGTTGGATAAACATACTTTATGAACGAAAATTATACGTCAGCGGTAGGATGGCTGAGTTTGGTTTGTTCACATGCGACAGCACGTGTCAGTGAGCGTGCGTTCCCTTGGTTGGCTTTGCGGCATGCAGGAGCGACTGTGCATGTGAGCGTGCGGTGCGACCGTGGCGTGCAGGAGCGACCGTGTGAGGGTGCGGTGCGACCACGACAGCCGTGCGCAAGTGTACCTCCTTTTCATTTTGAAAACTTTAGGCAAGCTTGGCAAAAATGTGTGGCGAAGTATGGCAATGCAAGGCCTAGACCCAAACAGGATAAGTACGTAGTAGTACTACGTAGTAGGAGTACTAGTGTTAAAAAGGAAAGGCAGGGTTTTCCTTCACAGGATTAATCAATACAAATCCTCGTTTAACGTGTCAATTAATGCGTGTTTTTTTCTCCAAAGCCCAAAGAGCTAACCATCCCACTCCTCATCGCTTGGTTAATGCAGCGCCATGCAAACCAACCTTCTCACTTCCGCACGCATCCAGGGGATATTAATGTCCTTGGTTGCTAGTACGAGGCAAACCCCATCAATTTTGCCTCGATTAGTGTTAGTGGCCTTTTGCAAATTGTAATTTTGATATACTGGCCTTGTGTACAAAAAATGGAGGTAGTAACTATATTGGACTTCCTTCCCCATTGCGGTGACATCGACGATATCTCGAACATTGTGGTTTGGCGAAGTGCGTTCGACGGAGAACACCATTGAGGGAGACCACGGTAAGTCGTTCGCAAGTGCCGCCTGCCAGCCGAGACAACCTCCTTATTTGCATCCAGGAAGTCCGTTGAACCAAAGGACGCGTAAATGTACTAGTACTACCCGTACACAATAGCGTCGTCCGTCCAGCTTAGTGCGGTGAGATGGTTTCTCGAAGAAGACGATGGAGAAGCGGAGTCGGCGAAGAGTGAAATGATGGTTGCTTCGTTCGTGCTTTGTGATTTGCCGCCTCACTGCTTTGTGATTTGTGATAGAAGGGACAGGGGAGTAGACTCCATCCTCTATATTGTACATGCGTCCAAGCACGGGAGAAAGAAGAGAGACGTTGCATTTTTCTATTCCTTCAATCAATCAATCAAGGAGCTTCCGTTCCATCCTTTTGGCTTTGGCAACACCGTCCACAATGGTTCCCACGATGCCAAAAGCTATTTTCACATTTGGCTACACATAGTGGATGCCCTTAACCATACCACTTGGTTTATCTCATGTGTGCTATCTATACAAATCTCAATTATATTGATCTAAAAAATTATAGAATCAAGATTAGTAAAAAGGAGGTGATTTTGCCGCGCAGATGGCGGGGGAGGTTTCTTATTTTTAAAGGACGTTGTCCTAGCGGTTTGCTAACATGCGGTCCCATGTGCCAGTGCTTCACCAAGCCGATCCGCTTCTCACATGAGGCAGAAGCAACACATGGTCAACTTGAAGAAGATGAGGGAGAAGCGGATTCAACAATGAGTGAAATAATGGCTGCTTCGTCACTCCAACTTCTTTTTTAGCATTATTACTTCCGTCCCTCCAACTTAACTGCGGGAAAGGTGCAGCTTTGTGATTTGATGCCTCATTGCTCATTACTGTGCCGGCACCATGACTGGGTGCTTCACCCCGGCTGCTCTGCGCTGTATTCCGGTATGGCACGTGGACCCGGTAGCTTGATGCCCCACATGTCGGTGAAAGGGACTAGAAGATTTATGAAAGCGAGCGCTCCACTCTTACGACGGAGGAGTACACAACACGATGTCCTAGTGAACTGTCACTTGAACTATATATAGTACTATAGTTTTGTTGTTTCGCACGATCCATCGATACAAACCCGATTAAACAGGAAATGGCGGGATTTTTCCCGCGCGGTATATGATACTGGCCAAACATTTCAAAGGCAATTTTAGTGTATGCAAACTGAATAATTAAGTAACAATATGATATCTACTAAAACTAAAAACACATATGATTTATTGTGTTAGAGTGTAGTAGTGGTGCTGTATTGCATAGTTGTTAGATGTAACATGCGAGAACGTGTAGAGATGTAGTTTTGGAGGGCCTACAGAGAGAAAAGCGTAATACATTCACCGAACTTCAGAATAAGCTGATTACGGTCACTATATACGTTTTGCGGTGATTATGCGGTCACTTGCTCACGGTTCGGCATCAGATTGCACTCTGTTGACCGACCAAATAGTCTGCATGGCACCATGTTGACTAGTTAAATTGAACACGTTCCTAGTGGGTCCCACCTATCAGTTCGCATTGGGAAAAGGTCGGATAAACTCAAATGTACGCAGGTGTGATAAGACTCCACCCCGTGCGCGGGAATCACCTGGTTGTGTATGTGTCTGTCACGGCCTGGTGTGTGCGCATGCACGTGTAGGTTGAGCACTTGAGCGTGAGAGTGTGTTGGTCGTGTGGTGTACTGGTGTGTGCATGCATGCGTGCGTGTGAGTGTTGCGTGCGTGCGTGGCTGCATGTGTACGTATGAGTGTTGCATCCATGCGTGGGTGCATGTGTTCATGTGAGTGTTGCTTGCATGCAGTTCGTGTGCATGCCTGCGTGTGTGTATAATCACCACACCAGCTCCTGTGTGTTAAAACAGACGACTGAGCATACCAATACAAGGCCACCTTGTCTGTTGTGCCCGCGGTCATGACTTCGAACCACCGTCCAATATTTTGTTGTCGTTTGTTTTCATTCTTACTAGCAAGATGCCCGTGCGTTGCACGTAACATCAAGATGCATTTGTATGACTAGTTTATCTTGTGAGAGAAAAAGGATGAACGAGGGAAGGCCTTATTTGCAAATGTGGAGAGGTGTGTGGGTACCTTTTTGCAAAATTGTCATAGTTTCTTTCCTATCCATCAGATATACATCGGACGGCTTATATTGCAGGATGGCAGGCACACAATCATCACCAACTCTGTTTTTTATAAGAGTGTATTTTATCCCTACTCTTATAAAAAGCATAATCGGTGATGATCGTGTGCCTGTCATCCTGCAATATAGGCCGTCCGATCTATATCTGACGGATAGGAAGGAAACTATGGCAATTTTGCAAAAGGATACCCACACCCCTCTCCACACTTGCAAATAAGGCCTTCCCTTGTTCATCATTTTCTCCCACAAGATAAACTACTCATACAAATGCATCTTGATGTTCCGTGCAACGCATGGGCATCTTGCTAGTATTTTATAATAGTGTAGATGTAGAGTAGATACAAGCCGATAGGTGGGCTCGATGGTAGTAAGATAATGTGATGCAACACTAGAGGTGCCACGTGGAGCGTTTAACTGGTCAACTAGTCGTGTCTTGATCAAATACAGAGTTGTACGGTGAGGCCGTGATTGTATAATAACCACAAAACATAAATGGTGACCGTAATGAGTGGATTGTGAAGTCCAATGTACGTATCGTGCTTTTGCTTCAAATACAATGATCGTCATTGTATATATCGCGAGACAAAGATGAAACATGTCTGAATGTGCCGGGGGCTTACTTTTAGAGGACCTGGAGATAGTTTGTGTGCGTATGTGAAAGGGGTGTAGAGGGGGGGTATGCGATGGAGAGAGAGATGTTATTTGTTTCTCTTTACTATGACTAACTTTATATATAGTATAAAAATATACAAATTCACAGTGCGGAATAAATATCATTGTGGGCACCATGCAATGCAAGCGTTCGTACTCCTCCATACAACTTTGTAATGTTGTATATATGTAGAAATTCTAAAATATTTTTTGGCCACACTTTATTCAAAATGAATGTTGTATGCGAAATAGACGTGAAGAGAGGGATTTTTAGATCAATGGGGTACGTGATGTAACTTGTGTGAATGTGTAGTTGATGCATTTGGCAGGGCCTAGAGAGGTATGTGTGTGTATTACGTATTCGAGAGAGGCATGGATAGAGGGGCCGGCAGGGGGGCGTGGGAGAGATAGCACGAGAAATGAGAGTGGTCTAGAGAAAGAGATGAATATGACATCACGGCGAGATATTCCCTTGACTGTGTATATGCAAGGGGGAGTGGATAGAGGCACCAGGAGCATATTTTGTGTGTGTGTGTGGTGTCTGTGTTGGTATGTGTGGGTGTGAGAAGATAACGAGACGTGGGGGCAGAGGGTGTGTCACCACGTGAGGTCCGGTGGGTCGAGGTGAGGCCCTTCGTTTGGTTCCGTCCCGCGCCACATTGGTCGGCCCGTGACGCATTTAGGGAGAACCATGGATGACTAGTCGTACAAGACAGATATAGCATAATTGTGAAGGACTCTGTGTCCACTGACAAAGCCGACTAGGTTTTGTAACCCTAGGTTCTCGGACTAAGGTAACCCCTTTATATCTGATATTACTATTCATCCAACCTAACTTTAAGGGGCATCCTACAGAATGCTCTGCTAGAATCATACTCGTCGATTAGGAAGAGAGGTGTGAGACAATGAGTGAGAGACATGTCTAAAAGATAATGTGCGTACAGGAGACACGTAGGCAGGTCTATGTATATAGAAAGGGTCGATGGGTATTGTGCGTGTGTATGCTTGCGAGAGGGCGAGTGCTTGTGATAAAGATTAGTGAAAACAGTCATAAATGGTTACGAGAGGGAGGGAGGGTTATATCGAGAGCATGTGTGCGAGAAAGACACCTCGGGAGAGAGTGTGTGAGCATGTGTGAGAGACCACCGATGGAGAGTGAAACTACACGTACATGACTGATGTACACATTGATTAAAGATATAAATTGTATCCAAATATTAGGATGGGATCATGATATTTCCAATTCGCGTAAGGAATGGTCATTGATCCATCAGACATCTAGATTCTATCGAATTTGAGCATGTCTATGTTATTATTCGACACAATTGATCCACATAGTTAATATTTTTAACTCCAGACAATGCATCGCTTTAGCAATCGAATATAAACGTGAGTATAGTTCATGTTGTGTGTGTAAAGCACATTATACATACGAAAGTTACACAATGAACATTATAAATAGCTACCTATGGACTAGCATACATTTGAATTAAACTTAAGGTGGTTTAAAAAATCGAATTCAACATGAAGTCCATTCAATTATTTGAATTTTATATCATGGTATTTGTAAATCATACCTAAATTATGGGGGCACCTATCTTTGCTCTGATTTTGTACATAATACCATATGTAGTCGTGTACAAAATAGATTCTAATTTAGCTCCTCCATTCCAAAATAATCGTAGTTATAGGATTTTCAAGTGTCAAAATTTAAAAAAGAAGTGGATAATTTAATGAGGTTTTCAAACATACAAGTTCAAATTTAACGTTGTCTATTTAGGTCAATCCTCAAAGTTCAAGAGTACTCTAAACGTGAATGCTTGTGTTTCAAAATTTCGAATGAAGTGCCAAAAGAGCCTCTACTCGGCCGAAACCGCGTGAGACCAATGTTTGGTAGTACAAGGAAATTACTTTTCTAATAACTCCGACCCGTGAAACCTACCGGCCCGACGTCCAAAGGTCTAAATCAGGGTAGGTTCGTAGCTTCAGCTAGACGCCACGCAACCGCCTCCGAAAAACATTCATACACAATGGCCGCCTAAGCACACATGCGCGAGGCCGAAATCGCTCCCGCCAACTATTTGGGACACCTAGGATTACCATCCTACCCCCGACCCGCAGTAGGTCCGAAATTTATGAGGAGGGCAAAGTTTGAACTTTCCCCAAATTTCAAACAAGCGCGTCCCATCTTCTGTTCAAAAAAGCCAAAAACAAGCGTGTCCCAGACCCGAAACATGCTTCTCCCTGATACGTCTCAAACGTATCTACTTTTCCAAACACTTTTGATATTGTTTTGACCTCATTCTTGCATGATTTGAACTAAACTAACCCGGACAGACGCTGTTTTCAGCAGAGCTGCCTGTATGGTTTTATTGTGTGCAGGAAAACGGATTTTTAAGTATCTCAGAAAAATCCACGAAAAATCACAGAAAATCCACGCACCCGAAGGAACCAGGAGCCAGAAGTGGGGCCAGGGGGTGCCCAGGCGCCCTGTGGGCGCCCCCCCCCCCCCCGGGCCGCGCCGGGGGGTCGCCTGGGTGGGGCCCACACCCCCTGGTGCCCTACTTCGCCTCGTATTTTTACTCGCGACGAAGAAACCCCAGATCAGAAGTTCTTTCGCAGTTTTCCGTCGCGGAGCCGCCGCCACCCTCTGTTCTTCCTCGGGAGGGCTAATCTGGAGGCTGAATTGGCCTCCGGAGAGGGGAGATCATCGCCATCGTCATCATCATCACCACTCCATCATCCCTCCATGACTTCTCCCTCCATGTGTGAGTAATTCCCCTGCTGTAGGCGAAGGGGATGGTAGGGATTGGATGAGTTAGATCATGTAATAGTTTGTCAGATCGTTGGGGGCATGGTGCCTATCATCTACTATGGTGTTTATCATCTTTGCTTCAACTTGTTATTCTTAATGCTTGACACTTAGGGCCCGAGTGCCATGATTTCAGATCTGAACCATATGTGTTTGCATGAATATATTTGTGTTCGTGATCCTATCTATGAGTTGTTTGCACCTATTACGGTCCGGAACCGGCGATCCCAAAAGTGACAGCTTGGGACACCAAAGGGGATGGTCCGTAGTATGAGGATTACATGTATCCATTGAGTTCATTGCTTTGTTCCGGTGCTCTTTGACAGGAGCACCTTAATATCCATAAGTTCCTTTTGGCCCCCGTTCGTAGCGGGATGGTAGGACAAAAGATGTTGTGCAAGTTCTTATTGCAAGCACGTACAACTACCTACGGGATACATGCCTAATGTTTGATATTTGCCTAGATGATCATTACTTTTCCGTGTGCCGTGCCCCAAGTTAGAATCTATCTCATCCATGCAGCGCCCAACCATCCTTCTCCCTAGCCTACAGTGTTTTAAACCCTACTTGTCACTAGTTGCTACTTTTGCCATTTACCTTCACTATTTACTTTTTGCTGTTTACTTTTACTATCACTATTATCACTATCATACCACTGTTACCACTTATCTTTTGTTGCAAGTAAGTATATTTCAGGTGCGGTTGAATTGACAACTCAACTGTCAAAGCTTACAAATACTCTTTGGCTCCCCGTGTGTCGAATCAATAAATTGGGTTATTCTTACCCGCGAAGACTATCTCGATCCCTTACGGTTGAGGGTTATCAAGTACCGTTTTCTGGCGCCGTTGCCGGGGAGCATAGAAATATTTACAAGTCTACTTGAGGTATCCTACCTGTTGCACTTGATCCACTATGGGTAAGAAAGGAGACCCCAAGGTTCCGATCTTACTATCTACTACAAGAAGAGGTACTGCTCTGAGCACTAGTGCTACACTTGATTCACCTTCTGTTATGAGTAAGTTTGCCTCACCACTACCACATGATGCTCCTACTGAATCTGTTACTATGTCCGATACTCTTGATGATGCCTCTACTACTTTTGATGATATTAGTTCGCTTGGTTATGCTCTTGAGAAACAAATTGCTGCTGCTGCTAAAAAGTCTGGAATTGAACTTCCTGTTACTCGCTACCCTATTGGTGAAACTTATGATTATCCTGATTTGAGTAAACTCAAAGAGAGGCTCCTTGATGATGATTACTATATGCTTGATGAAGATTTATGCAGGGAACTGACAGAGTTTTCCGGCTCTGACCCTGAAGTTATTAAGAAACTATTTGAAAAACACTCTTTGAAGAACAAAACCGTTCCTGATCCTGAATTTGATACTTCTCCTATATGCATTGATGATCCTGATTATGATTTCTCTGTTGATCTTTCACTTATACCTATGGTTGAAGTTGACCCCTTTTATGGCAGAGAAAATGATGATGCTATTGCACACCTGACTAAACTCGGTGAGTTAGGTGGCCTGTTTACCACAGATGAGAAGATATGATACTTTTATATCACCAAGCTTCTTCCTTTCTCCTTGAAGGAAGATGCTAAAGCATGGTATGATTCACTCCCATGCGGTTCCATTAAGAGTCCTGAAGACTTAGCTCACTCTTTTGTTGATAAGTACTTTCCTGCTCACATGCAACATGCTGCTTTACAAAGAATTTATAACTTTAAACAGTTGCAGGATGAGTCCCTCCCTAAAGCTTGGGGGAGGTACTGCGGTCTGATTCGGGCTAGACCAGGACATGAAATCCCTAAGAATGAATTAATCGATATATTCTATGTTGGTCTAACTGATGAATCCAGGTCCTATTTGGACAGTTGTGCTGGTTGTGTTTTCAGGAAAAGAACACCGGACGATGCGGAAGATTTGATGGGCAGGATTGCCAAAAACCATGAAGATTGGTCCGTCCCTGAACCACCTCCACCACCAAAGAAGAGGGGCATATTTGTTCTAAGCCTCGAAGATATGCGAGAAGCAAAGAAGTCTATTAAAGAGAAAGGTATTAAAGCTGAAGACGTGAAGAATCTACCCCTTATTGAGAAGCTGTGTGAGCCTACCACTCACCCTCCTATGGTAGAGGTACACTCTCTTTTAGATTTCAACGCAAGTGACATCCCTCATGGTAAGCCTCCTGATCAATGTTTAGATGAGTTTGATAATTTTATTATGAAACAAAATCATTTTAATGAGAGGATAGAAAGTCAATTGCATGATAATTCCCTTGCTATCAAAAGACTGCTTGATGTTTTAGATAGAACAGTTAATGATGTTCAATGTCTTGTGAAGCATTTTCAAATGGTTCAAACTCAGCTTGACCAAATTTCTAATGTGCAAAGAGATCTGCTTGCTAACAATGCCAAACAAGATAATTTGCAGGCTTTCAGGATTAAGACCCGAGGATGAACTAGCACTCAAGATCCTCTCTATCCAGAGGGACATCCGAAGAGAATCGAGCAGGATTCTCAAATGCAGGAAGAAGAAATTGTTGGCTCTCCAAAGAAAAAGAAGAAACATAAGGAGACTGACAATTCTAATGATCCTGTTGCAGATGAAGAGCCAACTATTGATCCTAACAGCGTATCTATCTCCGATGCTGAGACTGAAGACGGTGCTGAACCTGAAGGTAATAATAATGAGAAGAATGATCCGCCTGAAGTTCGAGAAGAAGAAGAACCTGACAAACGTAAGAGGTACACTAAAGAAGACTTCAGCGCAAGAAAACATGGGAAGGAAAGAGAACCATGGGTACAGAAACCCATGCCCTTTCCAGGTAAGTCCATCAAATCTAAAGAAGAAGAGCATTATAATAAGTTTTGTGAGTGGATTAAACCTCTTTTTCTTCAAATCCCTTTGACTGATGCTATTAAGTTACTAATAAAAGAAAAGTTCCTAATGATGCAATATCTACTATGCTTGCTAACTACTCTTTCAGTGGCAAGATTCCTGAGAAGCTCGGTGATCCAGGTATACCCACCATTCCTTGCTCCATAAAGAATAATTATGTCAAAACTGCTTTATGTGATCTTGGAGCAGGAGTGAGTGTTATGCCTCTCTCTCTTTACGAGAGGATTTGTTTAGAGAAACTAATCCCTACAGATATCTCCCTTCAGATGGCTGACAAGTCAACCGCTGTTCCGATAGGTATTTGTGAGGATGTTCCCGTAGAAGTTGCTAATTGTTTAATTCTTATTGATTTTGTTGTGCTTGACATGCCCGAGGATGGGAGCATGTCCATTATTCTTGGTAGACCTTTCCTTAACACCGCAGGTGCTATTATTGATTGCAATAAAGGGAAGGTTACCTTCCATGTGAATGATAAAGAACACACGGTATATTTTCCGAAAAAGATCGACAGAAGGCATGGCCTCAACTCTATAGAAAATATCGAGACCATGAAGATTGGAGAATGGGATTGTCCACTACATGTGCCTCACAAATACAAAACTATCATGGTAGGGACAATGTCCATCAAGGTAAAGGTTCAGTGATTACTTCGTGAGAGGTGAGACTTTTTGCTCTATATATCGCCTGTTTGTTGGTAAGACTTGATCAACCTTATTAGCAAATATGTTTTATATGGATAAAAAGTTGAGCTTGTTATATTTTCATTTGTTTTTAGTTTTTGTCCTACTTGCTGTACCAAGTATTTATGTTTTGAAGCTTCACAATACTCCTCACTACTTCAAGTTTTCAGAGAGTTCCGGAGCTTTTTGAACTTCGAAAAAATTTCAACAGTGAAGTTTTCAGAAAAATTCCGGAAAAATTTAAATAAAAATTTCCACGTCGTGAGAGACCCGGAAAGTCCTCGGGCCAGCCAGGGGGACCCACCAGTGGCCCAGGCGGCCAGCTGGCGCGGCCCAGCCCCTGGCCGCGCGCACAGGGCGCCTGGGGCCCACAGGCCCCCCCTCCAGGTATGTCTTCTTCCTCCCTCTCTCTTTTTCTCCAAAAACCCGAGTTCTGCACTTGTTCTTGTGTTCTTGCTGTTCTTGGAGGCGATTCTTCGATCTCTCTCTACAGCCCACTATTTGAGCTGAAATTTTGAGCAAATACTCCCTGGTATGTGACTCCTCCACCCCTCAAATTAGATTTTTAATTGGTGGCTTCATTTGTGAGTATTTAGTAGTTCTTGGTGCTGTATAGATGAGCTTGCATGCATATGTAGAAAGTTATTTTTCAAGTTTTGATTCAAGTTTATGCCTTGGGCAAGTGAGTTGAGTAGTTTGCCTTAGCTCACTTTGTTTTAATCCTCGTTTTCGTAAATTGTAAAAAAAAATGAGAAATGAGTTTGTTAGGAAGGGCAAAAGGGTGGCTTGAGAAGAGGAGGCCCGCACACTCCGATCGAGTTACTAGAGCCGCAGCTTCACCATCGACTACTAGGGTGAGCTATAATGAAGATCATGTGCCCCTGGAGTTGTTTGAAGATACAAGTCCAGCACGAGCGATGACATTTCCATGTAATGAACTCATGGAAGCTGTGGGAATCAAGGATGAGTTTTATAATCTTTGTGCTAATGCAGGTTTGACACGACTCGTCACGAGCCGTGTTACCCAGTATCAAAAACTCACCTCCAGTTTCATTAACAGTTTTAGATATAATCCTGATTCAGGTGCTATTGAGTTTAAAATTTACAATGATCTTATCACCATTACTTTGGGAAATTTTTGTGAAATAATAGGTGTGCCGAACGTTGGGAGGACGGCTAGGATGGCCACTCAGCCCTCCGAGCTGAAAACCGTCATCAACTCTCTCTGCAGCATGGTTCGATGAGTTCATGGTCCAGTATCAGTTTCATAACCCCATGGAGGGGGTTGTGCCCGACGAGGAGAAGCACGGTGAGTTACCACATTTCCAGGAAGAGACCGCCACCGAGTTTGGTGAAGGTCCTTCCTCCGTTTGGCGCTCGGAACCTTCCTCGTGGGAGACTCCGAGGAGTTCAGTGTACGCGCCAGCATCATTCTATGACCCTTGGACTCACCACCATACCCCCGGAGCAGGAGGCTCCTGGGGGCAGTAGCTGCTACCAACTTAGGCCAAAAGCCTAAGCTTGGGGGAGTACGTGCCCTTCTCACTTTTCCATTGTATTATCCATTTTATTCGCTTTGATCTTTTCGAAGTTTTTGCCCGTTCTTCTTTATTTCTCTCTTTGCAAAAACAACAAAAAGATTTTCTCTTTCTTTTGCTTTTATTCAACCTTTGAAAAATCCAAAAAGATTTCCTTTCTCTCTTTAGTTTGCTTTGTTTTCAGAGTTCAGCTCGAGTCCGTGATGGCATTTAATTATATTTCCTACGTTCGATCGTGCAAGTAACAAGCAGTAATGACGAAGATCGACTGAAGGGAAGCAACAAGGAAGACCGGTATGAACTCTTTTTGTTTCTACTTTTGTACATATGCTTGTACTTATGATCTAGAGACCAGCTTGTAGCGACATAGTGCTATGTTTACAATGCTCTTTTAGTGGTTCATGCTTTCCTTGTGGCTAGTCTCGAATAACTAGAGTATATAATGTGTTATTGAAATGATCTACATGCATTGCACTGTTCATAGTCTGGTATACTAAGGTGGTATTTCCCTTTAGAGAATTTTTGGATTGACTTGGCACATGCTTACACATGTTAGGACTAAAAAGTCTACTCTGCCTTGATGATCTTTGAGTTTCAGAATAATTATATCACTTTCATGCCCGATTCAATGTTGCTTTGTCGCTCTGCATGATTATGACCGTTATTGCTCTCTAGTTGGTCGCTTCCCAGTCTTTTGCTAAACTTCCACCTGTACTAAGCGGACTGACTACTTGTGCATCCAAAATCCTTAAAATCAATTATGCCATATGAGTCCACTATACCTCCCTATACATGGTATTTACCTGCCATTCCTAACGAAGACTTTCGTGTACCATCTCAAAATTAATCAAAAGCATTTCTCTTTTGTGCCTATGTTTTAGCTCATGAGGAAGTAGTAGTTAATTCATAATCTTTTTAAGTTGGACAAGTTTCACCCTTGGATTGCATGTATAATGTGCAAACCCCTAATACGAAAAGGAACTGGCATCGAGTGCGCCCGGCTCAAAAAGATAATATAACAAACAAACCCTCCTTCACGCTTTGTTCATGAGAAATCAGAAAACTTTGGCAGTGATAAACAAAGGAGATTAAGAGGATGTGATCGTCCTCATGCGGGAGCCGTTCCTCGAAACTTGTCCAACTCAAGAAGTGATTGAGTTATCTGCTAGCATTCGTTGACGAAATATGCACCTCTCAAAACATTTTTTATCTCTGTTTTTAAAACCAAGAGCTCTGGTACATGTTCAGTTTTTGTTTCCGACCACGGGTTTTCAACCTTGCCAATAAAAGCCACGGTTCGAGAGTCTCACCTTCTTTCTTCAAAGCACCAACTATGAGAGCATAATTGTCATTCTGAGTGTAACGTGCATTGTCCCAAAGTATTACATTGTCTTCTGCATACCTGTGATATGATTTATTCTAAAAAATTTAGTTCTAGTCTCTTTTAAAAACTCTGGAGGAGTCTCTGCATTTATGTTTTGCTTCACTCATGGAGACTAGCGAGATACCACCCTAGTATGCTCAAGCTATGTGCAATGTAATCTTGTCTTGATTTTCAGTAGTATATTATTTACTTTTAAGTATTTTTGACTAGTCACTTGAAAGAAGGATTGCTCCTTGCATTGTCCTCATAGTACTGTATTAATACTTGCTAGACTCTTTTCGTAGTACATGCTTATATACATCTAATGAAGCAAAAGAGTTTGTCAAAGTTTTCTTTGTCGCGTCCAATTCGTTGAACTGAATTGCTTGAGGACAAGCAATATGCTAAGCTTGGGGGAGTTGATACGTCTCAAACGAATCTACTTTTCCAAACACTTTTGATATTGTTTTGACCTCATTCTTGCATGATTTGAACTAAACTAACCCGGACTGACGCTGTTTTCAGCAGAGCTGTCTGTATGGTTTTATTGTGTGCAGGAAAACGGATTTTTAAGTATCTCAGAAAAATCCACGAAAAATCACAGAAAATCCACGCACCCGAAGGAACCAGGAGCCAGAAGTGGGGCCAGAGGGGGGCCAGGGGGTGCCCAGGCGCCCTGTGGGCGCCCACCCCCCTGGGCCGCGCCGGGGTGTCGCCTGGGTGGGGCCCACACCCCCTGGTGCCCTACTTCGCCTCGTATTTTTATTCGCGACGAAGAAATCCCAGATCAGAAGTTCTTTCGCAGTTTTCCATCGCGGAGCCACCGCCACCCTCTGTTCTTCCTCGGGAGGGCTAATCTGGAGGCTGAATTGGCCTCCGGAGAGGGGAGATCGTCGCCATCGTCATCATCATCACCACTCCATCATCCCTCCATGACTTCTCCCTCCATGTGTGAGTAATTCCCCTGCTGTAGGCGAAGGGGATGGTAGGGATTGGATGAGTTAGATCATGTAATAGTTTGTCAGATCGTTGGGGGCATGTTGCCTATCATCTACTATGGTGTTTATCATCTTTGCTTCAACTTGTTATTCTTAATGCTTGACACTTAGGGCCCGAGTGCCATGATTTCAGATCTGAACCATATGTGTTTGCATGAATATATTTGTGTTCGTGATCCTATCTATGAGTTGTTTGCACCTATTACGGTCCGGAACCGGCGATCCCAAAAGTGACAGCTTGGGACACCAAAGGGGATGGTCCGTAGTTTGAGGATTACATGTATCCATTGAGTTCATTGCTTTGTTCCGGTGCTCTTTGACAGGAGCACCTTAATATCCATAAGTTCCTTTTGGCCCCATTCGTAGCGGGATGGTAGGACAAAAGATGTTGTGCAAGTTCTTATTGCAAGCACGTACAACTACCTACGGGATACATGCCTAATGTTTGATATTTGCCTAGATGATCATTACTTTTCCGTGTGCCGTGCCCCAAGTTAGAATCTATCTCATCCATGCAGCGCCCAACCATCCATCTCCCTATCCTACACTGTTTTAAACCCTGCTTGTCACTAGTTGCTACTTTTGCCATTTACCTTCACTATTTACTTTTTGATGTTTACTTTTACTATCACTATTATCACTATCATACCACTGTTACCACTTATCTTTTGTTGCAAGTAAGTATATTTCAGGTGCGGTTGAATTGACAACTCAAATGTCAAAGCTTATAAATACTCTTTGGCTCCCCGTGTGTCGAATCAATAAATTGGGTTATTCTTACCCGCGAAGACTATCTCGATCCCTTACGGTTGAGGGTTATCACTCCCCCCTCCCCCCACCCACCCGTCCGATTCCCCATTCGTACTCCGTGGGCGGGAAAACTACCTCTCCACCAGCCGCAAAACCCTGACGTCCTCCATCCGCCACCCCATTCCACCGGTCAACCGCCGCCCTCCTCCATCACACCGGAGCCGATACCCCGACGTCGTCGTCCACCGCAACCTCAACCGGAACGCCCTCCACGGCTAGTAGTTGAAGCCGAGGCCGAGCCGTCCGTACCCGAGCCAGTTCAACCACGCCGTCCTGCGCCTCACCGCTGCCGCTCCAACTTCGCCACCCTCCACCGCACCAGAGTTGTTCCTACTACGCCGTCCTTCGCCGCCTTGGATCTGCTTCCCCACCGCCGACATACGGCCACAGCAACACAGTCAATAATTTGGCCATGGGTCCGTCCAAGCCTGCACCCTCCTCCAGAACATCGGTTTCCTCGGCATGTGGAGTTGACCACACCGGCAACCAAAAATGGTACTCCTCTTCCCTTATTCATGCAAATCTTACGTGTTTGCTTGCATGGTATTCATCCCACAGAATACACTAGTTGACCGCTTCTTCTTGATACTAGATGTTCCTAGTAACTCGCGATGCATAAGGTTTATCCTCATATACTATTTCACCTTAGCTAGAGGTCCGTCGCCCCCCTGAATTTCAATTCCTGGTCAGTTGATTCCCAATTAACGGAAGCATTCCCCGGCGTAACAGGCGCTAGTCCGCCTATTACGCCGGGGAAGCCGTGCCTCGGTGTTTATCTTAGGGGCGTGTGGGTCCTAGAGCTATTGGGACCTAATTTGGAGGTCTGCCGAGATTAAAGGGATGGCGTGGGGCCACTGCCAAGCACGGGGGTGGTGTGAGGTCGAGGGGAGGGCGGGGTAGCGGAGGCAGGGATCTGGGCCGGTGGTCGCTGGCGGTTCGAGAAAGATCGTCAAGAGTGACTGGCGGGAGGTAGACGAAGACCATCTGCCCGTTCCTTATAGATCGGACAGTTCATTAAAAAAATTGACTGACCTATTTATTTTCAGTCGACTGTTATCTTGATATGACCACATGTGGGGGTGTGTTGGAGGAGTACCTGCATTTCCTGTGCTCATATATTACAAAATCATACGGAGTAGAATCTAATTTTGTTTGACATGCAATGTTGTAGAGCTATCATATATGTCCTGTCATTTATTTTTCAGCCACCTGCTATCTGCTACTTTTACAGTGCACTAGTTCTGCACACACTTCGCCCATACTCTCACTATTGTGTTTTTATGCAAGGGTATTTCAGACTCTGCTGCTATGAGAGAAGCAAAAAAGAAAAGAGAGAAGTCGCTCCAGCGTGCTAGCCAGTTATGCCATACACGTTTCAGCCTTATAATGGGTGCAGTGTTAGCAGATGGAGATGGTAAACGTAGCTCTGAAGTTGATGACCTTGCTCGCAATGAACCACCATCCCAGGTGCTTGCTTTAACTTCGCGGTGTCATATGTGGTTGCATGTTCCATATGGTGTCTAGCTTGTATTCGAAAGGCCTAAGTCGGTCTTTATTAAGATAAGGAAAGATATTTTTTACATGAACCACCATCCCATGAGCACCAAAAGACAAATAGCTAGTCAGGGCACTGGCCGAGCCAGTGACAAGCCCAGCAAAGAGAGGCATCACCTGGAAGCCAACTAAAAAGCCGCGATGGTGGCGAAGCAGCCTACCTCCCACGAGGCTCTCAGGTCCTAGATGATCATGCTCACCACTCCAGTCGGATGTCTAGCTTGCATTGCTTCCAATTTGGTTAAATAGCATCTGCTTAGCTTACACATTATACCTTTAAATATGACATGCCTTTGTGTTTTTGGTACATACTAGTACATCTGTGTATTAACCACGTTCTTACATCAAACTAATATTCTTGTGTATCCCTCATCAATCACTTATGATGAGGCAGTCAGGCAAGTCGATTACTCCTCATTTAAAGAATGCATCGTCAGCCTCCCGACACGATTCTCAAGAAACAGCAAGGCTAGATGAAGATAGTGAACGTAGCTCTGTAGTTGATTACCGCATTTCCCCTACACTAGCATTGTAGGTGCTTGCTCTAACTTGGTAGCGTGATATGTGGTTGCATGTTGCATATGGTGTCTAGATTGTAATTTTTCCAATCTGGTTAAACTGCATGTGCTATTCTTCTTAGCTTATACATTATACCTGTTAATGTGACATGCCTTCCTGTATTTAGTACATAGTACATCTGTCTATTAAGCATGTCCTCACATAAAACTATTGTTCTTTTGTATCCCGCATAAATCAATATGAGGAGACACCTTCAGTATATGCAGTGTGATATTAGTTGCATCTTTTATATGATTTATAGCATGCGCTGCTTCTAATTTGTTGAAATGCCATTTATGATGGGACACTTTTAACTTGGCAGAGTCATATTGGTTGCATCTTTCACGTGGTGTCTAGCTTGCATTGCTTCTTATTTGGTGAAATAGTTTCTGCTTAGTTTAGACAAACAGTTGTGAATATGCCATGCCGTCCTGTTTTTCGTATTATTCCATCCTGGAATCATGTGTTTGCCTTACATCAAAGTAGTGATTGTTAGTATCATGCACGAATGAGTTCTGAAGAGTGAATTCTATTGCTTTTTCTTGTCGGTTTTACTTGACAATTCAAAATCAATAAAGCGGAAGGAAGTTAGCAAGGCATCGGATGAAGGTGCTCCTTCCAAATGGAGGGCCTCTATAGATTCTACTCCTCCATCCCCCCCAAGATGATTTCCAAGACAACACATACATAGACACTCAACGTAGCTGTGTTGGTGATGAGCACATCTCCCTAGTGGACCATCACACGTGCTCCCTCTAACTTGGCACTGTTATATGTGGTTGCATGTTATGTATGTTGTCTAGCTTGTATTGCTTCTAATTTTATTGAATTTCATCTTCTTACTTTACACATTATACTTGTGACTAAGACACGTGTTCCTATTTCTAGAACATACAATATCTGTCTATCACACCATGTTCTTACATTGAAGTACATTTGTTCTGAAGAACTAAATTGATATTCGTTTTTCTTGTCGGCTTGACTTAACATGGCACAGAGCAAGAGGAAGCAAGATAGAACGACAGGGAAACGGAAGCAGAACAATCCTGCAGATTCAACTGGTACTGATGGTGCAATAGAAGGTCAAAGACCAACGGAAAATTGTACCGACAGGATATCCCATGCACACGAGCTGCAGAACAAGCCGAACAGAAACAAATAGCTGCCACCAAACAAGCAGAGACAACCCTAGTTGTTGCAACACCTTCCACAGTACCACCAGCTGCACGATTTACTCGTCGGTCAACTCAACTAGCAGCACGTTCCCAAGCTCCCTTGCCACCTAACCCTACTTCTGAAGCACTCTTGACACAAGATGAGTTGGCAAGATCAGATGAACTTTGTGAGCTTCAATAGCAAGAAGGTAGTTGCTAGAGTCAAGTTACAGTTGCATGCTTCTTTATATGTAGTCTCACAGTCTGATGTACACTAACACTTCCTATTTTTGTTGTTGGACTAGCACCTAGGCGCAATAGGAAACAAACATCCGGGATAATGCTCGATAGGTTAACTAAATCTAGAGGAGGAAGAATGGAGATCCATTTTGAGGCAGGTTTAAAAAGGCCACGTGATGCTACAGAGTCAGCCAAGTTAGTATCAGAGGCAGCGGTTGCTGTTAGGTGTCATGTATGTATCCTCCCAACATGGATTCAGTACAGGAATGACAAAGACGAAACCCAGTTCAACACCTTCCTCGACCATTTATCTGTAAGTATGGTTTTGTATGGAAACTAGTAGTATCGTCTTGCTCTGTCCAATACTTTCTAGGTTGCTGATAATGAGACTCCCATAATTTTCAACATATGAGGTTCAAGTTGGATAGCCAAGATGATGCAACCAGACAAGCTTGCACCCATGTTTTCAAGTCTGCTCTACGACAGTATCGGTATAACTTGAGGAAAAATCACTTTGAAGGCAAGGCTAACAGTGAACTTCGCAAACATCTCCAGTGGAAAATATATCTGATGAAGACTGGAGAGGCCTTGTTAAACACTGGTCCGATCCAAAGTATGAGGTACATTATATATATGTGATCAGATCACATGTTGAAGTCCTATTTACGCATGTGCCACACAAATCTATCTTCTTGTAGGTGAAATGTTCAAAGAACAAGGCCAACCATACGAAAGTGAAATTCCAACAGACGGCAAGATCTCGTAGCTATATTGCACACTGCGAGGCTCTTGTAATTAGCTGTTGTGTCACTCTTTTTGCTGTACCATATTATCAGATATATATTGACTTGTTCCAAATGCAGAGGAAAGCCCGCAAGGACCAAAAAGTACCTGAACCAAATGTTGTGGAAATATTCAAGGACTGTCACACCAGCAAGAAGAAGGGCATGACTACACCAGTCAAAGCCGTTGTTGTAAGTCCTTAATCCTCATGCCTTTTAACAACTACTACTAACTCTGACTTGTGCCTTGAACTGCATGGTTTGCAGCCAATGTCTATTACTCTTTTCAATTTTATACACAATTGTCTTAGCGTATCATTGCACCTTACAAGGTTTAAAATAGAGGAGTGATGTTCCTTTGATCTTGACCTGTAATCTAGTTCCATGCTGGACTTGCCCACACAACGTTACAATTGCAAGTTTGTCTGTTCTCAGTTGTTTTGTGTCATACTATGCTTACTGTATTATAAACTTCGTTTCTTTATCCTTAGCCCTCAATACAATGTGAAGAAATAGACAATACATTAGCGATGGTACATGGTCATATGTTTGGAACCTGGTTTTAGTATGTACTTTGCAATAAAATACAACTATTATTTTACATGGGTTCACCAGAATAAGTTATGTATATAGACCAAAGCTATTTTGTTTGGTTTTGCTGCCTCCTTAATATCTTCTGTTCTGGTACTACTAATGTAAAACCTCAACTTTTCAGCGAGCTATGGAAAAATTGTTGGAACCGCCACCTTCTGAAGGTGGCGAGGCAACTATAACCGCAATGTCAGCTCTTGCTGCAGTGGGTCAGTACATGTCCACTAACAGTGCCAAAAGCACATTCCTGTGTAATACTGGCTTGGTTATTAAGGCAATCTCATCCAAACTGCCTCATGATCAAGATATGCAAGCTCAAAACAATGTTGTATCTGCGCTCCAGACACAAGTCCATTCCCTAACAGAGACCCTTTGTGAAACAAGGAGAGACATTATTCGATGTTGTCAAGATATGCATGGTTTTGAAACCAGACTATCAGCCATTTGCTATGTTGTTCAGGAGCCTAGGAGAACTGAAGGCGAAGGATATGGTGCTCCATCGGACAATACATCATGAAAACGTAACAGTCAGGTCAAATTAACTGAGCTTCTGAACTTCTGGTGGTGCATTTATCTGCTACACTGTTAACTTTTATGCCAACCTTCCTTTTGTTTTATAGTTGTAATTTGTTTTGGTGCGATACAAAATTTGTTCTTAACGTGCAGCCACCGGCTGAAGAAAACAGCAAGCCATTTTTGTATAGTGTAGGGTGTTCCCTATATTTGCACTGGTGGCGAACTTTGATGCCCACCGGCTGTAGTCAACATGGGCCACCTACGGGCCGTAGAAACAATGGGCCTTCTAAGGGCCGTAGAAACAATGGGCCTTCTTTCTTTCAAAGAAAACAATGGGCCTTCTACATGGCATAGAAACAATGGGCCTTATACAGGTTGTAGACACAATGGGCCTTCTGTGGGCCGTATCATCAATGGGCCTTCTACGGGCCGTATGATCGGTTGGCCAAACATGGGCCAATCACAGCCCACATTATGGTTGTAAATGGGCTTGAGTTAAAATCGTCCGTTCATGGGCCAACCATGACGGGTCGTCGTTAATCGGCCGTATTTTGATGACGCTATGAAAACGGTCCAACATACTAACGGGCCACAAATGGGCCGACTGTAACCACGGGCTGAATTTGGCCCACAAGCAGAAAATGACATTAACGGGACGTAAGTAAACGAATGTGGAAATGAGCCCAAGAATAAATGGGCCTCGAGAAGGCCGAAAGATAACATGGGCTGGAATCGGCCCAACGGAATAATGGGCCGTTAATGGGTATAAACTGATACATTGTTCATTACGGGCCAGTTTCACCACGTGTCGTTAATGGGTATAAAGTGTTACACTGTTCATTACGGGCCAGTTTTACCACGGGCCGTTAATGGGCCGATAGTAATAAGGGCCTCATATGTGCTGAAAGACGTCATGGGCCATACATGGGCCGAATGTTAAAACGGGCTGGATTTATATTGGACGGCCCAGATGACGTTACTGGGCCTAATTCGGATAGGTCATAAACGGGCCCTGGGTTAGCGAGCTGTACATGGGCTATATGCGAACAGGCCGTTAACAGGCTTGCCGTGGGCCGGCCCGCCACCTTTTGACCAAGTCAAATGGGCCGGCCTTTTCACAGGAATGGGCCTCTGTTGGGCCGTGCCACGTGTCGGCATATCATAGGCGCTTTGGGTCCAATGAGTGGATTACATCTGTTCCAACGGCGAGCTGACATGTGTTTCCTCCAGCCAATGATGATTTTACACGTGGAAAATCCCCATTGGTCGGGGCTTTTAACGGGTTATCGGATCCAAAACCGAACCCGATAGCTTAATGGCGTTCCGTTACGGTGGATGCCACGTGTCGGTCACCCTTGACGAAAGCACTTCTGTGACGCGCGATTTATCGTCATGGAAGTGGACACTTCCATGATGATAATTTTGGTAATGTCATGGAACACTTCTACGACAGCACAGGTATAACTATCTTGATTCTATCATAAAATCGTCATGGATGTACATGCATGACAGAATACGTGACCTACTGTGACAAACACGTATCATCGCGGAAGTGTATTTTTTTGTAGTGATGCTTGATGATTGTTTTGAGATATGAGGATGGTGATATTAGAGTCATGCTAGTAGAGTAGTTCTGAATTTGAGAAATACTTGTGTTGAGGTGTGCAAGTCCCGCAGCATGCACGTATGGTAACCGTTGTGTGACAAATTTGAAACATGAGGTATTTCATTGAGTGTTATCCTTTGTGTGGAGGTCGGGATCACGCGATGGCTAACTCCTACCAACCCTTCCCCTAGGAGCATGCGTTTAGTACTTTGTTTTGATGACTTGTAGTTTTTTGCAATAAGTATGTGAGTTCTTTATGACTAATGTTGAGTCCATGGATTGTATGCACTCTCACCCTTCCACCATTGCTAGCCTCTCTTGTACCGCGCAAATTTCGCCGGTACCATACACCCACCATATACCTTCCTCAAAACAGCCACCATACCTACCTATCATGGAATTTCCATAGCCATTCCAAGATATATTGCCATGCAATGTTCCATCGTTCCGTTCATATGACATGCTTCATAATTGTCATATTCCATGCATGATCATGTATTTAACATCGTATTCGTGTCTAGGCCACCATGCATAATTTTTCATACATGTCACCCTTGATTCATTGCACATCCCGGTACACCGCCGGAGGCATTCATATAGAGTCATACTTTGTTCTAGTATCGAGTTGTAATATCGAGTTGTAAATAAATAAAAGTGTGATGATCATCATTATTAGAGCATTGTCCCAAAAAAAGGAAAAAAGAAGGAAAGGCCAAAGAAAAAAAGAAAGCCCAAAAAAGTAAAAAAAAAAGGAAGGGACAATGCTACTATCTTTTTCCACACTTGTGCTTCAAAGTAGCACCATGGTCTTCATGATAGAGAGTCTCTTGTTTAGTCACATTCATATACTAGTGGGAAATTTTCATTATAGAACTTGGCTTCTATATTCCAACGATGGGCTTCCTCAAATGCCCTAGGTCTTCGTGAGCAAGCAAGTTGGATGCACACCCACTTAGTTTCTTTTGTTGAGCTTTCATACATTTATAGCTCTAGTGCATCCGTTGCATGGCAGTCCCTACTCACTCACATTGATATCTATTGATGGGCATCTCCATAGCCCATTGATACGCCTAGTTGATGTGAGACCATCTTCCTCTTTTGTCTTCTCCACAACCACCACTCTATTCCACCTATGGTGCTATGTCCATGGCTCACGCTCATGTATTGCGTGAAAGTTGAAAAAGTTTAAAAAATTAAGTATGAAACAATTGCTTGGCTTAAACCGGGGTTGTGCATGATTTGAGTATTTTTTGTGACGAAGATGGAGCATAGCCTAACTATATGATTTTGTATGGATGAACTTTCTTTGGCCATGTTATTTTGAGAAGACATGATTGCTTTGTTAGTATGCTTGAAGTGTTATTATTCTTATGTCAATATAGACTTTTGTCTTGAATCTTTTGGATCTCCATTGCCCGGAATGAAACCTTCGGGAGAGTTATTTTTGGAACAATATCAACACAGAAGACTTGGAGTACACGTCTGGAAGCAAGAGAGGCGGCCACGAGGGCAGGGGGCGTGCCCAGGGGGGTAGGCGCGCCCCCACCCTCATGGGCCCCCTCTGGCTCCCCTAACGTGCCTCTTCAGCCTATATATACTCTCATACCCTGAAAACATCAAGGAAATCAACGAAGCCCTAATTCCACTGCCGTAACCTTCTGTACCCGTGAGATCCCATCTTGGGGCCTGTTCCGGAGCTCCGCTGGAGGGGGCATCGATCACGGAGGGCTTCTACATCAACACCATAGCCTCTCCGATGAGTTGTGAGTAGTTTACCATAGACCTTCAGGTCCATAGTTAATAGCTAGATGGCCTCTTCTCTCTCTTTGGATCTCAATACAAAGTTCTCCTCGATCTTCGAGGAGATCTATTCGATGTAATATTTTTGCGGTGTGTTTGTCGAGATCCGAGAAATTGTGGGTTTATGATCAAGATTATCTATGAACTATATTGGATTCTTTTCTGAAATCTTTAATGTGTGATTATAATATCCTTGCAAGTCTCTTAGAATTATTGGTTTGGTTTGGCCTACTAGATCTATAGTTCTTGCAATGGGAGAAGTGCTTGTCTTTGGGTTCAATCTTGCGGTGTCCTTTCCCAGTGACAGCAGGGGCAGCAAGGCATGTATAGTATTGTTGCCATCGAGGATAAAAAGATGGGGTTTATATCATATTGCTTGAGTTTATCCCTCTACATCATGCCATCTTCCTTAAGGCGTTACTCTATGTTGGGGAACGTAGTATTTTAAAATTTTCCTACGATCACGCAAGATCTATCTACCAGATGCATAGCAACGAGAGGGGAGAGTGTGTCTACGTACCCTCGTAGACGGGGAGCGGAAGCGTCAAGTGACGCGGTTGATGTTGTCGAACTTCTTCACGATCCAACCGATCAAGCACCGAACGTACGGCACCTCCGCGTTCAGCACACGTTCAGCATGATGACGTCCCACGAGCTCTTGATCCAGTTGAGCTTCACGGGAGAGTTTCGTCAGCACGACGGCGTGGTGACGGATATGATGTGTTCACCGGCGCAGGGCTTCGCCTAAGCTCCGCGACGGTACGACCGAGGTGTGATTCTGTGGAGGGGGGCACCGCACACGGCTAAAACAATTCAACTTGTGTGTCTTTGGGTGCCCCCTGCCCCCGTATATAAAGGAGCAGGGGAGGGAGGCCGACCGGCCCTTCCTGGTGCGGCTAGGGAAGGAGTCCTACTAGGAATAGGATTGCAATCCTATTCCTAGTAGGATTCACCGAAAGGAAGAAGGGGGAAAGGAATAGGAGAGGTGGCGCCCCCCCCCCCCAATCCTAGTCCAACTAGGAACCCTAGGTGGGGGCGCCAGCCAGCCCTATGGGATGCCCCTCTCTTTCCTTTTAGGCCCACTATGGACCATCCCCTCTCGTAGGGGGTTCCGGTAACCCCCTCCGGCATTCCTGATAAATCCGAAATTTTTCCGGTATACTTCCGGTGTCCGAATATAGCCGTCCAATATATCAATCTTTATGTCTCGGACATTCCGAGACTCCTCGTCATGTCCGTGATCTCATCCGGGACTCCAAACTACCTTCGGTACATCAATACTCAAAAACTCATAATACCGATCGTCATCAAACGTTAAGCGTGCGGACCCTACGGGTTCGAGAACTATGTAGACATGACCGAGACTCATCTCCGGTCAATAACCAATAGCGGAACCTGGATGTTCATATTGGCTCCTACATATTCTACGAAGATTTTTTATCGGTCAGAACCGCATAACAACATACGTTGTTCCTTTTGTCAAACGGTATGTTACTTGCCCGAGATTCGATCGTCGGTATCTTTATACCTAGTTCAATATCGTTACCGGCAAGTCTCTTTACTCGTTCCGTAACACATCATCTCGTGACTAACTCATTAGTCTTTTGCTTGCAAGGCTTATTGTGATGTGTGTTACCGAGAGGGCCAAGAGATACCTCTCCGACACTCGGAGTGACAAATCCTAATCTTGATCTATGCCAACACCACGAATACTTTCGGAGACACCTGTAGAGCATCTTTATGATCACCCAGTTACGTTGTGACGTTTGATAGCACACAAGGTGTTCCTACGGTATTCGGGAGTTGCATAATCTCATAGTCATAGGAACATGTATAAGTCATGAAGAAAGCAATAGCAGTTAAACTAAACGATCATAGTGCTATGCTAACGGATGGGTCTTGTCCATCACATCATTCTCCTAATGATGTGATCCCGTTGATCAAATGACAACTCATGTCTATGGCTAGGAAACACAACCATCTTTGATCAATGAGCTAGTCTAGTAGAGGCATACTAGGGACATACTGTTTTGTCTATGTATTCACACATGTACTAAGTTTCCGGTTAATACAATTCTAGCATGAATAAAAGACATTTATCATGGTATAAGGAAATACAAATAACATCTTTATTATTGCCTCTAGGGCATATTTCCTTCAGTCTCCCACTTGAACTAGAGTCAATAATCTAGATTACAAAGTGATGATCCTCACACCCATGGAGTCTTGGTGCTGATCATGTTTTGCCCGTGGAAGAGGCTTAGTCAACGGGTCTGCAATATTCAGATCCGTATGTATTTTGCAAATCTCTATGTCTCCCTCCTTGACTAAATCGCGGATGGAATTGAAGCGTCTTTTGATGTGCTTTGTTCTCTTGTGAAACCTGGATTCCTTCGCCAAGGCTATGGCTCCAGTGTTGTCACAAAAGATTTTCATTGGACCCGATGCACTAGGTACTACACCTAGATCGGATATGAACTCCTTCATCCAGACTCCTTCATTTGCTACTTCTAAAGCAGCTATGTATTCCGCTTCACACGTAGATCCCGCCACGACGCTCTGCTTGGAACTGCACCAACTGACAGCTCCACCGTTCAATAAAAATACATATCCGGTTTGTGACTTAGAGTCATCCGGATCAGTGTCAAAGCTAGAATCGACGTAACCATTTACGACGAGCTCTTTGTCACCTCCATATATGAGAAACATATCCTTAGTTCTTTTCAGATACTTTAGGATGTTTTTGACCGCTGTCCAGTGATCCATTCCTGGATTACTTTGGTACCTCCCTGCTAGACTTATAGCAAGGCACACATCAGGTCTGGTACACAGCATTGCATACATGATAGATCCTATGGCTGAGGCATAGGGAATGACTTTCATTTTCTCTCTATCTTCTGTAGTGGTCGGGCATTGAGTCTTACTCAATTTCATACCTTGTAAAACAGGCAAGAATCCTTTCTTTGACTGATCCATTTTGAACTTCTTCAAAATCTTATCAAGGTATGTGCTTTGTGAAAGTCCAATTAAGCATCTTGATCTATCTCTATAGATCTTGATACCTAATATATAAGCAGCTTCACCGAGGTCTTTCATTGAAAAACTTTTATTCAAGTATCCTTTTATGCTATCCAGAAATTCTATATCATTTCCAATCAACAATATGTCATCTACATATAATATTAGAAATGCTGCAGAGCTCCCACTCACTTTCTTGTAAATACAGGCTTCTCCAAAAGTCTGTATAAAACCATATGCTTTGATCACCTCATCAAAGCGTATATTCCAACTCCGAGATGCTTGCACCAGTCCATAGATGGATCGCTGGAGCTTGCATACTTTGTTAGCACCTTTTGGATCGACAAAACCTTCTGGTTGCATCATATACAACTCTTCTTTGAGATATCCATTTAGGAATGCAGTTTTGACATCCATTTGCCAGATTTCATAATCATAAAATGCGGCAATTGCTAACACGATTCGGACAGACTTAAGCATCGCTACAGGTGAGAAAGTCTCATCGTAGTCAACTCCTTGAACTTGTCGAAAACCTTTCGCAACAAGTCGAGCTTTGTAAACAGTAATATTACCGTCTGCGTCGGTCTTCCTCTTGAAGATCCATTTATTTTCGATGGCCTGCCGATCATCGGGCAAGTCAACCAAAGTCCATACTTTGTTCTCATACATGGATCCCATCTCAGATTTCATGGCTTCAAGCCATTTTGCGGAATCTGGGCTCAACATCGCTTCCTCATAGTTCGTAGGTTCATCATGGTCTAGTAACATGATTTCCAGAACTGGGTTGCCGTACCACTCTGGTGCGGAACGTACTCTGGTTGATCTACGACGTTCAGCAGAAACTTGATCTGAAGTTTCATGATCATTATCATTAACTTCCTCACTAATTGGTGTAGGAATCACTAGAACAATTTCCTGTGATGTACTACTTTCCAATCCGGGAGAAGGTACAATTACCTCATCAAGTTCTACTTTCCTCCCACTCACTTCTTTCGAGAGAAACTCTTTTTCTAGAAAGGATCCGTTCTTAGCAACGAATATTTTGCCTTCGGATCTGTGATAGAAGGTGTACCCAACAGTATCTTTTGGGTATCCTATGAAGACACATTTTTCCGACTTGGGATCGAGCTTATCAGGTTGAAGTGTTTTCACATAAGCATCGCAGCCCCAAATTTTAAGAAACGACAACTTTGGTTTCTTGCCAAACCATAGTTCATAAGGTGTCGTATCAACGGATTTAGATGGTGCCCTATTTAACGTGAATGCAGCTGTCTCTAAAGCATAACCCCAAAACGATATTGGTAAATCGGTAAGAAACATCATAGATCGCACCATATCTAATAAAGTACGGTTACGACGTTCGGACACACCATTACGCTGTGGTGTTCCAGGTGGCGTGAGTTGTGAAACTATTCCACATTGTTTCAAATGAAGACCAAACTCGTAACTCAAATATTCTCCTCCATGATCAGATCGTAGGAACTTTATTTTCTTGTTACGATGATTCTCTACTTCACTCTGAAATTCTTTGAACTTTTCAAATGTTTCAGACTTGTGCTTCATTAAGTAGATATACCCATATCTGCTCAAATTATCAGTGAAGGTCAGAAAATAACGATACCCGCCGCGAGCATCAACACTCATTGGTCCACATACATCAGTATGTATGATTTCCAACAAATCTGTTGCTCGCTCCATAGTTCCGGAGAACGGAGTTTTAGTCATCTTGCCCATGAGGCATGGTTCGCAAGCACCAAGTGATTCATAATCAAGTGATTCCAAAAGTCCATCTTTATGGAGTTTCTTCATGCGTTTTACACCAATATGACCTAAACGGCAGTGCCACAAATAAGTTGCACTATCATTATTAACCTTGCATCTTTTGGTTTCAATATTATGAATATGTGTATCACTACAATCGAGATCCAATAAGAATAGACCACTCTTTAAGGGTGCATGACCATAAAAGATATTATTCATAAAAATGGAACAACCATTATTCTCTGATTTAAATGAATAACCGTCTCGCAATAAACAAGATCCAGATATAATGTTCATGCTCAACGCTGGCACCAAATAACAATTATTTAGGTCTAAAACTAATCCCGCAGGTAGATGTAGAGGTAGCGTGCCGACGGCGATCACATCGACTTTGGAACCGTTTCCCACGCGCATCGTCACCTCGTCCTTAGCTAATCTTCGTTTAATCCGTAGTCCCTGTTTCGAGTTACAAATATTAGCAACCGAACCGGTATCAAATACCCAGGTACTACTACGAGCATTAGTAAGGTACACATCAATAACATGTATATCACATATACCTTTGTTCATCTTGCCATCCTTCTTATCCGCCAAATACTTGGGGCAGTTCCGCTTCCAGTGTCCAGTCCCC
The DNA here is from genome assembly GCA_902687465.1 of Secale cereale. NCBI lineage: Eukaryota > Viridiplantae > Streptophyta > Magnoliopsida > Poales > Poaceae > Secale > Secale cereale. Next base: position 626,673,155 of record LR738712.1, on the reverse strand, counting down.
TTGTAGTAGAAGCACTCAGTTTCAGGCTTGGCTCCAGATTTGGGTTTCTTCGTTGAAGTAGCAACTGACTTGCTATTCTTTTTGAAGTTCCCTTTCTTTCCCTTGCCCTTTTTCTTGAAACTAGTGGTCTTGTTAACCATCAACACTTGATGCTCCTTTTTGATTTCTACCTCCGCAGCTTTGAGCATAGCGAAGAGCTCGGGAATTGTCTTTTGCATCCCTTGCATGTTATAGTTCATCACGAAGCCTTTATAGCTTGGTGGTAGTGATTGAAGAGCTCTATCAACAACACTATCCTCGTCAACTTTGCAACCAAGTTGAGTCATATGATTGTAGTACCCAGACATTCTGAGCAAGTGTTCACTGATAGAACTATTCTCCTCCATTTTGCAGCTATAGAACTTATTGGAAATCTCATATTTCTCAATTCGGGCATTTGCTTGAAATATTAACTTCAACTCCTGGAATATCTCATATGCTCCATGACGTTCAAAACGTCGTTGAAGTCCCGGTTCTAAGCCGTAAAGCATGGCACACTGAACTATCGTGTAGTCATCAGACCGTGATTGCCAGACGTTCAAAACGTCTGCATCAGCGGAAGGGGGCTTGTCACCTAGCGGTGCTTCAAGGACATAATTCTTCTGTGCAGCAATGAGGATAATCCTCAGGTTACGGACCCAGTCCGTGTAATTGCTACCATCGTCTTTCAACTTAGCTTTCTCTAGGAATGCATTAAAATTCAAAGGAACGGTAGCACGGGCCATTGATCTACAACGACATGGATATGCAAAACTATCAGGACTAAGTTCATGATAAATTAAAGTTCAATTTAATCATATTAATTTAAAGAACTCCCACTTAGATAGACATCCCTCTGGTCATCTAAATGATCACGTGATCCAAATCAACTAAACCATGTCCGATCATCACGTGAGATGGAGTAGTTTTCAATGGTGAACATCTTATGTTGATTATATCTACTATATGATTCACGCTCGACCTTTCGGTCTCCAGTGTTCCGAGGCCATATCTGTATATGCTAGGCTCGTCAAGTTTAACCCGAGTATTCTGCGTGTGCAAAACTGGCTTACACCCGTTGTATTTGAACGTAGAGCTTATCACACCCGATCATCACGTGGTGTCTCGGCACGACGAACTTTCGCAACGGTGCATACTCAGGTAGAACACTTATACCTTGAAATTTAGTAAGGGATCATCTTATAATGCTACCGTCGTTCTAAGCAAAATAAGAAGCATAATAAGATAAACATCACATGCAATCAAAATATGTGACATGATATGGCCATCATCATCTTGTGCTTTTGATCTCCATCTTCAAAGCACCGTCATGATCACCTTCGTCACCGGCTTGACACCTTGATCTTCATCGTAGCATCGTTGTCGTCTCGCCAACTATTGCTTCCACGACTATCGCTACCGCTTAGTGATAAAGTAAAGCAATTACATGGCGATTGCATTTCATACAATAAAGCGACAACCATATGGCTCCTGCCAGTTGCCGATAACTTTACAAAACATGATCATCTCATACAAAAACGTATAACTCATCATGTCTTGACCATATCACATCACAACATGCCCTGCAAAAACAAGTTAGACGTCCTCTACTTTGTTTGTTGCAAGTTTTACGTGGCTGCTACGGGCTTAGCAAGAACCATTCTTACCTACGCATACAAAACCACAACGATGTTTCGTCAAGTATGTGCTGTTTTAACCTTCACAAGGACCGGGCGTAGCCACACTTGATTCAGCTAAAGTGAGAGAGACAGACACCCGCCAGTCACCTTTAAGCAACGAATGCTCGTAACGGTGAAACCAGTCTCGCGTAAGCATACGCGTAATGTCGGTCCGAGCCGCTTCATCTCACAATACCGCCGAAGCAAAGTATGACATGCTGGTAAGCAGTATGACTAGTATCGTCCACAATCTCATTGTGTTCTACTCGTGCATATCATCTACGCATAGACCTGGCTCTGATGCCACTGTTGGGGAACGTAGTATTTTAAAATTTTCCTACGATCATGCAAGATCTATCTACCAGATGCATAGTAACGAGAGGGGAGAGTGTGTCTACGTACCCTCGTAGACGGGGAGCGGAAGCGTCAAGTGACGCGGTTGATGTTGTCGAACTTCTTCACGATCCAACCGATCAAGCACCGAACGTACGGCACCTCCGCGTTTAGCACACGTTCAGCTTGATGACGTCCCACGAGCTCTTGATCCAGTTGAGCTTCACGGGAGAGTTTCGTCAGCACGACGGCGTGGTGACGGATATGATGTGTTCACCGGCGCAGGGCTTCGCCTAAGCTCCGCGACGGTACGACCGAGGTGTGATTCTGTGGAGGGGGGCACCGCACACGGCTAAAACAATTCAACTTGTGTGTCTTTGGGTGCCCCCTTGCCCCCGTATATAAAGGAGCAGGGGAGGGAGGCCGGCCGGCCCTTCCTGGTGCGGCTAGGGAAGGAGTCCTACTAGGAATAGGATTGCAATCCTATTCCTAGTAGGATTCACCGAAAGGAAGAAGGGGGAAAGGAATAGGAGAGGTGGCGCCCCCCCCAATCCTAGTCCAACTAGGAACCCTAGGTGGGGACGCCGGCCAGCCCTATGGGCTGCCCCTCTCTTTCCTTTTAGGCCCACTATGGACCATCCCCTCTCGTAGGGGGTTCCGGTAACCCCCTCCGGCATTCCCAATAAATCTGAAACTTTTCCGGTATACTTCCGGTGTCCGAATATAGCCGTCCAATATATCAATCTTTATGTCTCGGACATTCCGAGACTCCTCGTCATGTCCGTGATCTCATCCGGGACTCCGAACTACCTTCGGTACATCAATACTCAAAAACTCATAATACCGATCGTCATCAAACGTTAAGCGTGCGGACCCTACGGGTTCGAGAACTATGTAGACATGACCGAGACTCATCTCCGGTCAATAACCAATAGCGGAACCTGGATGTTGATATTGGCTCCTACATATTCTAAGAAGATCTTTTATCGGTCAGAACCGCATAACAACATACGTTGTTCCTTTTGTCAAACGGTATGTTACTTGCCCGAGATTCGATCGTCGGTATCTTTATACCTAGTTCAATCTCGTTACCGGCAAGTCTCTTTACTCGTTCCGTAACACATCATCTCGTGACTAACTCATTAGTCTTTTGCTTGCAAGGCTTATTGTGATGTGTGTTACCGAGAGGGCCAAGAGATACCTCTCCGACACTCGGAGTGACAAATCCTAATCTTGATCTATGCCAACACCACGAATACTTTCGGAGACACCTGTAGAGCATCTTTATGATCACCCAGTTACGTTGTGACGTTTGATAGCACACAAGGTGTTCCTACGGTATTCGGGAGTTGCATAATCTCATAATCATAGGAACATGTATAAGTCATGAAGAAAGCAATAGCAGTTAAACTAAACGATCATAGTGCTATGCTAACGGATGGGTCTTGTCCATCACATCATTCTCCTAATGATGTGATCCCGTTGATCAAATGACAACTCATGTCTATGGCTAGGAAACGCAACCATCTTTGATCAATGAGCTAGTCTAGTAGAGGCATACTAGGGACATACTGTTTTGTCTATGTATTCACACATGTACTAAGTTTCCGGTTAATACAATTCTAGCATGAATAAAACACATTTGTCATGATATAAGGAAATACAAATAACATCTTTATTATTGCCTCTAGGGCATATTTCCTTCACTCTATTCTTATGAACTTAATACTCTAGATGCATGCTGGAGAGCGGTCGATGTGTGGAGTAATAGTAGTAGATGCAGAATCATTTCGGTCTACTTGTCACGGACGTGATGCCTATAGACAATGATCATGCCAAGATGTTCTCATAACTATGCGCTTTTCTATCAATTGCTCGATAATAATTTGTTCACCCACCGTAGAATTCTGCTATCATGAGAGAAGCCACTAGTGAAACCTATGTCCCCCGGGTCTATTCTCATCATATTAATCTTCCATCAATTATCTACTTTACTTTGCTTTATTTACTTTCAATCTCTATACCAAAAATACCAAAAATATTATCTTATCATATCTATCAGATCTCACTCTCATAAGTGACCGAAAGGGATTGACTACCCCTTTTATCGCGTTGGCTGCTAGGTTCTTATTTGTTTGTGCAGGTGCGAGGGACTCGTGCGTGGTCTCCTACTAGATTGATACCTTGATTCTCGAAAACTGAGGGAAATACTTATGCTACTGTGCTGCATCCCCCTTTCCTCTTCGAGGGAATACAACACAAGCTCGAGAAGTAGCACCGCTCAAACTGTTCCGCATCCCACGATGGATTAAACAACTCTCCCAAGATCTCCACTATCTCCACTCCACATAATGTGGGTGATACATGTCGCTAGGATAGGAAAGGGCAGGGCACATTCGTCCAAATTCTTCTGACGAGCGATTTTTCACTGTGGCTATAAATACCCTCCCCTTCACCTCACCTCATTTACTTCACTCAATGTCCTTCTCACTCGAGCTCTCAGACCTAGCGCCACCGCTAATCTCCATCGACTCCGGTGAGGAAGAGCTTCACTGCCTCGACCTCCTCGTCGTCGTACTCGCGCCGGCCGCGGAAATCCCCACTCCATCACCGCCGTAGCTGTCTCCCACTGCCAAGTTAGGGTGTGGGAGATCTGGACCGACGAGCTTCTCCAACGTTCATCTAGTTCGTCTTGTTCTTCATCGAGGGTAATTAAAATCTAATTTTACCGCCCTTCCTTGATTTCATGATTTCCACAATTTTTTCAAAAGGTGTTTATTCTTCAACTTCCCACTACTTAAACACCTAAGTCAATCTGTTCTTGATTTGCTTCTCTAAGTTGTGTTTTTCTTCATGATTCCTCAATTGTGTGGATTTCTTATCTATGCAACTCTAGAACCTAAAGCAAGAACGCTTAGTGAAATTCTTCAAGACTCCCATGGTCATATTCCTCAAACTTGATACTTTTGAAAAAATTCTGAGAACGCATATGACCTCTCCAAATTCTTCGCACCTATACTCTATTCACAGGTACAAATGTCTGCTGTCGAATCTCAAGGTTCTCATCAACTTAACTCATTTGCAGCATTCCTTGAAGAAAAGTTACATACTTTCTTAGAAACTTCAATTGTTCAAAATCCTCAAGTGAGGAAAATGGCTGAAGGAAAGAGACCACATAAGGGAGGCAAGAGACCTGAGACAAACACTGCATTTGAGATCCCTGAAGATATATATACTGACTATTGCACTCCTGATGAAGAAACTCATGGCAAAGAGAACAAGAATCAGCGCAAAGTGCGCATTCAGAGGATTGACAGGAGATGGGCAAAAGAATGGAGGGAATAGCGCTATGTTACTCCAAAGTACATGAAGAAATTTGCAATAAACCCTCCTTGCTCAAGACCTCCATTGGCTCCAGGCCAAGTTGCAGATCCCTCAAGCGTCAGAAGTGGTGAGGAATTTCCAAGGGAATGGGCCAAGCGCCAAGCTAAGCTTCAACGGGCAGCTATAAAAGCAGTGAGGAAATTCAATGAAGATACTACTGCTACTACTGCTTCTGAGGCCTCTACCAGCAAGCTCAAGAAGGCTATGCTGAAGAAATCGGCCGTCAAGTCAAATTCCTCAACATCAATGACCTCACGGCCAAGCTCCTCAAAGCCTTCAGGACACATTCCTCAGGCAACTTCCTCAAGGGCTGCCCCAATTCCCTCTGTTGATGCACAATCCTCAGTTGCTGCTGCAAAGTCCTCAACACATGTGCACCTTGCAACGTGTCAAAGGACTGCAAGGTTCTCAATTGCTCCAGGGGCCTCTGCAACTTCATCAGCTCCACCACAAACTTCACCTGGTCCAACCTCCTTGAAAACAAAGCTGGACGTGGAAAGCGGCCAAGTCCTCAAAAGAAAGTGGCTTTTCAAGTTCGGTATGATGACAATGAAGTTAATGATGAAGAACTTGCTGAAATTATCAGAGACAGGCAGATGAAGGCTGCTATAGCCAAAGGCAGTTCTGTGCCTCTCATGCTGGATCTGAAGAAGATCCTTGACTATATTGATCTTTGGCACAAATATCCCAATGCACCTCTCCCTGAGATGAACATCACTCCTGGTCAAAGTCACATGTTGGCTGCTTTCATTGGTGAAGAAAAATGGAAATATGAACAAGCCAGGAAGGATCAGTACAAGAAGGAGCGCTTCTTGAAGAACAATGTTGTGAACATGTCTCCTGAGGACCTTGTGAAACTACAAAATGAGATCAAAGGCTTCAATGCTGAATTCGACAGATACCATGCTGATTGGCTAGGTGCCAAAGTCATATTTGTCAAGCTCTCCAAGTCCCTCAAGCTTGGTGGTGAAAGCTCCTTGTCGGTGTCAAAACCGGCGGATCTCGGGTAGGGGGTCCCGAACTATGCGTCTGAGGATTGATGGTAACAGGAGGCAGGGGACATGATGTTTACCCAGGTTCAGGCTCTCTCGATCGAGGTAAAACCCTACTTCCTGCTATATTAATATGGATGAATATGTGTACAAGAGTTGATCTACCTCGAGATCGTAAAGGCTAAAACCCTAGGTTTCGGCCTATGAGGATTGAATGATTATCTATTAGCCTCTACGGACTAAACCCTCCGGTTTATATACACACGGGAGGGGCCTAGGGTTTGTACATATCATCTTGCAAAGGAAGGAAAATCTACACCCGAGCCTAAACTTGTCATTACAAGAATTCAGGATTCCTATCCGGATACGAGAGATGATCTTCTATAGTAATCTTCATGGCCCACCAGTCTGGCCCACCAGGAGTTTGTCCGCCCACATGAGGACCCCCCGATCCAGGACTCCCTCACTCCTCACAAGAAGAAATTCATCTTACTGAGGAAACTAAAAGCGCAGCTGAAAATGTGGCTGCTGAAGAAACTGAACATGCCAGGGCTGATGAAGGAATTCCAGCCGCTGATGTAACTGCCAGGGCAACTTCCAATGTTGCGCCTGAAGAACAACCCAGGCCTGCTGAATATTCTGCTGTAGCGCCTAAAGATTCTGAGAATGACAGGGCGACTGCAATAGTCGTGCGTGAAGAAACTGAACATGTGTCATCTCCTCCTCCTGCCAAGTCTTCACATGTGAAGAACATCAATCTTCCTTCTGCATCAGAAGTGAATAAAACAAAGACTGCAGAAAAGGCAGCTATGAAGAAAAGGAAAGCATCATCAACTGCAGAATCCTCAGCTCCCAAGAAAGTGAGGACTTTGTCAAGCTCCGTCACCAACCCCATTGATGTTGTTCCGATTTCTATTGTTCCATCAAAGGAGATTGTTCCCTTTGGTGAGGATTATGACATTCTAGATGACACTGCCGAAGAAAATCCTTCTATTGCTTCTTTAGAGCAGTTGAATGATGAAATTGAAGTGGAAAAAATCTCTTCAACCCCACTGGTATCATTGCCCATGCCTTAGTTCACTGCTGAAGAGGCCGACATTGAGGAAATGGAAGAAGACAAAGATGTGGATATTGGCTCTACAAGTCCTGTGCTTAACGATGATTCTTGGGAAAACACTCATCCAAATTCAACTTTGACCACACCGCTACAGCAAATTCCTCAGTCCCCTGCTCAAACTGAAGAAATTCAAGCGGGCTCTGAAGAACTTCACACACCTCTTCTATACTTTCCTGAAGGAGCTTCAGCTGCAACAACTGAAGAAGTTGAAAAATCAAGTGCTGCTGAAGAACCTGAAGAATCAATTCCTCAGGCAGCAGCTCCAGAACCTTTGAATCAAGAGGCTGCAAAGTCATCATCTGTTAATCTTCAGCCCAAGCAGAAAACCCCTCATGCAACAAAGCAGAATTTCAAGGCTGATGATTTCTTCGATGAACATCAATTCTTCACTGAATTCAACCCTTATGACTCAGCAAGACTTCGTCGCAAGCGGTTCTGGACAGCAAGTTAGATGAATTTATATTCTTCACTTCTATTCGACAAGGACAAGGTATTTGAGAATCGTCAAATTTCTCATGTTGACATGGAATCCATCCCTTGCTTTGAGCCTACGTTGAATTTACTTCACGAAGCGGGGCTTCTGAGTTTTTGCTCTGACATCTACGACTGGAATGAAGAACTCATTCTTTAGTTCTATGCCACTTTGCATCTCACTCGTGATGTAAATGATGTGAATTCATGGGTGATGGACTGGATGTCTGAAAATACTCACTACAAAGCACCAGCAACTGAATTGCTTCAGGCTATCCCAGTTAATTCTCCTGCTGACGGCACAAGAAGAATCTATGATGAACCTGAACTTCAAAATCATCTGATGCAAGGGATGATGAAGCCTTTGAAGGCTGGCCAACCTCCAAGAACAACCTTCCTTCTAGAGGATTTGCTTCATGTGCCAAGGACCATCTACCGCATACTAACCAAAACCCTCAGTCCAATTAAGGGCCACAACTTCGAAGAACAAGACGTTGTTGACATCATGAAGAATCTGTTGTTCAATATCATGCATGGGATTCCCATCAACTATCATGATTTCTTCATGAGTACTTTGGCGAATGTTGCATTGTCACCTTTTGAGTTGAAGCCTTATGTTCCTTGGATTATGAGATTCATCAGAACAAGGTCTTCAATTGCATACAAGGCTGACTTTCAAAATCATCTCAGTTCTCAGCTATCTGCCTCCTTTTGAAGTCCTCAAACGGACTATTTCCTCAGTTGATGGAAAGGGCAAAGCTGTTGTTATTGATGAAGGTACTCGTCCATTGGATGGCTAGATTCGCAAAGCTGCATCATATTCCAACAATGATGATTCTGCAACCCAAGACACTGCCGCAAATGCTTCAAAGCAAATTCCTCAAGCAACTATTCTGCGAGTGATGATTGATCGTGATCTTCTCCTAAGTCTTCATAAAACGTAGATCGCAACCACAAGTGAGTCAAGCGCTAGTTTGGTTCAATTCTTCAGAACATGAGTGTCACACAGAACACTGTGAAGAAGAATCACTACTATGTGCATGAAATCTTTGATCGCACTTGGGCTATTCTTTCACATATCTACAGTGCTGAAGAACTTAAGGAGATGGACTTCCAACAGGACTTTGACTGGTCTCAGCCACCTTTGAAGAAATTCAAGAAGTTTAAAGTTCCTCGGCTGGTCACAAGTTCATTTTCTTCATCCCGTGTGACGGATGAAGCTGAAGATTTGGACGACACTGCGGCAGGCCCTACCTCCACAGACGGCCCCAACAATGCTGGCGCTCCTGCATCGATATCATGATGATATTCTTCAGGGGTGTTAGTCCTCATTTTTTGTCCCTTTTGGGCATTTGATAACAAAGCGGGAGAAATTTGAGTTAGTCTTCAAGCGGGTCTCTTATATGGGCTATATTTTTGTTAAGTTACAACTCTTGTTCTTTTGAGGTGTTTGCTCCGATGAGTTGTAAACTTAAGTCTGATGGTGGTCTGACACTTTTTTAACTGCTTTCTGCATGCTTATTTCCTCAGTACCTTAATGCACGCATGATGTTTTTCGTCAGACCCCATATTTCATCATGCATTTCAAATTCTTCAAATCATATGTTAAATGTGTGTATGAATTACAAGATATAGGGGAAGATCTCCATTATATTACTCTACAATGTGCATTTGCTACTCAAGCAAAATCCTCAAACATGCACATCTTCAGGGGGAGTTCCTCTATATCTTGTAATCAAATTCCTCAATATCAGTTGTTACACTTCATATGTTTATCCCCATTGAAAACTTAACCTATTTGTCATGAACCACCAAAAAGGGGGAGATTGTAGTGCATATAGTGCCCCTTAGTGATTTTGGTGTATTGAAGACTTATAGGTTAAGGGACTAATGTGTTTGTGAGTGTACACATGTACTATAAGTCTATGAGGAGTTTGATATTTACGAAGAAAGTCGACCCCTAAAAATGTATGTCTTCAGTTGAAGATTTTGGTTTTCTTGGAGACTTTGAAAATGAGGAAATTGGTGTGACCTTGAAGACTTGGATGTTCATGCGAGGATTATGAAACGTGAAGACTTTTGTTTTCATAGTTTCATTTTCTCTTTCTTGAGTCATAGGAAACACCATACTATTAAAGGGGGTTGAGGTAAAACTGAGGAAACACATTTGCAAGTGATGCTCATCTCAAAGCCTACACTACCAATCCTTTCGAGTGAAGCCATTGGAAATCTCATATAGCTCAGTCAATTTCTTCAGTGAGAGAGATGAAGTTCTTCTATTCTCTGAGGAATTTATTCTCACTGTGGAGTTAGGAATTCGCCAGTGCGGATTGCCTACAAGTGAGGAACATGATAGCCCTGAGGAATTTGAGAGCTCAAATTTCTGACCGTTGTTGTGCTATATGCCAGCTGTCCCAAAATATCTTATCTACCTAACGGTCATATCATTGAAGGGCATTTGTGTCTTATCCTGTTGGGCTGCTACCTAGGCTATAATTAAATAGCCGCCCCTACTACCACTAGTTGGCTGGCTGCTTCAAAAGAAACTGACACTTGTCATTAGAGCAACCCATCCTTGGAGGACTTTGAGGGAAAATCATCAAGTGAGGAAAAACCGAAAACCCCAACACCTAAAACCCAAACGTGATTGAGCATCACTAAAGGGAGTATTCCTATGTGGAACCGACGCTTGTTACATTTGAAGAATGTGATCTTCCAGATGGTTAGGCGTCAATGGTCTAGAGCATCCAAGAGGAATTCTGGATCGCCGGGTGACCAAGTCTGTGAAGGTTTGGAAGTCACCTGTGAAGACTTACCACGAGTGATTGGGCGAGGTCTGTGTGACCTTAGCTCAAGGGGAATATGATGAGGACTAAGTGTCCTGGACTATGTGTCCAGCACTGTGTGTCTTCAAGTTTGAATACCTACCCGCCCTAACCAGACGTACAACTGTCACAACAGTTGGAACTGGTCTACCAAATCATTGTCTTCACCAAGCCTACTAGTTCTATTTCCTCAACCCTTCCATTTACTCACTCATGTATTGTTGAACTTGATCTGTATTGTATGAAGACTTTGACTGAGGACTTTCTTAATTTCCTCAACCCTATTTTCTTCAGTCTTCTGTCTTCATCCTGCTTATCCTGTTTACTCTCTACTTGTGCTCTGTGTTTGCTTTCATTTCATCATGATGACAATGTACTCCTTTGTTGTGCATGCACCTGAGTGTCTATTCCGCTGCTAGTAGTTTATTGCTTAGGAAATTCCTCACCTAGAATTTCCTAAGTGACGAATTTGTAAAAATCGCCTATTCACCCCCCTCTAGTCGATATAGCACACTTCCACACATGCATATTATATTTATCAAAATCTTCATGTGCAATAGTAGAACGCAACCCATCAATATAATCCTTAATAAGCACAAACTTCTCTGATATAGTGTAGTTGGGAGAATTCAAAAAAAAAGGACTATCATGCATGGGTGCAATAGCAACAATTTCATGTTTAACATAAGGAACTATAGCAAGTTCATCTCCATAAGCATAATTCATATTGGTATCATGGCCACAAACATAGAAACCATCAAGTTCATCAAAAAGGGATATTTAAAATGAATCTAAGGGATCATAGGAATCATCATAGCATTCATCCTTCGGTAAGCACACAGGGAAATTAAACAATGTATGGGATAAAGAGTTACTCTCATTAGAAGGTGGGCACGGGTGATCAATCTGCTCTTCCTCCTTTTGTTCTTTGCTCTCCTCCTCATCTTTTTCATCTAATGAGCTCATAGTGTCATCGATTTCTTCTTCCATAGATTCCTGAAAAATATTAGTCTCTTCTTGGACAGTGGAGACTTTCTCAATAAACTGATTAATATAAGCAATAGAAGCATAGTTTTCATAGAAATATTTAAGTATGACAAAAAAATTAGATTTGTAAAGAGTAGTATCATACTTTTCAATAAAATAAGCAATTTCATAACCATCCTTACAAGCAACAAATTCTTCAATTTGTTCAACCTCATAGTAATTATACACCCTTAGCATAAGAAGGTAGAATTCCATTCTCACTAAACTCACATTGGTAGGGAAGGTGTTTCTTAGGGTCTTCAGAACAACAAGTAGAATCATGTATTTCACATAAATTCCAAGCATAACAATGCATAGTATTAATATGATGCCATAAAAGTTTCACTTTTTTACATAAGAGGTGTCTCACATAATAATCATTCTCATTTAATGATTTGCCCTCAACTAAGCTAGTTGGGGTTTCAGCACGAGCACAAATGGATCGAAGATGATCCAAGTAAAAAGCTTCAAAAGTGTGATAGATTTTGGGTGGTTCTTCAACCATTGGTGTAGTAGGTACAACTATTTTTTTTGGTATTTTGCGTTTCCTACCCATAACTAAAGATAGAAAACAAGAGCAGAAAAATAAAATCTACTTAGTAATAAAGCAAACAAGCACACATGAGAATATTCACCCCACGTTATTGCTCCCTGGCAACGGCGCCAGAAAAAGGTCTTGATAACCCACAAGTGTAGGGGATCAGTTGTAGCCTTTTTCGATAAGTAAGAGTGTCGAACCCAACAAGGAGATAAAGGTAGAACAAATATTCCCTCAAGTTCTATCGACCACCGACACAACTCTATGCACACTTGACGTTCGCTTTACCTAGAACAAGTATGAAACTAGAAGTACTTTGTAGGTGTAACGAGATAGGTTTGCAAGATAATAAAGAACATGTAAATAAAAACTAGGGGTTGTTGAGATAAATAAACAACTAAGTTTTAGTATAGAGCTTTTCGTCACAAGAAAGTTATTTGTCCCTAGGCAATCGATAACTAGACCGGTAATCATTATTGTGATTCTATATGAGGGAGAGGCATAAGCTAACATACTTTCTCTACTTGGATCATATGCACTTATGATTGGAACTCTAGCAAGCATCCGCAACTACCAAAGATCCTTAAGGTAAAACCCAACCATAGCATTATAAGGTATCAAGTCCTCTTTACTCCCATATGCAACAACCCACTTACTCAGGTTTGTGTTTCTGTCTCTCACGCAACCCACTATAAGCGAATCATGAACATATTGCAACACCCTACAGCAGGGATCACTCATGCTTCCGCGGCACAGAGAGCACCATAGGACAGCACCAATAATAAAACATACAACTCAAACCAATCATGATCATCAATTAACCCACAGGACAAAACAGATTTACTCAAACATCATAGGATAGCCATATGCTACTTCTCGAGCTTGCGTTGTATTCCCTCGAAGAGAAAAGGGTGATGCAACACAGTAGCGTAAGTATTTCCCTCTATTTTTGAGAACCAAGGTATCAATCCAGTAGGAGACCATGCGCGAGTCCCTCTCACCTGCACAAACAAATAAGAACTTCACAGCCAATGCGATAAGGGGCTGTCCGTCCCTTTACGGTCACTTACGAAGTGAGATCTGATAGATATGATAGTATAATATTTTTGGTATTTTTTGGATATAAGAACAGAAAGTAAATAAAGCAAAGTAAAGTAGATGGAAGATTAATATGTTGAGAATAGACCCGGGGGCATAGGTTTCACTAGTGGCTTCTCTCATGATAGCAGAATCTATGGTGGGTGAACAAATTACTGTCGAGCAATTGATAGAAAAGCGCATAGTTATGAGAATATCTAGGCATGATCATTATATATAGGCATCACGTCCGTGATTAGTAGACCGAAACGATTCTGCATCTACTACTATTACTCCACACATCGACCGCTATCCCGCATGCATCTAGAGTATTAAGTTCATAAGAACAGAGTAATGCTTTAAGCAAGATGACATGATGTAGAGAGATAAACTCAAGAAATATGATATAAACCCCATCTTTTTATCCTCGATGGCAACAATACAATATGTGCCTTGCTGCCCCTGCTGTCACTGGGAAAGGACACCGCAAGATTGAACCCAAAGCCAAGCACTTCTCCCATTGCAAGAACTATAGATCTAGTAGGACAAACCAAACCAATAATTCGAAGAGACTTGCAAGGATATTATAATCATACATAAAAGATTTCAGAAATGAATCAAATATTTCTCATAGATAATCTTGATCATAAACCCACAATTCATCGGATCTCGACAAACACACCGCAAAAACATTACATCGAATAGATCTCCTCGAAGATCGAGGAGAACTTTGTATTGAGATCCAAAAAGAGAGAAGAAGCCATCTAGCTAATAACTATGGACCCGAAGGTCTTTGGTCAAATACTCACAACTCATCGATGAGGCTATTGCGTTGATGTAGAAGCACTCCATGGTAGATCCCCCCTCCGGTGGAGCTCCGGAACAGGCCCCAAGATGGGATTTCACGGGAACAGAAGGTTGCAGTGGTGGAATTAGGGTTTTCTCTATTGCCTCGATGTTTTTAGGGTACATGGATATATATAGGAGGAAGGAGGGCATCGGGGGAGCCAGAGGGGGCCACAAGGGTGGGGGCGCGCCTAGGGGGAGGGGGCGTGCCCTGGACCCTCGTGGCCACCTCCTTCGTCCCCTCGCATGTACTCCAAGTCTTCTGGGTTGATACGGTTCCAAAAATAACTCTCCTGAAGGTTCCATTCCGTTTGGACTCCGTTTGATTTCCTTTTCTGTGAAACCCAGAAATAGGCAAAAAAACAGCAATCTGCACTGGGCCTTGGGTTAGTAGGTCAGTCACAAAAATAATATAAAAGTGTATAATAAAGCCCATTAAACATCCAAAATAGAATATATAATAACATGGAACAATCAAAAATTATAGATACGTTGGAGACGTATCAAGCATCCCCAAGCTTAATTCCTACTCGTCCTCGAGTAGATAAATGATAAAAACAGTATTTTTGACGTGGAATGCTAACCAACATAATTTGCAATGTAATTTATTTATTGTGGCATGAATGTTCATATCCGAAAGATTCAAGACAAAAGTCTATATTGACATAAGAATTAATAATACTTCAAGCATACTAACAAAGCAATCATGTCTTCTCAAAATAACATGGCCAAAGAAAGTTATCCCTACAAAATCATATAGTCTGGCTATGCTCCCTCTTCATCACACAAAATATTCATATCATGCACAACCCTGGTTTCAGCCAAGCAATTGTTTTCATACTCAAATTTTTTCAAACCTTTCAACTTTCACGCAATACATGACCGTGAGCCATGGATATAACACTATAGGTGGAATAGAGTGGTGGTTGTGGAGAAGACAAAAAGGAGGAAGATAGTCTCACATAGGGGTGGGCATAAAAACCGAGATCCGAAAAACCGACCCGAAGTATCAGGACCGAGACCGAAATGACCTGAACCGAATAAATCGATTGCTTTCTCGGTGCCCAGATTTAGAAAACTGATTCTAGTTCGGCTACTTCGGTCGTCATTGATGGCTAACGGATACACCGAGGAACCGAGGGCATTCCTACAATGGCCCAGAAAATAGCCCAGCCCATTACGTGAAGTCACCACTTGCCTTCTCTCTATCATCATCGCTATAGCCCCAGCCAAAGTCCCTCCACTCGATTCCCCATCCAATCGGGAACCTAGGTTGCGAGCCTACTAGGTTGCGACCCTTCCTGCTCAGCCGACACCCCTCCAGCCCTCCGTACCCCACCCCTTCCTCTCCACCGCAGTAGACGGCGATGATGTCCAGCAGCTTGCGTGGCGCGCAGGTGCAGCAGTGATTCTTGGGCTAGCACAATCTCCTCCTCCCCCTACTTCCCCAACATCCTCACTTCCTCTTCTGCTTAAATTGGCGGCCGACGAGTGTGAGATAACATCCAGCTGCACCTACTCTTCCTTTCTTTGATATAATCTTGTGTGTTCGTCGATCCTTTTTGCCATGGATTGCTCGCGATTGCCAATTTTCTAGCTTGATTCAATTATGTTCGGTTTATTCGGGCAAACCGACACCGAACCGAAATTCCTTATGGACCGAATCGCCGGTTCTTCGTTTTCAAGATAACCGATCGGTGACCAATCTTAGAAAACCGATTTTTTTAGAAAACCGATGAACCGAACCGAACAGCTCGGTTAAACCGAATGCCCACCCCTAGTCTCACATCAACTAGGCGTATCAATGGGCTATGGAGATGCCCATCAATAGATATCAATGTGAGTGAGTAGGGATTGCCATGCAACGGATGCACTAGAGCTATAAGTGTATGAAAGCTCATCAAAAGAAACTAAGTGGGTGTGCATCCAACTTGCTTGCTCATGAAGACCTAGGGCATTTGAGGAAGCCCATCATTGGAATATACAAGCCAAGTTCTATAATGAAAATTCCCACTAGTATATGAAAGTGACAAAACAAGAGACTCTCTATCATGAAGATCATGGTGCTACTTTGAAGCACAAGTGTGGAAAAGGATAGTAGCATTGTCCCTTCTATTTTTTTGGAGGGGCTCTCCTTTTTTTAGCCCCTCTCTATATTTTTCTTGGGCCATTTTTTTTATTTGGAATTTCCACATGGGACAATGCTCTACTAATGAAGATCGTCACACTTTTATTGACTTACAACTCAAAGATTACAACTCGAAGCTAGAAAAAAATATGACTCTATATGAATGCCTCCAGCGGTGTACCGGGATGTGCAATGAATCAAGAGTGACATATATGAGAAATTATGCATGGTGGCCTAGCCACAAATACGATGTCAACTACATGATCATGCATGGCAATATGACAATGATGAAGTGTGTCATATGAACGGAATGGTGGAAAGTTGCATGGAAATATATCTCGGAATGGATATGGAAATGCCATGATAGGTACGTATGGTGGCTGTTTTTAGGAAGGAATATGGTGGGTGTATGGTACCGGCGAGAGTTGCGCGGTACAAGAGAGGCTAGCAATTGTGGAAGGGTGAGGGTGCGTATAATCCATGGACTCAACATTAGTCATAAAGAACTCATATACTGATTACAAAAATCTACGAGTCATCAAAACAAAGTATTCAACACATGCTCCTAGGGGAAGGGTTGGTAGGAGTTAACCATCGCGCGATCCCGACCTCCACTCAAAGGATGACACTCAATAAATACCTCATGCTCTAACTTCGTCACATAGCGGTTCACCATACGTGCATGCTTCGGGAATCACAAACTTTAACACAAGTATTTCTCAAATTCATAATTATTCCACTAGCATGACTCTAATATCATCATACTCATGTCTCAAAATAATCATCAAGTATCAAACTTCTCATCATATTCAATGCACTTTATATGAAAGTTTTTACTATATTCATCTTGGATGCCTATCATATTAGGACTAGTTTTATAACCAAAGCACATTACATACTGTTCTAAAAGACTCTCAAAAGGATATAAGTGAAGCATGAGAGATCAACAATTTCTACAAAATAAAACCACCACCGTGCTCTAAAAGATATAAGTGAAGCACTAGAGCAAAACTATCTAGCTCAAAAGATATAAGTGAAGCACATAGAGTATTCTAATAAATTCTAAACCATATTTATCTCTCACAAAAGGTGTGTCCAGCAAGGATGATTGTGGCAAACTAAAAATCAAAGACTCAAATCATACATGACGCTCCAAGCAAAACACATATCATGTGGTGAATAAAAATATAGTCCCGAGTATAGTTACCGATAGATGAAGACGAAAGAGGGGATGCCTTCCCGGGGCATCCCCAAGCTTAGGATTTTGGTTGTCCTTGAATTTTACGTTGGGGTGCCTTGGGCATCCCCAAACTTAGGCTCTTTCCACTCTTTGTTCCATAGTCCATCAAAGCCATACTCAAAACTTGAAAACTTCACAACACAAAACTTAGCCAAAAATCTTGTGAGCTCCGTTAGTATAAAAAAACAAACCACTACTCAAAGGTACTGTAATGAGCTCATTCTTTGTTTATATTGGTGTTAAACCTACTGTATTCCAACTTCTCTATGATTCATATCCTCCAATACTACTCATAGATTCATCAAAATAAGCAAACAACACATGAAAAAACAGAATTTGTCAAAAACATAACAGTCTGTTGTAATCTGTAACTTTCGAATACTTCTGTAACTCCAAAAAAAATTGAAATAAATTGGTAAACGTGTGGAATTTGTCTATTAATCATCTGCAAAAAGAATCAACTAAATAGCATTCTCCAATAAAATCTGGTGGCTAATCTCGTGAGCGCTAAAGTTTCTGTTTTTTACGGCATGATCATATAAACTTCACACAAGTCTTCCCAAAGGTTCTACTTGGCACAAACGCTAATTAAAACACAAAACCACATCTAAACAGAAGCTAGATGCAATATTTATTCCTAAGTAGAAGCAAAAACAAAGAGAATAAAATTGGGTTGCCTCCCAACGAGCGCTATCGTTTAACGCCCCTAGCTAGGCACGATACAAGAATAGATCTAGGTATTGCCATCTTTGGTCTTTACTCTTTTGGCGGTGTCAAGTTCGAATCCAGGAGGTTCTTTACGTTTCCCTTCATATTCGGAAATCTTTAAATCTAACGAATCCAACCGCTTATTGCAAAGGGTAATCAACATATTCATGTGGTGGAGATTTCCACTAACACTTTTAAGAGGTTCAAGAGACCTTTGTAATATTTTTGTTACTTCGCAAATTTTCTCAAAAACTTGTGTCTCTTACTGGGCTTGATGTAACCCTTTTTGTTGAGGTAGTGTTCCCACTATTCCCTCTATAATTTCATGCGCAATACTATGATCTATTTTGATAAAATTACCTTTGGCAACGCAATCCAAGAGTTGTCTATGGGACATATTTAGTCCAACATAAAAATTGCGAAGCAAGATTCTAAAATTCACCTCTAGGGTGCAATTACGATAAGATTCCATCATCCTAAACCAAGCATCTTTTAAGTTTTCTCCTTGCTTTTGCTTGAAGTGAAGAACTTCAAACTCGGGAGACAAAGGAGCGGATAAGGGGCTAGCCATGATGGCGAAGCAAGGCGAACGGTAAACACACGGAAAAAGAAGGGCAAATAGGACGGCAAGGGTGAAGTGGGGGAGAGGAAAACGAGAGGCAAAATTTTTAATCCGAAGGATAAGGATTTGTGATAGGTACTTGGTATATGACTTTTGCGTATGCCTCCTTGGCAACGGCGCCAGAAATTCTTCTTGCTACTTCTCGAGCTTGCGTTGTATTCCCTCGAAGAGGAAAGGGTGATGCAGCACAGTAGCGTAAGTATTTCCCTCAGTTTTTGAGAACCAAGGTATCAATCCAGTAGGAGACCACGCGCGAGTCCCTGGCACCTGCACAAACAAATAAGAACTCCGCAGCCAACGCGATAAGGGGTTGTCAATCCCTTTACGGTCACTTACGAAAGTGAGATCTGATAGATATGATAGTATAATATTTTTGGTATTTTTTGGATATAAGAACATAAAGTAATAAAGCAAAGTAAAGTGGATGGAAGATTAATATGTTGAGAATAGACCCGGGGGCCACAAGTTTCACTAGTGGCTTCTCTCATGGTAGCAGAATTATATGGTGGGTGAACAAATTACTGTCGAGCAATTGATAGAAAAGCGCATAGTTATGATAATAGCTAGGCATGATCATTATATATAGGCATCCCGTCCGTGATAAGTAGACCAAAATGATTCTGCATCTACTACTATTACTCCACACATCGACCGCTATCCAGCATGCATCTAGAGTATTAAGTTCATAAGAACAGAGTAATGCTTTAAGCAAGATGACATGATGTAGAGGGATAAACTCAAGCAATATGGTATAAACCCCATCTTTTTATCCTCGATGACAACAATACAATATGTGCCTTGCTGCCCCTGCTGTCACTGGGAAAGGACACCGCAAGATTGAACCCAAAGCCAAGCACTTCTCCCAATGCAAGAACTATAGATCTAGTAGGCCAAACCAAACCAATAATTCGAAGAGACTTGCAAGGATATTATAATCATACATAAAAGATTTCAGAAAAGAATCAAATATTTCTCATAGATAATCTTGATCATAAACTCACAATTCATCGAATCTTGACAAACACACCGCAAAAAGATTACATCGAATAGATCTCCTCAAAGATCGAGGAGAACTTTGTATTGAGATCCAAAAAGAGAGAAGAACCCATCTAGCTAATAACTATGGACCCGAAGGTCTGTGGTAAACTACTCACAACTCATCGGTGAGGCTATGGCGTTGATGTAGAAGCACTCCGTGGTAGATCCCCCCTCCGACGGAGCTCCGGAACAGGCCCCAAGATGGGATCTCACGGGAACAAAAGGTTGCGGCGGTGGAATTAGGGTTTTCTCTGTTGCCTCAATGTTTTCAGGGTACATGGATATATATAGGAGGAAGGAGGGCATCTGGGGAGCCAGAAGGGGCCCACGAGGGTGGGGGCGCGCCCTGGACCCTCGTGGCCACCTCCTTCATTCCCTCGCGTGTACTCCTAGTCTTCTGGGTAGATACAGTTCCAAAAATAACTCTCCCGAAGGTTTCATTCCGTTTGGACTCCGTTTGATATTCCTTTTCTGCGGAACCCTGAAATAGGCAAAAAAAACAGCAATCTGCACTGGGCCTTGGGTTAGTAGGTTAGTCCCAAATATAATATAAAAGTGTATAATAAAGCCCATTAAACATCCAAAACAGAATATATAATAGCATGGAACAATCAAAAATTATAGATACGTTGGAGACGTATCACCATACATCATTGGGAAATAATATATAGCGTTGAGCACCATGTTTAAGTAGAGACTATAGTGGGTAGAAGAGGTGTTACACCGCTGCATAGAGGGGGAGAGAGTTGGTGATGACGTCGGCAAAGTTGTTGGTGTAGATCGTCGTCACGATGATGGCCCTGGTGGTGTTTCAGCGCCACTGGTAGAGAGGGGGAGAGAGCCCCCTCCTTCTTCTTCCTCCTTGACCCCCCTAGATGGGAGGAGGGTTTCCCCACAGGTCCATGGCCTCCATGGCGGCAGAGGGGCGGGAGCCCCTCCGAGATTGGATATATCTCTCTGTTTCTTTTCTATTTTGCGACCCCTGTTTCTGGCCTTTCACCGTTTCTTAGATTCCCGGAGATCTGTAACTCTGATTGGGCTGAAATTTTAACACTATTTTTATCCGAATATTAGCTTCCTTACGTTCGAAGGACACCTTTGACCGACCTTCGAGGTGGCCACAAGCCTTCTGGGCGCGCCCTTGCGGCTTGTGGGCCCCTCGGGCACCGCCTTGTGTTGATCCCACTTCCCAAAATTCACATATATTCCAAAAAAATCTTCATAAGTTTTTATCCCGTTTGGACTTCGTTTGATATGGATTTTCCGCTAAACAAAAATCATGCAATAAACAGGAACTGACACTGGGCACTGGATCAATATGTTAGTACAAGAAAATCATATAAATTGTTGCCAAAAGTATATTAAAGTTGTAGAATATTGGCATGGAACAATAAAAAATTATAGATACGACGGAGATGTATCATGAGTCTGAGCCCCTCGTACACACACATCATTATCCAAGTATCATGTCCGTTTTCCTCCACAAACACATCCAAGTGATAACAAGAGTAACCCAAAATCTCAACTTTTGTTCCATTATTCTAGAAATTTCCTATTCCACCACTCCTACCCCGACTACTAACTGCATCGGCTTTATCTTAGCCCAAAGTACCAGCTAAAGCTTATACTCTAGATACTTTAATATGAGTTTCGACAATACATAAGAGGGTAGGGGAAAACTTCCTCGTAAATTCATGAAGTTCTTGGACTGTCATGGTGTTGCCCGCACCACAGCAGTTCCAACAAAAGGTACTCATTGGGCCTTGTGGCGCTCCTCGAAGGAACTCGCCGTTTTTTTACTAAAATGCTCATTTTATCCCTGTCATCGGCCCCTATCCTTGATCGCTTCGGATCTCTGTTTGGAGAAGGGCTCACAAGACCAGTACCAACAGGAACTATAGCTAGCTCATCCGCTTTAGGATTTTCTGTTTGCTTCGCAACCACCATAGTAGCTTTGTCCAATTCATTCCTCTCATTCCTTTTTCTCTACCACCCCTACGACCTCCGTGGTAGCCACGATCGCCTCCTGGTCCTCCTCCCCGCCTCATTGTCCAAGAGGCATGCAAGTCCTTGAATACCAACGCTAATTTTAGGTGGATTCCATTGTCGTGTTCCTTGAAGACATGGCCCATATGTCCACACACTGCACACCAATCCGGGAAGTGTTTATATTTTACCCTATAGATTTGCTTCTTCAACTCCCTTACTAAAGGCATTGCATTCTTCAATGGCTTGTGAACGTTGATCTTGACCCCAACGCGATAAAAATTGCCAGAAAATCATGTGAGGTAGTTTCACAAAACAAAACTTCCCCAACGTTGGCAGCGAGAGAAGGAACCAGATGTGCATAGAGGTCTGGAACATGATGAATCTGAACCCGTATATCTAAAGTATCAAACCTAACCTGGGATCGTTGAGTCACTCCATCATACGGAGTTATGATAACAACATGACCCCTAAAGTTCCATGGTCCATCTTGCATTACTATTTCCTAGTTTCCAAGACAACGAAACTAAAGCGTGTATAGGTTCGGTTCAAGCGGCTTGAAGTTTACTTCCAACGCAAGATCCCAAGTTGGTCGCATGTCCCTGAAGAACCATCCCTGACTATAGGATTTATCAATGTGCACCCTTGCCACCACCATCCATCTTGCCGCATCTTGTGTAATAGCTTCATCATTTACCGCGACATCATCCATGTCATCCACACAAAGCCCGAGTTCCTCCATCTTCTCTACCTCCGACGCCGAAGGACAGTCACCGGCCGATGCCAACATTGGAATGTCATCCCTGTTTTTTCCAACTGTACCTTTGAGTCCCCTAATCAACATTTTTATCATTCTCAGCCTCCATATCATATTATTTGGAATAGAAATCCCTAAATTTTTCCCCAGACTAACAGATTGAGAAACTTCAACACCAGCTTCAAGATCATCATCCTCTGTAATAATCTGCTCCCTCTCCCCCACTTCATTTCCCCCTCCTCCATTAATAGATGTAGAATTAGCCCCTTCCTCTCCTTTATCAACATCTTTATTTAGGTTCTTATCGTATAGCATCAGATCAACATCATCTTGCTCTTTCAAAGTAGCAGTTCTCTCCTCCAATGCAATCTTGGTCCTAGTGCTTGCACAAATGGCTCCTTTCACCATTTCATCTTCACCAGTCTTTGCTTTTTTTGGGATCTCTACTATCTTCCTCCTCCCGTTGAAAGTCCATCCACTCCTCATAGCCCTGTGACAATTCTCATCATCTTTAGCCCATCCCTCATAAACAACTTCCTCCACTTCAAAGAAGATTCTATATACCATAAGATTTGGAGTTGTCAGCTTAGTCCATCTGGATATTTTGGTGTGGTCTATCACAACAACCTTCAGCCTAACTAATACAGTTTTACTCACCAACTCCGTATCCACAACTTGAGTGTATCCAATCATCGACCCTATCTCACACAAACCATGAAAAATTCTTCATTGTTTTTGGAACTCCTTTTGCTCTGACCTAGACTACAACAAGCTTACCATCAACCATAGCATCATCCTTCCAGATCTTCACATTCACCATTATATTGGGACCCAATCATAAACAACAGCTTCACTGATCCTTGCAGCAGATGTGAAGTTGACTAGAAAAGCCACCTCAAAGACTTTCCTTGCTTTCCAATCCTACCTCCATGGATATGTTTTAGCCAGGTTCTTAATCAACATATCAACATCTATTTCCATATCATATACCTCTCTCAGTCTCACCAAGGCGACAACTTCATTCTTACTAGTTACATATATATATATAT
>LR738712.1:626625932-626649047 GCA_902687465.1 Secale cereale | reverse complement strand
TATTAACAACTAGTCTCCGACCAGGTTGTAATAAACCCACCCCACCATAGGGTCCCGTGTGATTTTCATTTGTGTGGCCCATCTTCCCACCAACTGTCCCAACCCGATCGAGGGTACCGATAGACACAAATACCCGCCCCCCCTAAATTCTACATCATCACCTAAATCTCCCTCATGGCGTGCTAGGGATCATGTGGAGGATGGCACATCGATCAAGCTACAAGCTGATCGAGGACGACCTCTTCCATCATGCCCCATATGCACCCATGCATGTTCATCTCCCAAGCCCATATCGTCTAGCTTACCACCAACAATTTGGAACAAGCATCCGTCATGAACTAAATTGCAATTAACCGATAAAATAGAATTGACCTTGCAGCATGCAGCAACACTTACATAATTGAATTTGGAGTCTCAATCTTCACAGGATTTTGGTCACAACTTCGCTTGATGTTGCTCAAAGTGCAATTCATCTTGTCCCTCCGCTGTTCTTTGCCTTTTTTCTTCGTTTCTCCCTGGCACAGGAAAGTGCGTTAGCAAAAGTGGCAAGGTAAGGATTCTGATCAACTTTGTATCCCTCGGAATTGCCTTCTTCCACGTCTTCAAATTGCTCAAGAGCCCAAAACCTGCCTCCAAGACAAACACTATCCAAGCAATCAGATGACCCACTGCATCCTCTCTTCCCATGACCACAAAGATCATATTCAGTCATCTTGGCATTTGAACCAAACCCTCTCCCAACTGCAGCAAACTACACATCATTAGAAGATTTTAGATATCCAGTGATAAATATGGTAGAGGATCCACTGGCTTCGGCAGTGGTGGGGAACTTGTGGGACGCACCCCAACTACACGCACCCACCGTGCCCTCATCAAATCGTTGGATCTCGGCTAGGAAAGGCGGCGGCTGCTCTCTCTCCGCAGGCGATCCCTCAAAGTAAATCCTTCTTGCGCAATTCATCATCTCTTGATCCGCCTGGATTCTGCAGGTCTGCACATACTCCTCTCTCCTGGATATGAGGATCGGATTTGGTTTCGCCTCCGCAATATCCTTCGCATCCCTCCACTCCTTCTTGTATTGCGACCATGAGAAGGAGTCGTCATTGATCCGTTGCGTTGTCTCAATCCATCTTCGCTCCTCGTTGCCAGCAACTCCTCCGGCGACGCCGACTGGATCAGGCGTAGCTTCTCCAGGAATGCATCGTAAACGAAGGGGGGGGGAACCCTGGCCCATGTCGCCCCGCTGGCGCATGAGAGGAGGAAGCCGGATGCGCAGATTCGAGGCGGCACAATGACACGGTGAAGGGCGGCGGTGAGTGAAGGAACGTCGACATGAGATGCAGTGGAGGTGGGGCGGTGGGGATGGGTGGTAGGTGGGTCGCATGTGTAGTCGCTCATGAGCCATTTCTTTTAGTTGATCTTCCGGGCTTCAATCCTCCTTAAGTTTTTCGTGAGGAAGAAGTCAAAGAAGCTCTAACATGTCGTGTCCTTGGGACGGCGATGTTAGGATTTCTCGTCGTGCATGCCCAATGACAAGATTGTCAAACACTTTAGATCAATTAAAGGGTTTGACAACGACGATCGCGACTACATGGCATTGGTTCTTAGGGGCACGTGCACAAAGATTTTCCGGCTGTTGTCGACAATGTCATCCTGGCTCCGGTATGTGAGCAGCGGCATTGGCACATCGGCGGCGCATTCTGATGGCGGTCATAGTCGTCTCGTGGTTTAGAGACCTTAATGTAATTTGTACTACGTTTGAGGTGCTTTATACTTTCGATGAACTTTTATAAAAGATTTAGATATTTCACCAAAAATAAACTCTTAAACAGATCCAGCCTATGCATAATGCCTGACCAAGAAAGAGTAGTGTTAAGCAGGAAAACAAAACCAAGAAGATGATCATTAGATATACTACCTTCATTCCAAAATATAAGTCTCTGTGAAGATTTCACTATAAACCACATACAAATATATATAGATGCATTTTAGAGTGTAGATTCACTTATTTTTCTTTCGTATGTAGTCTATAGTAGAATCTCTACAAGTCTACTTGTACTCGTAGTATTTAGGAATGGAGGAAGTAGTATATTTTTTTCGACCGAGGGAGTAGTATACTAATTGTTAGAGTGAAACGAGACAAATGAATCAACTCTCGCTTATTCCATTGACGATCACAGTATATATACAAGGGAACGGATGCGAACGAAGAGATGTGTCCGTTCGCAGGGGCGTGAGAGTGGGTCGCGATGGTTGCCGAAACAACCGCACGAGATATTGCATAGGGAGGATTATCCCTTTAATTAAGAAAATTAATTAAATCCTAACACTCCCCCTAATCCTTCCTTGTGCTTGCGATCGACCATCCTTGGAATAATCTCCTCCAAAAACCCATGTGGGAAAAATATGAGGAGTATAGTGTACGATATGTTGCCAAAACTCCTTCAAAAGCCCAGTGGGAAAAATAAGGAGAAAATGCCGCAACATATAATGGTTACTGTCTCTTTCAACTCAATACGAGAAAACTCATAGAGTTTAGAGCACAATAAATATGTCATATATACTTTCCCAAAAACCCCGGTGGGGAAACAGAAAGTATGACATATGATCTCATGTTGATATTACCTCATTAAAAACCTTTATGAGAACCTGTAAAGTAAACTCATGAAGGGAAAAAGGGTATAATATGATGCATTGTACAGGAATAATTCAGGAAGATACTCCCCCTGATTCTTGCAAGTTCCAAAGTCGTCACATACCAATACATACAAATTGGTAGAGACCCGCTGAACAAATCAGTCGCATGATTTGACTTGCAAGATATGCAATATAGTGATATTGCTTATTATGTAACCTGTTTGCATCCGGCAACACAAGAAACATTATCGTTGAGATAATGGTTGGTGAATGTAGCCATGAGGTCTGATTTAAAGACTCTTCATGAGAGGACTACCACACCTAGTAGGAATACTAAACTTGTCCATGATCTGACATAGTGGGGATCTGATCGATGTATCCAATGATATTGGTGTTCAGATTTCGCCGAAACTGAAAAACCAAGACAAGATGTTTCATGCCTTGGAGATATCGAAAGATATTCTTGAGTACCAACCAATTGTGTTTGGTCGATCCAATGGCATATGGAACGTTGAGTCCCAATATCTCATTTCCATCATCTCTTGGTCTATGTAGATCTTTCTCTACGTCTAGAGAATGAACTACCATGAGAGTTATGGATGGATAAGATTTGTCCACAATGAATTTCTCCAATATATCATGGATATAGACAACATAGTATACCATAATGCATGAATGAAGGTGCTCAAGTTGTAGTAACGAGCGGTGTTTTGGTTTAGCCAAATCCTTCATTTTAAACTCCATCACTTAGATGATTGCATGTGTCGTTATTGCAGACGCACAAACATGGATAATCATCATTGTAGGAGTAATCCTTGTGTATAAGGAACTCACTACGTCGGTTGTACCATATGTACCGACCACAGTAAGCCGTAGGGTGACTTACTAGTTTTACACAATGTATGTTGCGCATTGCATTTCGATTCAGAAGTGGGATTCCATCGGGAATCAACCATATATGTCTGATTCTAGTGATCCACATGGATATGTGATCACTACATCTATCAACTGCAGAGATAAATGATTTTGAACTACCAATGATATAAGTTATCGGAATGAGATTCCACCTCCGGAGAATAGTTGGGTATCTGCGTGAACCCTTGTGCTACAGTACTTGCTCTTTGTTTCACCACCTCGTTGTTCTCAATTCTGTTTCCAGAAGAAAAACCGGTGTAGGTATTGTTTATGAATACCTTCCCATTATTGAGCAAGATCATTTCTACCTAGATTACACCCTTTGCTTGAGTTCAGTCCAAGTGTTCTTCACACTTTGCCATGGCCATGGTCTTTGGATCTGAATCATTTGAAAGGTGTTTGCAATCTAGTTGAGAAATGTACGTCGACAATTGTAGACTTCCGGATATATAATTCTCCAGAATCTATATATCAATATATAATTGATGAAAATATCGTTACCCATAGTGACTTCTCGCGATTTCCCAATGCGATTGAGTCGGGTATTCCGATGTCCCGGTCATTGTGTGCACTATGACCTGGGTTGGTGGAGGTTTCCCGTCCACTAGATGTATACTACCCATTAGGTGTCTGTCAACGTGAAGTTGACATGCATTTACTGATTCATAGGCCTTGATATCCTTGCTTGCGAGAAGCTGAATCCTGATGTATTTCTGCCATACATCTCCCCATGTTGCTTTGAACGGGGAGTGGAGTGGATTTTGCTGGCACCTTCACTCTTTCAGGCGTACTTATGCAGGATTGTAGGATTGTGTGACACCTTTATAGTCAGTAAATGAATCTGGCAGATTATTTGCAATGTGTTGCAAATCTTCTGAATGCATGGTTCAGATCTTTGAGTACGTGGATTTGAGGCAGAAATGTGTTGAACATTCCACTAATTTCCTGGCATTCTTTGTGGTACTTGAAATCTCCCCCTAATGCCTGGAAATGTTCCTCATTGAATCAGCATACTGGCCTTGAATAACTCCCCATGTGAGGGGCTTGAGGTATTGACGGAAATACAATTATTCCTCACATAGATCCCAACTATATGTTGAGGGGCCAATGATGTATGCTGGGTGATGATATCGGTATGCAACCGAATTACCGCAGATAGGAAATACTTGGTAGATTTCCACGTATCAAAGACAGAGGGGAATAATATTATGCAGTTTGGTCATGAGCGTGTAAAACTACATGAATCCAACGTAAAGTTGGCAAGTTGCAATTCAAAGTAAAGATCATGCAATGAGCTTAATTCTTTGGATATAGGATTCTACCAAACCATTTTGAGTCTAGACATTAGGACAAATTGCTAAACTTCAATCCGAGAGCCATAGACAAGGCACTCAAGGAGAATTCTGCAATGCTATCCATCCGATTTGCTTGAAATCGGTGTCGGGATAATGAGCCAATGGTTTCGCGTGTGAATAAAGCACACAGTTAAGACCATCACATAGATGTCTTTTTAGAACCATGGGGTACCTGAATAGTCCACTCAATGGTTGGGAAGATCCACTTACCTCGACTTGATGCATTCAAGGAGTCTGAGTGGTTCAACGTAAACTTTAAGGTGCACGAGCCTTAAAATTTGCATCCCTGTGTCACATGTAGTGCACACAAAATCCAAATGTTGTTAGAATTTAGCATCATAATAATCATAAACTATTGGAATTGCTGATAGTTTCAGTTTCAACCCAATGTCTTGATGACCAAGGCGAGAGTGCCAAGTTTGTCATGTACAAGACACTCTGGAAAACTATCTCATACGCAACATGTGCTACGGGTTGTGTCGTATGTGTAGTACAATCCAGATGATACACAGAGAATGTGCTTGCCATATCCGTTGCATATGGTAAAGAGAAGTTATTTCTCTTTGTTGTCATCATAAGTTTCGATATGGAAACTATTTTGATGGATACCTCCATAGTTTAGTAGGGTACGAGTTAAACCTGGGAAGCAATGAAGCATCCCGACGTTACTCGAGTACCTACAGGGATAGTAAATATGACTCAAGTTGAGCCAACAAATACCTCATCGCGTATAGCGATTTTAAAATATCTCCTTTCTCTCAATGAGAGTGGAAACATTTCACTTCCCTGAGTATAGAGTTTGTGGTGCATATGTCCACATGGCACAGATCATCTATCATCAGATTGACCCCCGTAGAAATCTATATATAGACATGAACATTCTCAAGAAAATCACTGTCAGATATACAGAATACATACAAATGAATTTGTACCAAAGTGCTGATACAATATATTGTGATATACAATATATGATGACAACAATAATCATGTTCATATTAGAACATCAGAAATGAACATAAACAAATTGATCACTAAGGAGATTAATGGATTAAATGTATAGTCTCCAAACATGTCGGTTTATGCATATTCAACCATCATGCTCTCCATGCTCATAGGGTCTCGTGACAGTTTGATGGTGTCAGGTTGAGGGTTTGAAGTGAGTTTCAAACCATTACCCTTGAGGTCCTTTGCATCTCGGTGGCGTGGCTTGGATTGCACGCGCTATCCCATAGGATACAAGACTGATCTTAATGTTCATGACCCGCTTAAGTAAGTTGTGGCCATTGAGGGCAACAGCCTCAATTTGTTAGCCATCGATTACTTATAGGGGCAAGCCAGAGATAATTAATTTACAAGAAGTAAATTAAAAACCATCATGGTTTTGTAATAAGAATGCAAAAAATTGACTCAAGTGTATAACTTGAAAATGCTCAACCTTAATTATGGGAACATAACACATTGAAGATCATACAGATCTCACAGTAATAGAGATTGTCTGCACATGGGCAGTAGATCCAACTCATTACCTTGTGTTTTCTCAATATAATGAGGGAGATGTTATTGTCAAAAATTTACAAGTTTGTTGTGCGGGAGAAATCAATCTCGACCGCTGTATGGCAATGTGGTAAACACATAGAACATATCATCTCCGGTGAAAAACCGGTAATTTATTTACATTACAGGTTGCAAAATTTATAGATTTCAAGAAAGGTGGCTCGAAATCATTACCGTGGCTCTCAAATTGCTGAGAATGACACCATGAATTTTGCATATGTATTTGCAAGAAATTTAAAATCTCGATTGCAAATAGATGTATTAATTTCACATGTGGTTAACATGGAAATAGATACATTATAGAAATATTCCGGAATACCTCGTACTCAACGGAGAAACAATACAGAGGTACTTAATTTATCTTTACAAGAGATTAAAAAACTCTATTGCAAATAGACGTAATTAATCTCAACACGTGATAAACGTGGAAATGTATTACGTCTACTTAAGATCTGGAATACATCTCGGTACTCAACAGAAAAATACTACTAATGTAGTGAGTAGTAATGATGTTGCAAACTTGTTGTTTAAGTGAAAAACTTGAATTGTATAGACCTCAAATTAAAATGAGATGATCTTGTATCAAGTTGCAAGATAATTCACCGAGGTGAATTAATAATTTGCGAGAGACAATTGATCTCAATCGCAATGGGATTGTTTTGCGAGAAACTAATAATTCTCAATCGCAAGTCTATATTGGTGTGCGAGAAAACTTAATCTCAATCGCGGAAAACATGTTCTAGAGAATTTGATATGTGGTAAACACATTGAACATGTCAAGTATCAACATAGACATATTTCTGGAATTTTAAACTCAACAGAAAATACAGTAATTAGTACTGTTGATAAAACAGAGAGAGAGAAAAAGAAAAAAAGAAAAGAAAAAAACTGAAATCCAGCCCAGAGAAGGCGGCCGGAGTACACGCCAGGCGCCTGGGCCTGGGCCTCCACGGCCTTTGGCTGGCCCAGCCGCTCCACACCACAAGAGAGAGAGATGGGAGGAGGCGGTTACGGATAAGGGCCGGAGACCCGAAACCCGCACCACCCCGCTCGATCCCCATCTCCCGCACGATGCCGTCGGCGGTTGGAGGGCGGCGGCCACGGGCATGGTCGGGCGCGGGGCTCGGCGCAGCGACCGGGATCGTGCATGGTCCGGCGAGAGGAGCGCCGTGGAGGCCATGGCCTGGGGCACGGCGCGGCGCGGAGGACGGGTGGACACGGCAGAGGCGGCACGGCCTGGCGCAGGCGGCGCAGAGGCCGGGTGAACGGGCGCGCGCGGCCATGGGCAGCCCCGACCCGGGCGGCGGCCGGATGGAGGGGGGCCGTGGCGCGTCGCAGCGCAGGCGGGCGCGGCGCAAGGGCGGCCACGGCGTGGCGCAGGCGGCGCAGAGGCCGGGTGGACAGCCGCGCGCGGCTATGGGCAGCCCCGACCAGGGCGTGGGGCGCGGCCGACGGCGCAGAGGCCGTGGC
Organism: Secale cereale; assembly: GCA_902687465.1. Classification (NCBI taxonomy): domain Eukaryota; kingdom Viridiplantae; phylum Streptophyta; class Magnoliopsida; order Poales; family Poaceae; genus Secale; species Secale cereale. The sequence continues at coordinate 626,641,116 of LR738712.1, read as the reverse complement.
ACGGCCGGTGCGCGGACGCGCGGGGCGCGGAGGCCGGGCGTCGGCGACAGCGATTGCAAGCCCGTCCAGAGACGTGTGGAGCGCCCCGGATGGCGTCAAAGCCGCAAGGCCGCGTCCAGAGGCCGTGTCTGGAGCGCGGCACGGAGGCGTGAGTCCGGCGACGCGGACGGGCGCGGTCGGGCGCGGATGGCGCGAGGCGCGGCCACGGCCTTGCGCGGGCACGCGTGCGACGCGCGGCGGCCAGGGAGCGACGCCAGGAACGGCCACGGCACGAGCAGGCGTGGCCACAGCCGGCGACGAGGGCGCGAGGCGCGGCCATTTTGAGGCCCGGTGCTCTCGATTACGAGCGTGCTGATAACGTGTTAGAGTGAAACGAGACAAATGAATCAACTCTCGCTTATTCCGTGGATGATCGCAGTATATATACAAGGGAACGGATGCGAACGAAGAGATGTGTCCGTTCGCAGGGGCGTGAGAGTGGGTCGCGATGATTGCCGAAACAACCGCACGAGATATTACATAGAGAGGATTATCCCTTTAAATAAGAGAATTAATTAAATCCTAACACTAATTTGCCTTGAGCAACCACGCTTTACGCCAGAAATTCCAGTTCCATCAATAGCTTTCACAAAATAATAATCGTTTTCATAGAAAAGCATATACTGCCTAGCACGCAAAGACGATATCTAACCGAGCTGACAAGAGAACGAAAGAAAAATTCGCAAGAGAAGCTTCAACTGACAAGGTGGCCTTCCCCCCGACTTTCGACTGTAGGGCACAGCTGTCCATGAGAGTGCGTGAAAAGCTCTGCCCTACTGTTCACCTACAGTCCTCTCACGCCATGGCTAGGGCGCTAGGCCAATGAGCATGAGAAAACGCCGCACCTCTCGCGGCAAGAGGCGACGCACGCCACGACCCCCCGCACAGAGACCCCCTGCACCCACGAATCCACCGGCCACCCCTCCTGTTCCCTCCACGACGCGTCCCACTCCACGTCCCATCAATCGGCACCATCCCACAGGCGAAAGATTAGTAGCCGTAAGATTAATTAATCAGCGCGACCCGACGCCTCAACCAGCCGATTAATCAAGCTAACCACCCGCAACTGTTCACGGCCATTATAGTATAGGTAACCCGACCACCAGGACCAAACTGACGTGCAAAAAAAGCAAGAAAAAAGCACCCAAATTGGAGTACCTGCGCTGGGCTGGGGGGTGCGGACCCTGCCATCTGCACGGCGATCCCGCGCCGGAACAGGGAATCTACCCCGGCGGCCGCCGCACGCGCGCGGGCCTGCCACGGCCAGTACTGTTCCGATCCCCTCCTCCGCCACCCTTCCTTTCCTTATCGGGACCGCCTTTAACTCGCGCCCACCCGTCGTCGTCGTCGTCGCCGCTGGGGGAGGAAAAGGACCGGCCGTGCCGACCTGCCGTGCGGCGGATATTTTCCGGGCTTGTATCTGTATACTAAAATAATATATAAACAACGACCGGCGCGGTTGGGAGCGGCCAGGTGGAGCGTGCGGGGGCACGGGCCCGATCGCCCCCCCGATTTGTTTAACCGCCAGCTTACTGTTCGGGCTCCCCCCGCCGGCCAATGGGAGCGCACCGTACGCCGCGGCCCCGGGGAGGCGAGCGAGACCTCTCCCTCCCTCCCTCCCCTTTCCCGTCGCTCCCCCTCCTCCTCCTCTCATTGGCGGGTCGCCGTTTATATACTAGGCGCACACACGGGGGCGCGGCAGAGGTAAAAATCTAGCCAGCCAGTGCTCCTTTGTTTGTTTGCTTGTTCGTGCGGCTGAGCAGGAGGAGGGAGGAGGACGGCGGCGCCGGAGCAGCTGGGAGCGGTTCAGGCGGATCGAGATGGCGCGGGAGAGGCGGGCGATACGGCGGATAGAGAGCGCGGCGGCGCGGCAGGTGACCTTCTCCAAGCGGAGGCGCGGGCTGTTCAAGAAGGCCGAGGAGCTCGCCGTGCTCTGCGACGCCGACGTCGCGCTCGTCGTCTTCTCCTCCACCGGCAAGCTCTCACAGTTCGCCAGCTCCAGGCACGTACCCTCGCCTCTCTTCCCTCCCCGTCCTATCAGTATTACCCCCCTCTCCCATCTCACATACGCATACATGTGTTCTTCTACCTCCTCCATTCTCGCTTCTATTTTCGTTAGATCTGCCTACTCTTCCCGGCTCCCCGGCTTGATGCGGACTCTGGATCCTCGCACTGGCGCTAGGGTTTCCCGCATCGCCAGCTACACATCCCGCCATCCAAACGCGCGCCATGATCTCCTCCGCCACCACTAGGGGTTCGGATTCGGATTCAGTTGCGATATCATCACATGATGGCACGAAGAGCCACCATTCTACCTGCACATACGGCTCAAGATCCTCGCGGCCTCCGTCCTTTGCGCCGATCCGGCCGGGCTCGGCCTGCTGCGCTTCCCGGAGGAATGGGGAATTTTTTCACTGTAGTTCTGGCACAGTACCAGATCGATATCCACCTCTTTGCTCGATCCGTTCGCGTGTCCTATGCGGGGGAGCACGCCAGTGTCCTCCGGTCACTCGCGCGTTCTTTCGCCTTCTTTTAGTAAAATACTATAAGCCGGAAGCCTATCCGTGTCTCTCCGGAATCTGGATCGGCGCGTGGAGTGGGAGCAAAAGGTGTCTCTGCAGCTCGTGCACGCCCGTACGTACCTGTGATTTCATGTGGTGGCGGCATGCCGTATGCATACCATGCCTACGTGCAAAGAGCTTCCCTCTGAGCCGAGGTCTCGTGCTCTGTGCAGCCGTAGATATAGGAGCACTTCTCCACTAGCAGTGGGATAGGAGTAGTTTCTTTGGGCTACTACTAGGCTGCTGACATTGGGTTACATTTATGGGATTTGGGTGCTTACCACTATTGTCTGTTCCGGTTCCAAGAGAGAAAAAAAAATAACATTTCAAGTACTACCAGCATCGTGGCTCTGCTGCATGTGTTGCGTAATCATAACCAAGGGAAAGGATTGTTTTATCAGTTCCCTTGTACCGGCAGGTAGTCCTAGTTTTTTCTTGTCAATTTCCTCCTCAAAAGCAGGCTAATTATATATATAATTTATGTTCTCTTTTGTAAACTTTCTTTAGGGCTTGTACAATGCAAGATGTTTAGAGAGATGCTTGTGAAAATGAACTGATTTTTTCTTAAGCATCGGTTCTTATTTGTGTAATACATATGCTAGCTTACTTAGGCACCTATGTATTACTGTATAGAAACAGGCACCAGCGCTTAAGCAAAAAAAAGGTTATTTTTACAAGCACCTTGCACTGTACATGGTCTTGAGGGATGGTTTGTGTAATTCTTTTATGTCATTCATGTTGGAGCCGAATGTACTGTTGGGGTTTGTGAGTGAGAGGTGACATTTGCCCCTTGGCATGGTTTTCTTGAGAAAAAAAAGGAGTTACATTTAAGCACAGAAGCAGTGATGGAAGTGCTTATGCAGTGGCGGACCCAACAATAAAATGAAGGGTGTGCCTCTGTGTGACAAGCCTCTCGCTCGCTCGCTCAGGAGGGGCTAGGCTGAAATCGACTTGGGCCAAAAAATCATGTGGTAAAAAAAAATTCACAAATTTCTGGGTGTGCCAGGGCACACAAGCTGGGTACGCCACTGTGCTTATGCAACCATATGTTATTCCCTTTGCCAAACTTTAGCATGTCAATGGAAAGTTCTTGCGATTTTTAATAGTCTGCCCATGACTAGTTGAAGAGAGGCATACACATCATCTTATAATATATTTTTTGTTAATTACACCATCCTCTTATAATATTTGATGTCTGGCAGTTTTGTCGCTTGGTGCTGTCGGCACGATTGCACTAATGTTATTGGGAGGCTGTGCTCCTGTTATCAATAAAAATCTGCTATGAATGTGTTATCCAATATGAATTTGAGAAGATCTCTGTACCAAACAAAACCCTAACCAAATCATGTATGCATTGAACAATGAAATTCTTTCAGTTTCTTGTGGTTGAACCATGCACCTTAAGGACATGCCTGGTAGAGGAATATTTATTGGTTAAAGTGTTGGTATTTAACTTAAATTTGACTTAATACAAAGATTGTACCAAGAAATATTATTCTAAAAAAGAGCCCTTAATTAAATACTTCACAATCAAGACTCCTATAGATATAATGAGAAATTTGTTTGCATACTACTTTCTAAGAAGTAACTCAGTAACTGTGCTAATATATATAAAGGCACATATACGTACGGCAATGTATTTCAATTAGTTTATTATTGTTCTTTCCTTGAGAATACAGATTCATGTTTGAGATCGAACCATTGAAACTCCCTCCATTTGTAGAAGATGTTACACAGTTACAAATAGCTTGAACAGAACCTTTTTTAATAAGATAAAGTAATGACTATCATGGATACTTTTTACATCATATAAAATGGCCTATGGAATGTTGGACACCCCTAGTAGCTTCAAAAGAAGATAAGATTTCAGTGCTGTATTCCTGTATATAGTGCTGTATATATTTGCAGGTTCCGGCTATATACTAGAGAAAGCCAAGTTTATCAATTTTGAACTAGTGGATACTATCTTAATTATTTCAGTTGGTGCTTCTGGACAATTTACTACTATAAATATGTAATTTGCAGGTTATTCCTCTTACGTACCTTTAATACATGATACCACATAATTAAAGTTAATATGATATGTTCCTGATCAATGAATATTACATTATATATGCTGGTGCACCTTCAAACACTTCTGTGCAGAAGCTTGATTGCATTACTATATTTTAACATACATTATTAATTTACTGATAAAGTGTATCTTTGTATAAATTCTGATGTGATTTTGGTTTGGTGAACAGTATGAACGAGATCATTGACAAGTATAGTACTCATTCAAAGAACCTGGGGAAATCCGATCAGCAGCCGGCTATTGATTTAAATGTATGTATAGCAATCTATTTCTTTATAAATTTGAGCAAAAATATATGTAATTAACTAGTACTCCCTCTGTAAAGAAATATAAGAGCGTTTAGATCACTACTTGATCTAAACGCTCTTATATTTCTTTACAGAGAGTAATTATTAAAGGGTAAGATTTTTGTGGAGAACCTAGTGAGCCCACATACGTTTACATTTTTTTCCAAAGAGTAATATGAACTCCATATAACTTCTTTCTATGTTGCCTTATAAAACATGTCATTTGCCAATCATTAGTAAATGTTAAATGATGCTAATAAAAACATCTTGCACTGGCATCTAATTTCTTGGAGCACACTAAAAGGAGAGGTAATGTGGTGGTGCGGTGAAGTATGTGCTGTGATAGACCAGCTCATGGTGTTCTGGCCCATTTTCCTGCCTTGGGTCCTATTTTCTGTCCCACTAGCCAGTTCCTAGCTGGAACTGTAATTTTCTCAAAAAATCCTTGTCTATTTCATTATGTTTTAAAACGTGTTGTCACATAAAATGTTTTCATTATTTATCACTATTTCCGTGATCCTCCTATTTAACTTTGCACATATATCTCATAAGGAAATGCATATTTATTGTTCTTAATGAAGATGATAACACTTACAGATGTATTTTGTTTTCAGTTAGAGCACTGCAAGTATGACAGTTTGAATGAACAACTCGCGGAAGCAAGCCTTCGACTTAGGTTATGTTCTGTTCCATCCTTGCTCTGTCTGATTAGCTAAAAGTTGTTAACTACAAAGAGGGCGTAATATTAACGATTAATACCATGTTCTATATTATAGACACATGAGAGGTGAGGAACTTGACGGACTGAGTGTCGGTGAGTTGCAGCAAATGGAAAAGAATCTCGAAACAGGATTGCAGAGGGTGCTTTGTACAAAGGTAGGGTGACCTCTCTTTCTCCTTAAGCTTGGTTTTCGTTCTGCGGGCACCATGCCAATTGTTTCACATGATGTATGTTTCCGCACGCAGGACCGGCAATTCATGCAACAAATCAGTGACCTGCAACAAAAGGTGAGGAGCGATATTTGTCTATTGTTTGTTTAGACTCTGTTTTTAGCCAAAGAGAGTGGAGCACCCCAGTTCCTTTTTTGGAGCCCGTGTGTCAGGCAAATTATCAAACGAATGGCTTGTATGAGTTACTACTCCCTCGGTCCCAAAATAAGTGTCTTGATTCAGTAAATCAAAATCAATGACACCTATTTTGGGACAGAGGTAGTAGAATTTAATATTAAATATACATGTACGCCTACTCCCACTTGCTTGGTACAAAGGGCGTTGTATGTAACTGAGTCAAATGAGTTTTGTGGTGATTGCCTGAATTGCTGCAGCCGGGTAGGAAATTAGTTATCTGAAAATGTTACGTGTTTTAAGAAGTTGAGGATATGACTCGAACAATTTGGCATAGCTTAAGCTAGTTTTGTAATAATATTGGGCATTATATATGTTGCCAAACCTTCAGGTAACCTTACTTTATATGGACACCACATGACATGGATTATAGTTAATAGAGCCCATTAGTAGTTGAATTCAATTTTTTAATTCCAGTTATCATGATTCATAGTGACATATCCTTGCCGTACATTGAGTGATAAGAGAATGATATGAATATACATGCGAGAAAAATGCCAATGGTGCTCGAGCACCTTGGAGCTTGTTTTCAAAAATACAATTTTCTATAGCATGAAAATAAATTGTGACCTTTCATCACATGTATATCACATATGTGCAAAAATTTCATAACAATTTTCACATGTGGCATATAAAAAAGACAAATACGTATTTCTAAAATGGGCTGTTTTTTGTTGTTGTTAGGCTGTATTTTATTTGTACAGTCTACAATTCACAATATTTTCAAATGATTTTTCACACTTTTCTGCTGAACACATAAGTTTCCATGAAAAATACCGATTTTTTACAACTTCTAAATATGCCTTTTGAACTTCTTAAAATACCGAGCTCTTCACCAAAAGTCCGCACTCATAGCAGATTGTTTTAGAACGCGTAAGTAGTAGATATGTGCATGCCGTGTGCAACAAATCAATACCTAAAATTGGCACAATACATGCTAAACAAGAGGTAAATCGACAAGTAGACCCTTTTTTTTCTTGCCCATGTTGAATGGAATGTGATCAGCAATATATTTCTTATGTGTGGTTTAAAATTTTATTATTTATTTAAGTGGAACAAATTATTATTTTACCACCAGCACAGTCAATGGAGTTGCTCTTTGATAGCATTATTATTTATGAACTATTCAGCAGCACAAAATTGACCAGATTAAGTTTCTTGGTTTTCAGAACATTTTCAGTGTACTTCTACAAGGTGAACATTTGATAATGTAATTTCTCTTTTTCCTTGTAGGGAACACAGCTGGCAGAGGAAAATATGCGCTTGAAAAACCAAGTAATAAGATTTTAGATGCGTTTGTAGTCCTGCACTTGGTCAATCTTTATAAGAAGTGCAGCTTGAACAAAGCCAAAAAAAAGTTGGGGTGGCGGAGCACACATTTACATTATGTTCATGTGCTTGGATGTAGATGCATGAGGTGCCAACAGCTAGCATGGTGGCCGTTGCCGATGCCGAAAATGTTGTCCCGGATGATGTTCATTCATCAGACTCTGTGATGACGGCAGTACATTCGGCAAGCTCGCAGGACAATGATGATGGTTCTGATATATCCCTGAAACTAGCGTGAGTTTCATCCAGAAACCCTTGCCGCCTTCTCGGAAATTTTAATTCAATGTTTATCATCTTGATCCTGACATTAGAAAAAAATATAATAATATATAGTTACTATTTTTTAGTTAGTGAATCTAACAACTCTAATTTCAATGTGTTTTGTCACCTGACTGATTTACCAACAGTTTGTATCATCAATTCTGAAATGTGGCAGATTCTTCTTCACTCAACAGGTTACCTTGGAAGTAAGGACCGTGGGGGAGACCATGACGAGTGGAGGGAGTTGCCTTGGTAGAGAGAAGATGTCAAATGCTATGGAGACTCACTCCAAGATAGGCTGACTGGAATGATCCCATAGTAGAAGCCAGATCAGTTTAACCCGATCGAGTTGTCGTTTTATGTCTCCATTTGCATGGCGCATTTGTCCATCTTTGTGCCTGAGTATTCAGTCACTGAACTTGTAGCGTATCCTCTTGATCTCTAGCGACATGTATCATTCGTGCAAACTATGTCTGTACCTGCTGCGGCTATGTGTACTTATTTTATGATGAAGTCGTATGGGCGCCGTTCTTGCTGCTGATGAATATAAGAGTGTTTTAGTGAATTTGCAATTAGCGTCGCCTAGGTTGCGTAACGGAGACCGGGCAAAAAAGCTTCCAAAAAATATTTAAAACATGTGGCGTCGCCCGGGTTTGAACCGGAGACCTTCAGTGTGTTAGACTGATGTGATAGCCAACTACACCACGACACCTTAATTATTTGTACTATGGAAACGCTCTATTTAAATTTTTATCATTAATAGATGGGTATGCATATCGATAATAAACACATGTTCGACAAGTCGAGTTTCTTTGTTACTCCCTACAGTCTTCTGCCATGTGAAGGGAGAACATGGATGCTTTCACAGGTGAAGACGTTCCGTTTAGATTAAAATTTGCCAGTTGCGAGAGTGTGTAGAAGTAATCAACTTGGGAAACCATGCAACCTTTTGTGCTCCTGACAGACTAGCTGACTAGGCTGTGGGCTGTATTCTACGCCTTGAAATGGGAGGATGGGCTGGAGTTTCCCAGAATGGTGGCAGCGGCGAATGAGCCATCCACTAATAGCATCTCTAGCCGTTCGGCCAGGGCCTGAAAAATCGTCGCATGGGGTGAACCGGCGATGAATTCGGCCTAGGGCAGCCGGTTTCCCATCCGCCGACACCAAGTCGTCCTCAGATCCGATTTTTTAAACCAAACTCGGCCGAAATTTATCCAAACACAGCGAAACATCGGCCAAATTAGTCGATTTCATTGATATTTGTACAAAATCTAAAAGCAAACATAATTTAAATCAACTAAACTGCAACTAAAACCACTACTACGCCCCGCCGCAGCCGTCGCCCGCCCTTTACACGCCGAGCAGCCGGTACATGTTGGTGTAGTCACCGCCGCCGCCGTCCCTGCTGCACCCCTGACCAGCGTGGGGGGTTGGACGATCCCGCCGCCTCCTCGTCGATGTTGTCGATGAGGACGACGCCATCCACCTCAGGGCCGCGGCGCCGAGCGTAGATCTCCTCGAGGGCGCGGCGTTGGCGCGCCATCTCCTCGCAAATGTAGTCCTCCCGTGCTCATTTGAGAGCGGTCGTGTCGGCGGCGGTCATGGCCTCGTACTCCTTCACGGGGAGCAACCCCGGCTCTGTCTTCGGTCGGACGAGGCGGGAAGAGGGAGGGGAGGGGCGAACGTTGCTCTCGTTGATGACCAAGGCGGAGCTGCGTGTGCGGCGCCGGAGCGGCGTCCCCTGCGGCTCCGGCTTGACGGGCCGAAGGGCAAGCGATCCGGAGCCCGACGACGAGGAGGTCGCCGTCTCCATTCGCCGCGGCGTCCAGGAGCTGCCGCGGTGGCGAGAGAAGGTCGGGGGCGCTGGGTACTCAAGGCGCGGCGTGTTGCCGGACTCGATGTAGTCGAGGACGGCCTCGAGGGTTTTGTCGGGTACGCCCCACCATTGGCTCCTCCCGTCGGAGTTGAGGCAGCCGCGGGGCTCGACGTCGCTGGTCCACTCAAGCTGCTCGGCGTGGCGTCGCGTCGTTCGAAGTACGACGTCCACAACGAGGTGTTGTTGGGGGCGTACCTCGGCTGGTTACGCGCCTCGTCCGGCAGCGACGACCTGATGCGGGCGATTTCGGCCCGACGATCAGCTCTGGTGGGCTGTGGAGGCACCGGGACGCCGTCGGTGCTGAGCCTCCAGGCGCCCGACACCCGCATGTCCGGCGGGGCCAGGTAGTCGGCCTCGTAGAGGAGGCGCGCCTCGTCCTCGTGCAAGTGGCGGCGGCTGAAGCCGTTGGCCGCCGCATCGTCGCCTGGGTAGCGCTCGGCCATTGCTCGCCGGTGTGGGGAGAGAAGAGGGACGAACCGTCGGCGGCGAGAGGTCAAGAGGGAGAGAGTTTTGTGTCGTTCGACTTGATCTCACCGGCGAGGGGGGCGCCTTTTATAGCCGGGTGTGGGTGGCGAGCGGAAGGCCGGCGTGTGTACGCGTGGCACGCGTGACGGCAGCTGACGGGACGCGCGTCGGCACGCGCCTTCACTGCGCCGCCCGTGAGGCATTAATGGAGGCTGACCGACGCGGCAGCGCAACAGCCTTTCGCATTGATTCCTGCGGGAACCAAGGCGATGAGGATGACGATGCAGCCGAGTCGCCGACTCGGCGGGCCCACAGGGGGTTCGCGCCAAAACGTTTCCCCTAGCGACCCCGGGCGGCACCCAGCGCGCCGGGTTCGGCCTGGGTCCGCCGGCGTCAAATTCGGTCCTAACAGACGAAATTTAGGTTTTTGGGGGCGCGACTGGACCGTTTTTTAAGCTCCGACGAGGAAAACTGGCCTTGGAGGAGGGCTATTGTGGGCGCGAGTGGAGATTCTCTAACCCATTCATGCCAAGCTCAAACCGGCATACGATGGGCAGGTCCTGCGATGCCCTGAATGTGTTGGAGCTTAAAAAAAGGTAGTTTTGGCTTTATAAAAAAACAAAAATCACAGCAGTTTTTCTCATTTTGTTGGTTTTCTATTAGAGAGTGGTTTTTTACACCACACCCACACAAGAAAACATGGCAAAACGTTTCAAAAAAGATATTTTTTTAATGTTTTGCTATGTTCTCTTGCGTGGGTGCATCGAGTTGGGGTTCAGCCAGACAGCCACTACTTTCACTACTTTCCCTTTCTATTATTTCAACTTGCAAAATGCAATAATAGAAAATAAAGAAACTAAGAAAAATCAACTTGCAAATTTGCACGTTGCCTCCTTATCTATTGTTGTTATGTACTAAGGATGTGACTACTCTCTTGTCACATATGTGGAGGAGAAAGAAAAAAAATGCTAGAGTGACGGTATGTAGAGAGGCTCCTTCTATAACAAATCTTTGTTTGCAGATGACTCGTTGCTCCTTATGAAAGCTAACCCTCACAATGCCGAGGCTTTTAAAGGTATTATGGATTCTTATTGTGTCGCGCTGAGGGCAAACGATGACCGTTGATAAATGTTAAATTTAGCATCTTATTTAATCCCAATACGAGAGTGAAAATCAGAGAGCAGATTTATATCACTCTGTATATTATGACTCAAGCTCTCAGTGACGAACTTTTTTGTTTGCCGGCTATGTGAGTATGGACAAGTCTTACTGCTTTAAGTACCTGATTGATCGTATTATCATGAAAATACGTGGATGGGAAGAAAATTTATTATCCATGGGAGGAAAGGAAATACTTCTCAAGTCCGTTGTACAAGTTATTCACACATTTGCTATGTCCATCTTCAAAATATATAAGAGAAATACAAAGTGGCTAAGCAAGGTCTCCTCCTGTGCATTCCCAGTTCTAGAGGTTATTCCTTCAGGAGTTGACACGCGCTAGCCTCCTTTTCCTTTTTTGTTTTGTTTTTTACACCCCTGAAGAATTACCGTTGAAGCCACCGAATAGTCTCACCCCTTTGTTGTTCTTCCTCGAGAGGAGAGGGGCGATGAGAGAGAGACAAAGAGAAATGGGAGAAGGATGCCTGCCACCCACACAGGTCCATCCCTCGCCGCCTTTTCTCTTTGTTCGTTGTCGCCATCTGTTACCGACGTCCAAGAGAAAGGGTGTTGCCACGCCCGCATCCACCGTTCGTCGCCACCATATGCCGGTAGCCGTCGCCGATGTCTCCTCCCCAAACTCTTTCTAGGAAAGACATCCATTGGCAGCGGCGGCGCACTGAAGACAGGGGCCATTTCCCTCCCCGCACCCCAGGTCCTCTGATGCCTGATGGCCATGCCTGGTGAGCGCGCAACGGTCGCAACTATACACCATCGCCTTAGTCCCTTGGATGTGTGCGACTTCGTGGTCCACCATCGCAGCGTACGCCGATATGATCGCGTACTGCGGGTGGGCGTACACGTCGGAGTCATGACAACCACTAACGGCTACCAGTGATGTTGTTAATTGTTGCGCTTTCATCTCACGGACTAGCGGTGGCGGTCCCACCGTTCATGGTTGTGACTCCTAGAGATATAATATATTTTTTACGTACTATCTTTCAGATGACATTACTTTCTACTAAGAAGTAACTCTATTTCTTTTTTTGGTGAAAGAGCATGGTACCCCCATGTTTGGTTTTGGTAATTGATGACAATCCCTATGGACTAATGGTTGCCTTGAGTTATATTTGAAAGTTTGTCCATAGGCTTTTCTTGAAAACCATTTGTTGGTTTCAAGGTTATTAGAAGAAGATTATCTGTTGACCAAGGTGATATTCAAGGAATTGTCCAAAGATTGGTCATGTGAGAGTTGAGCTTATTGCAAGCATATCTTGAAGAAGAAGATTCTATGAACATTCATGTTTACCTTCAAGACATCGTATTTATGAAGAGAGAAGATATGATTCATGGTTGAACAATACTAAGTCAAAGAGTGATTCAAGTTGACCAACACACAAAGCGTACAAGACGTACCAAGAGGGATCAAGTGATCCCATGTCATGGTAAGCATTACCCATTACACTTTGTGTACTAACCCATTGTCTACGTGAGAGTTCTTTGTGGGGTTAGATATTTTCTATGGGCTTTCATCAAGAGGAATATCTCATATAACCCATGGAGGCTGACCGAGTGGTGATCGTCATCAAGGTTGAGTTGTGCAAGTTCAAGTGGAGCATCACAAAGATATCACTTGCTTGAAGTTTTCCGTCCATTCTGGCGAGAATGGACTTGTGAAGATGTGCCTAAGAGAGGCTCACCCATAGTGGAGTATGGGGGATCAATTCACTAGGCTTCATTGAGTCGACGCAATCAAGAAAGGTGGTCCAACTTGAGAAGGTCAAGATCATTATCATCTAGCTCAAGTGAATTATGCACAAGGAAAAGGTTTGTCCTTGATAGGTTTTATATTTTACCCGTCTCATGGTGTGGTAGTGGGATACCGGATTATAGGATCGATAGTTGTACTATCAAGGGGGCTCTTGAGTGAGTAGCTTGTTCGTATTGTTCATAGAGAGATCAAACCTTTGTATCATTGGCATCATCTTTATTGATTATTATTTGGTTTTCTCTTTGTGAGGTTTTAGGGCTTGTGGTTATCTTCAGGACAAGCTCTAGATAATTGAAAACTGATTGCCTATGCATCTTCTATTGCATTTTTAGTGTTGAAGATTTTATCGGTCTTATTTGGGGAAAGGTTTTCACCATTTTATTATGGGTATTTTCCCCTTTGCTAGTTCTTAATGTTTCTATCAAGCTTGTGTTATCTAACATTGTTATCTTTCCAACAAACTTGATTATTGAATTTAGAGTTCATTTGCAAAAGTTGTGATAATTTCAAGTTTATCGTTTCCCACACCTCTCTGCCTACCCCGGGTGCCCGAGGCCGCCCGAGCACCTTCATAGCCACCTCTCTAACCGGTCCGGGTACCCAGGGTCACCCGGGCCGCTCCCTCGCCTCCTATGGTCACCATGGGTGCCCGGGCACCCGCATCCCCTCGCCACCCTCCCGCCCAACTCTGGGTGCCCGAACCTCCTCACTCGCTCCTCCCTGTCATCCTCGGGTGCCCGTGGTCATGACACCATGGGTGCCGGACCCCTCCCTCATGTGCACCGCCTATGAGTCCGGGTGCATAGGGTTGAGAGGCTTTTCTCCGGGTGTGTCCGAGCGCTTGGACCCCTTTTGTCCGAGTGCCGGGGGTGGCGGCTAGCTATGTGCGACAGCCACAATTTTTTTTTGGGTGGGGGGGGGTGTTTATACACCTTTCTTTCACCTTCAACCCAATCTATTTGAGCTCGTGTTTGCCCCTATTGTTGATGTTCTTTAAGCTTGCTATCTCTCAATCCCTCCAGTGATTCTTGCTAGTTTTTGAGGGAAAAGAGAGAGGAGATCTAGATTCACATTTCCACCAATCACTTTCCCCTCTAAGTTAGGGGAACCCCTTTGGATCTAGCCTTGGAGTTCTTTGTGTTATTCTGTTTGTTCTTCCTCTCATTTTCCTCCATAGCATTAGTTGTTGTGGTGGGATTTGGAAGAGAAGGACTTGGGCACTCCATGTGCCCTTGCCATTGCATTTGGTGCATAGGTTTGAGTTTTTCACGGTGATACGTGGAAGTGAAGTTTGAGTAGCTTATTACTCTTGGGTGCTTGGTACCCTAGAGCTTGCTCCTCTTGTGTGCTTTGGCGCTCTAAACGGTTAGTGGTGTCGCGGAGCTCAAACATTGTGGTGTAAAGCTCCTGGTAAGTATCCGGGTCTTCAATTAAGTTGTGGAGATTGCCCAAACAATTTATACATGTATCGGTGAACACCTCAAGGGTAGCCAATTGTACGGGTTCGGTGACCGCCCTCAAGGGTCCCTTAGTGGAATGACGACATCTTGCATTGTGCGAGGGCGCGAGGAGATTACGCTAGCCCTAGTGACATTTTGGGGAGCATTGTGCCTCCACACCGCTCCAACCTGAGATTAGAATCCGCAAGTGTGTGAAGTTCGGGATACATCGTTGTCTCTGCCTGCCTCGGTTATCTCTTACCGAGCTCTTTACTTATGAAATTTACTTTGTGATAGCCTTAGTGTTTACATCAGTGTCCCTAACTCGAACCCACTACTCATATATATATATATATAGGGTCTTTTACATCGGTGTCCCTAACTCGAACCTACTACTCATATTTGCCCCTAATTTCGAAGCATGCTCAAATTTACCCCTCCGCCGTTAGTTCACCTTATAAAAATGCCCTTGCGTTCTGTTACCGTCTGGTCAAAGGGCTTTGACTGTCTATGGGGCGTTTATTGGACATTTTGCCCCTGCCTCCAGGTATCACTTACATGTGGGACCCGCTCAACAAAAAAATAAAAATAAAAAACTCTTTCTCTCACCCCCTCTCTCTCACACACTTACATGTGCCCCCCTCGCGGTCTCTCTCTCACCTCCCACCTCTCTCCCCTACCTCACGACCTCTCTCTCTCACTTCCGGCGAGCGCCGACTGCCCAGGGACCGTGCGCCGCCGCTGCTAGCTCCCCACATGCCGCACACCTTCCTCCACCCCTCCCCCTCCCCTCCCCCTC
>LR738712.1:626566663-626624464 GCA_902687465.1 Secale cereale | reverse complement strand
TCCCTCCATCTCCCTTCCTCCTTGTGCAGAGCACCACCGTCGCCACTGCCTTCATCTCCGCGCGACCAACGGCAACCCCAAGCGTGACCACCTCGCCAGGAAGCTCTTACGAGATGCCCTCGCCCTCCCAGCATACGAATTCAACCAGAGAAACTCAGGACCGAGTGCCACAATGCATCTTCGCCGCCTCTGATCTCGAATAGCCACCGCCGTTTCGACGTCGTTGAAGCTCCCCGGCCGAGCCCTTATGTTCCCTGAGCATCCTGAGGTACCTGGAAAGATGCGAGCGTCCTCTACCGAAGGCCTCGTGACCTCCGGTCGTCTTCCCCACAAGCTCCGAGCACTGCCATGGCCGACGTCGTTGAAGTACACACTTCAGTCTTCCTCGAGCCCCAACAACGTCGCCATCGTGCTCCTAGTTATCTCCTTAGTCTCGCACATCCTGTTAGCCTCCCCCTCTTGCACAGTAGCTCGCCCCGCTTGTGCCGCCCAGAGTCGCCGCCGGAATGGTCTTCGCCACCAGCTCCGGCAACCATATGGTCTTAAGACACCATATGAAGATGCGGTCGAGCCAAGGCTATCGCGTGGTTCCGTTAGCCGGCCTCCCCGCAGCCTCCCGACGTGCCTCCGCCGCGAGATTTGGTCGCCGCCGGCAACACTCGAGGGAATTATTTTAGGTGCACATTAGTTTAGCAGCACATTAGTTTAACTAGATATGGGCACATTAGTTTGACCGGTCCATATCTAGTTTTATTTT
Organism: Secale cereale; assembly: GCA_902687465.1. Taxonomy (NCBI): domain Eukaryota; kingdom Viridiplantae; phylum Streptophyta; class Magnoliopsida; order Poales; family Poaceae; genus Secale; species Secale cereale. The sequence continues at coordinate 626,623,707 of LR738712.1, read as the reverse complement.
TATTTTTATTAGTTGGGACCCACGTGTAAGTGAGATATAGAGGGGTGAGAGAAAGCCTTTTTCTTTTTCTTTTTTCTCTAAGTGGGTCCCACATGTAAGCGACACACGGTGGCAGGGCCAAAATGTCCAAAAAATGTCCGCTAGACGGTCAAAGGCCTTTGACCTAACGGAAACGACACGGAAGGGCATTTCTATAAGGTCACCTAACGGCGGAGGGGCAAATTTGAGCAGAATTTGAAACTAAGGGCAAATCTGAGTAGGTGGTTCGATGCTATCACTTAATTGTTTATCTTGCTTAGCATAAGTTGTTGGTGCACATAGGTGAGACTAGTTGATTTAGGTTTTGTGCATGACAAATTAAACACTAGTCTTATTCCGCATTTGTTCAAGCCTAAACCATAATTATTTTAAAGTGCATATTCACTCCCTCCCCCCTCTAGGCAACATCCATAATCTTTGAATTTGTATCAAAGCCTCGTCTCTCATTATTAGGCTTAACCACCTAGAGAGTAAATATGTCGACTAGGGGATTAGTATTTGTTGATACTCTTAGTTTTGATGGCACAAATTTTGATGTTTGGGTGACTTTCACGCTTAATCTCTTTAGGGTCATCGACTCAAATTTAGAGCAAATTGTAGATATGGGGTTTTTATCCTCCAAATGATTCTAAAAAAATTATCTTTATAGGATGAGAAGAACTCATATCTCAATGCTCAAGATTCTAATGTGTTTTTGATGCTTTGAGAAATGTAGTTCTATTTCAACTCATGCCTTTCCGGGATGCTCATGAGTTGTGGACAGAGCTTCAAGATAAATATGGTGTGTCCAAGATTGATGGGGATGATTATTCTCCTTCTACCTCCAGTCGTGAAAAGCTCTCAACTTTTTTTACTTCACCAACATGTGGTTTACCACAAGGTAATGAAATGGTGAGTAGTGTTAGTCATTGCAATGGTGATAATGATTTTGTTGTTGATGACCCTGTTGGGGAATGTAGTATTTCAAAAAAATCCTACGATAACGCAAGATCTATCTAGGAGAAGCATAGGAATGAGCGGGGAGAGTGTGTCCACGTACCGTCGGAGACCGAAAGCGGAAGCGTTTAGTAATGCGGTTGATGTAGTCGAACGTCTTCACGATCCAACCGATCCAAGTACCGAACGCATGGCACCTCCGCGATCTACACACGTTCAGCTCGGTGACGTCCCACGAACTCTTGATCTAGTTGAGGCCGATGGAGAGTTTCGTCAGCATGGCGGCATGGTGACGGTGTCGATGAAGTTACCGACGCAGGGCATCGCCTAAGCACTGCAACGATATGACCGAGGTGTGTAACGGTGGAGGGGGGCACCACACACGGCTAAAACAGTTGTTAACTTGTGTGTTTAGGGTGCCCCCTGCCCTTGTATATAAAGGAGCAAGGGGGAGGCCGCCCGGCCCCTATAGGCGCACCCAAGGGGGGCAATCCTACTCCTACTAGGAGTAGGAACACCCCTTTGCTAGTCCTACTAGGAGAAGAAGGAAGGGAGGGAGAGAAGAGAAGGAAGGAGGGGGCGCCACCCCTCCCCCAAGTCCAATTCGGACTAGGCCATGGGGGGCGCTGCCTGCCCTAGGCAGCCTCCCTCTCTCTCCCCTAAAGCCCAATAAGGCCCACTACTTCTCTGGTGGTTCCGATAACCCTTCCGGCACTCCGATAATTATCCGGTGACCCCCGGAACTCATACGGTGTCCGAATAACATCGTCCAATATATCATTCTGTGTGTCTTGACCATCACATCCGGGACTCTGAACTACCTTCGGTACATCAAAACACATAAACTCATAATATTGATCTTCATCGAATGTTAAGCGTGCGGACCCTACGGGTTCGAGAACTATGTAGACATGACCGAGACTCATCTCCGGTCAATAACCAATAGCGGAACCTAGATGCTCATATTGGTTCCTGCATATTCTACGAAGATCTTTATCGGTCAAACCGCATAACAACATACGTTGTTCCCTTTGTCATCGGTATGTTACTTGCCCGAGATTCGATCATCGGTATCATCATACCTAGTTCAATCTCGTCACCGGCAAGTCTCTTTACTCGTTCCATAATACATCATCTCGTGACTAACTCATTAGTCGTTTGCTTGTAAGGCTTATTATGATGTGCATTACCGAGATGGCCCAGAGATACCTCTCCGATACTCGGAGTGACAAATCCTATTCTCGATCTATGGCAACACCACAAATACCTTCGGATACACATGTAGAGCATCTTTATAATCACCCAGTTACGTTGTGATGTTTGATAGCACACAAGGTGTTCCTCCGGTATTCGGGAGTTGCATAATCTCATAGTCATAGGAACGTGTATAAGTCATGAAGAAATCAATAGCAGTAAAACTAAACGATCCTAGTGCTAAGCTAACGGATGGGTCTTGTCCATCACATCATTCTCCTAATGATGTAATCTCGTTGATCAAATGATAACTCATGTCTATGGTCAGGAAACATAACCATCTTTGATTAACGAGTTAGTCTAGGAGAGGCATACTAGGGACACTCTGTTTTGTCTATGTATTCACACATGTATCAAGTTTCCGGTTAATACAATTCTAGAACGAATAAAATACATTTATCATGATATATAAGGAAATATAAATAACAACTTTATTATTGCCTCTTGGGCATATTTCCTTCAGTCTCCCACTTGCACTAGAGTCAATAATCTAGATTACATAGTAATGATTCTAACACCCATGGAGTTTTAGTGATGATCATGTTTTGCTCGTGGAAGAGGCTTAGTCAACGGGCCTACAACATTCAGATCTGAATGTATCTTGCAAATTTCTATGTCTCCCTCCTTGACTTGGTCGCGGATGGAATTGAAGCGTCTCTTCATGTGATTGGTTCTCTTGTGAAACCTGGATTCATTCGCCAAGGCTATTGCTTTAGTGTTGTCACAAAATATTTTCATTGGACCCGATACACTAGGTATTACACCTAGATCGGATATGAACTCCTTCATCCAGACTCCTTCATTTGCTGCTTCCGAAGTAGCTATGTACTCCACTTCACACATAGATCCGCCACGACACTCTGCTTGGAACTGCACCAACTGACAGCTCCACCGTTCAACAAAAATACATATCCGGTTTGTGACTTAGAGTCATACGGATCAGTGTCAAAGCTTTAATCGATGTAACCGTTTACGACGAGCTCTTTGTCACCTCCATAAACGAGAAACATACCCGTTGTCCTTTTCGGGTACTTCAGGATGTTCTTGACCGCTGTCCAGTGATCCATTCCTGGATTAATTTGGTACCTCCCTGCTAAACTTATAGCAAGGCACACATCAGGTCTGGTACACAACATTGTATACATGATAGATCCCATGACTGAAGCATATAGAATGACTTTCATTTTTGTCTCTACTTTCTGCAGTGGTCAGGAATTGAGTTTTACTCAACTTCACACCTTGTAACACAGGCAAGAACCCTTTCTTTGACTGATCCATTTTGAACTTCTTCAAAAATTTATCAAGATATGTGCTTTGTGAAAGTCCAATTAAGCGTCTTGATCTATCTCTATAGATCTTGATGCCCAATATATAAGCACCTTCATCGAGGTCTTTCATTGAAAAACTCTTATTCAAGTATCCTTTTATGCCATCTAGAAATTCTATATCATTTCCAATCAACAATATGTCATCCACATATAATATCAGAAATGCTACAGAGCACCCACTCATTTTCTTGTAAATACATGCTTCTCCAAAAGTCTGTATAAAACCATATGCTTTGATCACCTCATCAAAGCGTATATTCCAACTCCGAGATGCTTGCACCAGTCCATAGATGGATTGCTGGAGCTTGCACACTTTGTTAGCACCTTTAGGATCGACAAAACCTTCTGGTTGCATCATATACAACTCTTCTTTGAGGTATCCATTAAGGAATGCATTTTTGACATCCATTTGCCAGATTTCATAATCATAAAATGCGGCAATTGCTAACATGATTCGGACAAACTTAAGCATCGCTACGGGTGAGAAAGTCTCATCGTAGTCAACTCCTTGAACTTCTCGAAAACCTTTCGCAACAAGTCGAGCTTTGTAGACAGTAATATTACCATCGACGTCAGTCTTCCTCAAAGATCCATTTATCTTCAATGACTTGCCGATCATCGGGCAAGTCAACCAAAGTCCACACTTTGTTCTCATACATGGACCCCATCTCAGATTTCATGGCCTCAAGCCATTTTGCGGAATCTGGGCTCATCATCGCTTCCTCATTGTTTGTAGGTTCATCATGGTCTAGTAACATGATACGGTAACCCGGGTTACCGTATCACTCTCGCGCGGAACGCGCTCTGGTTGACCTACGAGGTTCAGTAGTAACTTGATCTGAAGTTTCATGATCATCATCATTAGCTTCCTCACTGATCGGTGTAGGAATCGCTCGAACTAGTTTCTGTGATGTACTACTTTCCATCTCGGGAGAAGGTACAATTACCTCATCAAGTTCTACTTTCCTCCCACTCACTTCTTTCAAGAGAAACTGCTTCTCTAAAAAGGATCAATTCTTAGCAACGAACGTCTTGCCTTCGGATCTGTGATAGAAGGTGTACCCAATAGTTTCCTTTGGGTATCGTATGAAGACACATTTCTCCGACTTGGGTTCGAGCTTATCAGGTTGAAGCTTTTTCACATAAGCATCGCAGCCCCAAACTTTAAGAAATGACAACTTTGGTTTCTTGCCAAACCATAGTTCATAAGGTTTCGTCTCAACGGATTTAGATGGTGCCCTATTTAATGTGAATGCACCTGTCTCTAAAGCATAACCCCAAAACGATAGTGGTAAATCAGTAAGAGACATCATAGATCGCAGTATATCTAATAAAGTACGGTTACGACGTTCGGACACACCATTACGTTGTGGTGTTCCAGGTGGCGTGAGTTGTGAAACTATTCCACATTGTTTCAAATGAAGACTAAACTCGTAACTCAAATATTCGCCTCCGCGATCAGATCGTAGAAACTTTGTTTTCTTGTTACGATGATTCTCTACTTCACTCTGAAATTCTTTGAAGTTTTCAAATGTTTCAGACTTGTGTTTGGTCAAGTATATATACCTATATCTGCTCAAATCATCAGTGAAGGTCAGAAAATAACGATACCTGCCGCGAGCCTCAACACTCATTGGTCCGCATAGATCAGTATGTATGATTTCCAATAAGTCAGTTGCTCGCTCCATTGTTCCGAAGAACGGAGTTTTAGTCATCTTGCCCATGAGGCATGGTTCGCAAGCACCAAGTGATTCATAATCAAGTGATTCCAAAAGTCCATCAGCATGGAGTTTCTTCATGCGCTTTACACCAATATGACCTAAACGACAGTGCCACAAATAAGTTGCACTATCTTTATTAACTTTGCATCTTTTGGCTTCAATATTATGAATATGTGTATCACTACGATCGAGATCCAACAATAATAAACCATTTATCAAGGGTGCATGACCATAAAAGATATTACTCATATAAATAGAACAACCATTATTCTCTGATTTAAATGAATAACCGTCTCGCAACAAACAAGATCCAGATATAATGTTCATGCTCAACTTTCGCACCAAATAACAATTATTTAGGTCTAAAACTTATCATGAAGGTAGATGTAGAGGTAGCGTGCCGATGGTAATCACATCGACTTTGGAACCATTTCCCACGCGCATCGTCACCTCGTCCTTAGCTAATCTTCGTTTAACCTGTAGCCCCTGTTTCGAGTTACAAATATTAGCAACCGAACCCATATCAAATACCCAGGTGCTACTACGAGCATTAGTAAGGTACATATCAATAACATGTATATCAAATATTCCTTTGTTCACTTTGCCATCCTTCTTATCCGCCAAATACTTGGGGCAGTTCCGCTTCCAGTGTCCAGTCCCTTTGTAGTAGAAGCACTCAGTTTCAGGCTTGGCTCCAGATTTGGGTTTCTTCGCGGGAGTAGCAAATGTCTTGCTATTCTTCTTGAAGTTCCCCTTCTTTCCCTTGCCCTTTTTCTTGAAACTAGTGGTCTTGTTAACCATCAACACTTGATGCTCGTTTTTGATTTCTACCTCCGAAGCTTTGAGTATAGCGAAGAGCTCGAGAATAGTCTTCTGCATCCCTTGCATATTATAGTTCATCATGAAGCCTTTATAGCTTGGTGGCAGTGATTGAAGAATTCTATCAATAACAATATCTTCATCAACTTTGCATCCAAGTTGAGTCATGTGATTGTAGTACCCAGACATTCCGAGTAAGTGTTCACTGATAGAACTGTTCTCCTCCATCTTGCAGCTATAGAACTTATTGGAGACTTCATATCTCTCTTGGAATATTAACTTCAACTCTTGGAACATCTCATATGCTCCATGACGTTCAAAACGTCTTTGAAGTCCCGATTCTAAGCCGTAAAGCATGGCACACTGAACTATCGAGTAGTCATCAGACCGCGTCTGTCAGACGTTCAAAGCATCTACATTAGCGGGAGGGGGCTTGTCACCTAGCGGTGCTTCAAGGACATAATTCTTCTGTGCAGTAATGAGGATAATCCTCAAGTTACGGCCCCAGTCCGTGTAGTTGCCACCATCATCTTTCAACTTAGCTTTCTCTAGGAACGCATTAAAAATCAAGGGAATGGTAGCACGGGCCATTGATCTACAACCACATAGATATGCAAAAACAATCAGGACTAAGTTCATGATAAATTAAAGTTTAATTAATCATATTACTAAAGAACTCCCACTTAGATAGACATCCCTCTAGTCATCTAAATGATCACGTGATCCAAATCAACTAAACCATGTTCGATCATCACGTGAGATGGAGTAGTTTTCAATGGTGAACATCTTATGTTGATCATATCTACTATATGATTCACTCTCTACCTTTCGGTCTCCAGTGTTTCGAGGCCATGTCTGTACATGCTAGGCTCGTCAAGTTTAACCCGAGTATTCTTCATGTGCAAAACTGTCTTACACCTGTTGTATTTGAACGTAGAGCTTATCACACCCAATCATCACGTGGTGTCTCGGCACGATGAACTTTCGCAACGGTGCACACTCAGGGAGAACACTTGTACCTTGAAATTTTGTAAGTGATCATCTTATAATGCTACCGCCGTACTAAGCAAAATAAGAAGCATAATAAGATAAACATCATATGCAATCAAAATATGTGACATGATATGGACATCATCATCTTGTGCTTTTGATCTTCATCTCCAAAGCATCATCATGATCTCCATCATCACCGGCTTGACACCATGATCTTCATCGCAGCGTCGTGGTCGTCTCGCCAACTATTGCTACTACTACTATCGTTAACTCATAGTAATAAAGTAAAGCAATTACATGGCTTTCGCAATTCATACAATAAAGAGACAACAATAAGGCTCATGCCGGTTGCCGATAATTAACAAAACATGATCATCTCATACAATAATGTATAACTCATCATGCCTTGACCATATCACATCAGAACATGCCCTGCAAAAACAAGTTAGACGTCCTCTACTTTGTTGTTGCAAGTTTTACGTGGCTGCTACGGGCTTAGCAAGAACCGTTCTTACCTACGCATCAAAAACCACAACGATTTTTCGTCAAGTGTGTTGTTTTAACCCTCACAAGGACCGGGTGTAGTCACACTCGATTCAACTAAAGTGAGAGAGACAGACACCCGCCGGTCACATTTAAGCAACGAGTGCTCGTAACGGTGAAACCAGTCTCGCGTAAGCGTACAGGTAATGTCGGTCCGGGCCGCTTCATCTCACAATACCGCCGAATCAAAGTATGACATGCTGGTAAGCAGTATGACTACTATCACCCACAACTCATTATGTTCTACTCGTGCATATCATCTACACATAGACCTGGCTCTGATACCACTGTTGGGGAACGTAGTATTTCAAAAAAAATCCTACGATCACGCAAGATCTATCTAGGAGAAGCATAGCAACGAGCGGGCACATACCCTCGTAGACCGAAAGCGGAAGCGTTTAGTAACGCGGTTGATGTAGTCGAACGTCTTCATGATCGAACCGATCCAAGTACCGAACGCACGGCACCTCCGCGATCTGCACACGTTCAGCTCGGTGACGTCCCATGAACTCTTGATCCAGTTGAGGCCGAGGGAGAGTTTCGTCAGCACGACGGTGTGGTGACGGTGTTGATGAAGTTACCGACGCAGGGCTTCGCCTAAGCACTGCAACAATATGACCGAGGTGTGTAACAGTGGAGCGGGGCACCACACACGGCTAAAATAGTTGTTAACTTGTGTGTCTAGTGTACCCCCTGCCCCTGTATATAAAGGAGCAAGGGGGAGGCCGGCTGGCCCCTATAGGCGCGCCCAAGGGGGGCAATCCTACTCCTACTAGGAGTAGGAACCCCCCTTTCCTAGTCCTACTAGGAGAAGAAGGAAGGGAGGGAGAGAAGAGAAGGAAAGAGGGGGCGCTGCCCCTCCCCTAGTCCAATTCGGACTAGGCCATGGGGGCGCGCGGTGTGCCCTAGGCAGCTTCCCTCTCTCTTCCCTAAAGCCTAATAAGGCCCGCTACTTCTCCGGTGGTTTCGATAACCCTTCCGGCACTCCGATAATTATCCGGTGACCCCTGGAACTCATCCGATGTCCGAATAACATCGTACAATATAATATTCTTTATGTCTTGCCCATTTCGAGACTCCTCGTCATGTCCGTGATCACATCCAGGACTCTGAACTACCTTCGGTACATCAAAACACATAAACTCATAATACTGATCATCATCGAACGTTAAGCGTGCGGACCCTACGGGTTCGAGAACTATGTAGACATGACCGAGACTCATCTCCGGTCAGTAACCAATAGCGAAACCTGAATGCTCCTATTGGTTCCTACATATTCTACGAAGATCTTTATCGGTCAAACCGTGTAACAACATACGTTGTTCCCTTTGTCATCGGTATGTTACTTGCCCGAGATTCGATCATCGGTATGTTACTTGCCCGAGATATTTCCAGCAGATAAATAGTGCCCATGTTCAGAACGTCATGCACATCAATTTTGTTTAGGCCAATCCAAGTCCCACTTCAATTTATTCCATCGTAAGCAATCAGTGATACTTGGCCTGGATCTCATGTACGAGTTCAAGATTTTAGCTATTAGCTTTGTATTAATTAATTAGGAGAGAGAATGATCTACTATCACCTGCGTTCAGTTTTGTCAGGGAAGGTCAATCCTATAATGTTAGGATTATTTGGCAAGAGTCCAAGTCGATTTTGTTTTGAGGCGGCGTTCTCCTTAAATAAAGGTCGTACAACCAGGTTAGATTTTGTTTTAGCCGTGAGTTGAATAAAACTATAAAAAACTTCCAATGTCGAAGGACACCAAATATCTTCGTTGCTGATCTGTGGGGATTTTGTTGTTTTTCTGCGTGGAGTCGAGCCAATCTACTCGACACAGTTTTTTTATCTTACGGTCTGCCATCTTTGCTCAATCGGAATTTCTTGTCGCTTCTGCTAGTATCAAGAAAGGTTGGGCCGACGAACGACTCGCCATCTAGTCGAGTCTTTATCAGTTGGTATTTAGAGCTATGGTTGTTCACGGCGATGTAATGATCACGATGTCAACCTCAGTCAACAAGGATGATGAGGCTGATGCTGATTCGGAGGAAATTGTACGTCCAGTGTACGTGGATGATATTCCTCAAAATATCCGGGATGATTTTGACCACACGTGCAACTACGTCAAGCAATGTCATGACACGCTCGAGGTGAAGCTTGGAAAAAGGATTGCTGTTTTGATCGCCCGGTTCGACTCATTGGCGGACACCATCAATACGCCGACAACTTATTCCGCACCACCACAAGCTGCCCCGGTTGCTCCACTATGTTATGCAGCACCGGCTCACGACAGACATGCTGGCGTGCATGATCGCCGTTTGGCGGCACAACCACATGTTCGATATGATAACCTCGATGAGGACGTCGATCCTGCGGCTGGGTACGCGCCACGACCGCGACACTTTGAGCCCCGTCCTGAAGTTGCCGTTCATGGTGAAGCGCATGACCGAGTCGGTCAAGCTGCGCGTGTGCCTTTGGATGATGGAATTGGGCGCATAAAGATTTCTATTCCTTTGTTCTCCGACAAGTGCGAACCAGAATCAATTTGGAGTGGGAGATGCGTGTTGATTAACAATTTTATGACCATCATTATAGAGAAGAGAAGAAAGTTCAACCTGCTGGAATTGAGTTCACCAGTTACGCGCCAATTTGGTGGAATCAAATTTTCCGGTCACGACATCATCAGATGACTTTGGCGAGGAATGAAAGAATTCATGAGGCAATGTTTTGTTCTTGAGCACTATAAACGAGATATGTACAACAAGTTGCAGCGGCTCTCTCAAGGTAATATGAGTGCAGATGAATATACAAGGAGATGGAATTGATTATGATACATATAGGGAGAACGAAGGATCCGAAGGCGACCATGGCATGTTTCTTTAATGGGCTAAATATTGAGGTGCAGGACCGTGTTGAGATGGTGGTCTACTACAACATACAAGATATTTTGCACCAACTGTGCATGCAGAACAACAGATTAAGCGACGTGAAGTCAGCACAGTTCCTGGTACCATTTTGAACACATGCCGACGCCCGCAACTTAAGAGTGAGGATGTCGGTTCTAACTCTAGGACATCGACGTCTAATCGCTCTCATGGTTCTGTGCAAAAGGATGCCTCAAAATCAGGACTTTCGAGAGTTGATTCTAGTGTGCAGTTGACCACACGTACTAGTGATAGAGTGTTTCAAGTGTGGAGGCTGCATATGAGGCGTGAATGTTGATGGCTTCTCGCCCCTCGTTGGTTACCCCAAGTGGAAGGATTGAGATGTAGCGTAGCGGCAAATTTCCCTTGGCAAAGATACCAAGGATCGAATCCCGTGAGACTTCGAGGGTCGACAAGAAGGTGTCAATAGCGCCAGAAACTTTTGCTTGACAGGACCTGCATACAGATACAAATAACTTTGCTCCCAACGAGTACAGAGAGGTTGTCAATCCCTCCGGCCTTGTCGTTTACAAAGGATCAAACGCAAGAGATAATAGTGATAGGTATGACTGCAACTAGGAAATAAGAACAGGAAGTAAATAGCGGGTGTGATCAGTGATGGTAATATGGACCGGGGTCCCATGACGTTCACTAGTGATGTCTCTCTCCCAAAAGACGATAAAACAGCTAAGCGAGGTAAACAAATTACAGCTAGGCAATTGACAGGATTATGTGCGCAAACCAATGCTAACTATGCTGTAAAGAAAGGTAGAGGCTCAAAAGCATGGGCGGTACGCCAAGGCAAGTAGACCGAAATCCATCTGCATCTACTACTAATCATCCACCTTGAGATATCTATCCTGAACATCTCGCTGGTATTAAGTTGCGAGTCCCACCCAAAGTGTAAACTCAAAGCAACAGACAACTGCATTAAAAGAACTTTGCGTAAAGTAAACAATCCTTGTACCCGCGAGTACAAGCACCGTTGTTTTCCCCCTTGTGGCAACATCACATCCCCTAGACTCATGTTTCTGTCACTCAAGCTAGTCATCGAGGGGCATGAACCCACAATCAAGCATAACGTTCCCTCTTGGAGTTACTACCTACTACTCGGCCAAAGCAATAAATAGCAACGGAGAACATGCAAGAATTACTCAAGAACATAAATATAAAAGAGGTGAATCAAATATATTACTCACACACAATCTGAACATAATCTCATAATCCATTGGATCCCAGCAAACTCAGCAGAGCAACAGCATAAAGATTACATATGTGCCTCGATCATGTAGGGTAGCTCACGAGGTCTAATCGATGAAGAACAAAGAGGGGAGGAGAACATCACATAGCTACTGGTCATGGACCCATGGTCCAAGGGAGACTACTCACAACTCATCCGGGAAGCGTCCATGGTGGTGGAGAAGCTCCCGGTGGTGGTTCTCCCCTCCGGCAGGGTGCTGGGAAGAGTTCTCCTGGTGCTCCCGATCTTGGAAGCGCGGCGGCGGCGGAACAGAGATGAGATCGCGAAAAAGGGTTCCGTCCTCGAGGGTTTCGGGACGCGAGCAATATATATGCAAAAGGGGGTCACCAGAGGCGGAGGTGGGGCCCCAGGCGCCCCCCTGGCGCGGCCAGGGGTGGGGCCGCGCCGGGTGGCCGCTTGGGCCACCCCAGGCTCCCCTCTGGCCCTGCCTTGGTTTTTCCGGAAGCTCCCGATACGCTGATTTTTCCTGTATTTTTCCCGGAATTTTTAGGGCACTTTTAATATGGGGGAAACCTGAAATAGAAAAACAGCAGAAAACAGGAACTGGCACTGTGGTGCACTGAGTTAATAGGTTAGTCCAAATATGATCAAAAGTGTATGGAAGTGCATAAATATCATAGCAATATCACACAAAAGAGGCATGGAGCAAGCAGAAATTATAGATACGTTTTGGACGTATCACCTAATAATAAAAGAGTGTTTCTCACAAGAGATGGCCATGCATTCACTAGTGATGAAGAGGCAGTTTCTGACACTACTAGTGAAAATATGAAGATATTGAAAAGTTGGTTGCGAGTTTTGAAGCTGCTGAATCATATCCGTCTTTGATGGTGCAGCGGGTGCAAGAAGATCGCATTGAGGATAAGGGACAACGTTGGAATATTTTTGAAAATCAGTGTAAAATCAACAACACTAATTGTAAGTTGATTATAGATGGAGGAAGCTACATCAGCGTAGTTAGCAAGGACTTGGTGGATGCTTTAGCTTTGCCTACCTTGAAGCACCCACAACCACACCAAGTCGAATGGTTATATCAGTCCGGGAAACTACAAGTTACTCACAAGGTGCGTGTCAATTTTTCAGTTGGCGACTATATCGATACAGTTTTTTGTGATGTTTTGTCAATGGATGCATGCCACTTGTTATTGGGGAGGCCATGGCAATATGATCATCATGCCACACACGAGGGAAGGTCCAACACTTAGTCTTTTTGGGACTCTAGAAGGTGATATGTGTTATAGCCGATGTTCGCCAGTGCTATCAAGGACGATGTATGTAATGTCCCTAAAGCTACCATGAAGCCGAGGACAACTTCATTTCAAGAGGGGAGAAATGATATAGCCACTTGCACTGTCAAGAAAAATATACCAGTGTTCAAATTAAAGGGAGGAGACGATGCATGAATTCTTGGAGTCGCATCAGTTATTAACAAGAATTTTGTTTTAGTGTCACTCAACTCTGTTTGCGAGAAAATAATGTGTCCTTCAGTCGTCCAGATATTTCTGTTCGCACACGAACACGCCACCGTGTACCCTCGACGCCGCGGGTGATGCACCGCAGCTCACGTCGAAGGAGACCCATCCGGAAGCGCGGTACGTAAGCAATCCGGCGGGCGCTTTTGTATACTCGAAACCCCACGGGCCCGGGATGGACCTGATACGTCTCCAACGTATCTACTTTTCCAAACACTTTTGCCCTTGTTTTGGACTCTAACTTGCATGATTTGAATGAAACTAACCCGGACTGACGCTGTTTTCAGCAGAATCGCCATGGTGTTATTTTCGTGCAGAAATAAAAGTTCTCGGAATGACATGAAAATCCACGGAGAATATTTTTGGAATATATAAAAATACTGGTGAAATAATCAAGACCAGGGTGGCCACACCCTGCCCACGAGGGTGGGGGGCGCGCCTACCCCCCTGGGCGCGCCCCCCTGTCTCGTGGGCCCCATGAGGCTCCACCGAGCTCAACTCTGACTCCATATATTCATGTTCGGGGAGAAAAAAAATCAGAGAGCAAGATTCATCGCGTTTTACGATACAGAGCCGCCACCAAGCCCTAAACTCTCTCGGGAGGGCTGATCTGGAGTCCGTTCGGGGTTCCGGAGAGTGGAGATCGTCGCCGTTATCATCATCAACCTTCCTCCATCACCAATTCCATGATGCTCACCGTCGTGCGTGAGTAATTCCATCATAGGTTGTTGGGGAACGTAGTATTTCAAAAAAATTCCAATGATCACGCAAGATCTATCTACTAGAAGCATAGCAACGAGAGGGGAGGGTGTGTCTATGTACCCTCGTAGACCGAAAGCAGAAGCGTCTAGTGACGCGGTTGATGCAGTCGGACGTCTTCGCGATCTAACCGATCCAAGCACCGAACGTACGACACCTCCGCGTTCAGCACACGTTCAGCTCGATGACATCCCATGAGCTCTTGATCTAGTTGATCTTCACGGGAGAGTTTCGTCAGCATGACGGCGTGGTGGCGGTGATGATGAAGCTACCGGCGCAGGGCTTCACCTAAGCACTACAACGGTATGACCGAGGTGTGTAACTGTGGGGAGGGGCACCGCACAGGGCTAAAATCAACTTGTGTATCTATGGGGTGCCCCCTCCCCACGTATATAAAGGAGTGGAGGAGGGGAGGGGCCGACCCTCTCTATGATGCGCCATAGGGGAGTCCTACTCCCACCGGGAGTAGGAGAAGAAGGAAAGGGGGGCCGACCCCCCTCCCAATTTGGATTGGGCTTGTGGGGGGCGCGCCCCCACCTTGGCCGCCTCCTCCTCCTTTCCACTATGGCCCATTAAGGCCCATTAACTCCCCGGGGGGGTTTCGATAGCCCCCCGGTACTCCGATAAATGCCCGAACTCATCCGGAACCATTCCGATGTCCAAATATAGGCTTCCAATATATCCATCTTTATGTCTCGGACATTACGAGACTCCTCGTCATGCCCGTGATCACATCCGGGACTTCGAACTACATTCGGTACATCAAAACACATAAACTCATAATACCAATCGTCATCAAACGTTAAGCGTGTGGACCCTACGGGTTCGAGAACTATGTAGACATGACCGAGACTCATCTCCGGTCAATAACCAATAGCGGAACCTGGATGCTCATATTGGTTCCTACATATTCTACGAAGATCTTTATCGGTCAAACTGCATAAAAACATACGTTGTTCCCTTTGTCATCGGTTTGTTACTTGCCCGAGATTCGATCATCGGTATCATCATACCTAGTTAATCTCGTTACCGGCAAGTCTCTTTACTTGTTCCGTAATATATCATCTCATGACTAACTCATTAGTCATTTGCTTGCAAGGCTTATTGTGATGTGTATTACCGAGAGGGCCCAAAGATACCTCTCCGACATTCGGAGTGACAAATCCTATTCTCGATCTATGCCAACACCACAAACACGTTTGGAGACACCTGTAGAGCATCTTTATAATCACCTAGTTACGTTGTGACGTTTGATAGCACACAAGGTGTTCCTCCGGTATTCGGGAGTTGCATAATCTCATAGTCATAGGAACATGTATAAGTCATGAAGAAAGCAATAGCAGTAAAACTAAACGATCAAGTTGCTAAGCTAACGGATGGGTCTTGTCCATCACATCATTTTCCTAATGATGTGATCCCGTTGATCAAATGGCAACTCATGTCTATGGCTAGGAAACATAACCATCTTTGATCAATGAGCTAGGCTAGTAGAAACATACTAGGGACACTCTGTTTTGTCTATGTATTCACACATGTACTAAGTTTCTGGTTAATACAATTCTAGCATGAATAATAAACATTAATCATGATATAAGAAAATACAAATAACAATTTTATTATTGCCTCTAGGGCATATTTCCTTCATAGGCTTGCTAGACGGTGATGGGTTGGATGAGATTTACCATGTAATCGAGTTAGTTTTGTTAGGGTTTGATCCCTAGTATCCATTGTGTTCTAAGATTGATGTTGCTATGACTTTGCCATGCTTAATGCTTGTCACTAGGGCCCGAGTTCCATGATTTCAGATCTGAACCCATTATGTTTTCATGAATATATGTGAGTTCTTGATCCTATCTTGCAAGTCAATGGTCACCTACTATGTGTTATGATCCGGCAACCCCGAAGTGACAACAATCAGGACCACTCCCGGTGATGACCGTAGTTTGAGGAGTTCACTTATTCACTAAGTGTTAATGCTTTGGTCCGGTACTCTATTAAAAGGAGGCCTTAATATCCCTTAGTTTCCATTAGGACCCAGCTGCCACGGGAGGGTAGGGCAAAAGATGTCATGCAAGTTCTTTCCCATAAGCACGTATGACTATATTCAGAATAAATGCCTACATTATATTGATGAACTGGAGCTAGTTCTGTGTCACCCCATTTTATAACTATTACATGAGGAATCACATCTGACATAATTATCCATCACTGATCCAATGCCTATGAGCTTTTCACATAATGATCTTCGCTTAGTCACTTTACGGTTGTTACTGTTACAATCACTACAAGACTGCTACTGTTACTTTTGCCACCATTACCGTTACATCCATACTACTTTGCTACTAAATACTTTGCTGCAGATATTAAGTCCTTCAGGGGTGGTTGAATTGACAACTCAACTACTAATACTTGAGAATATTCTTTGGCCCCCCTTGTGTTGAATCAATAAATTTGGGTTGAATACTCTACCCTCGAAAACTGTTGCGACCCCCTATACTTGTGGGTTATCAAGACTATTTTCTGGCGCCGTTGCCGGGGAGCATAGCTATATTATTTGAGTCACTTGGGATTTATATCTGTTGATCACTATGAAGAACTTGAAAGACAAAAAAACCAAGATTTATCCCTCAACTACGAGGGGAGGTAAAGAACTGCCATCTAGCTCTGCACTTGATTCACCCTCTGTTATGAGTAAATTTGCGACACCTACACCTGCTATTGAATCTGATATGTCGCATGTTCTTGATGATGCCACTTCTGCTATGCATAATACTTATGATGAAACTACTTCTATACTTGATAATACTGTGCCACTAGGTGAATTTCTTGAGGAACAACTTGTTAGGGCTAGAGAGAATGAAATTATTGAAACTGATAATATTGATGAAAGTGATGATGAAGATTCTCCCCCTAGATATTAATTGCCTGTTGTGCCCGAGGGTTATGTTATGGATGAAGAAACCGCTTGAGATCTTTTAGCTTGCAATGATAGGTATGATCTTAAGAAACTGTTAGCTAAGCTAAAAGAGAAGTCTTTGAATGGTAGAATGAAATATGACCCTGAGTTTGCTACTTCACCTATCTGTATTTCTGATAAGGATTGTGATTTTTCTGTCGATCCAGAGTTAATTACTTTGGTTGAATCTGATCCTTTCCATGATTATGAATCTGAAACTGTTGTGGCATATCTTACTAAGTTGAATGATATAGCCACCCTATTCACCAATGAGGGAAAAATTTGTTACTATTATATCCTTAAGCTATTTTCATTCTCGTTGAAGGGTGATGCTAAAACATGGTTTAATTCTCTTGATCCTGGTTGTGTGCGTAGTCCCCATGATATGATTTATTACTTCTCTGCTAAGTATTTCCCCGCCCATAAGAAACAAGCTGCCTTAAGGGAAATTTATAATTTTGTGCAAATTGAAGAAGAGAGTCTCCCACAAGCTTGGGGGAGGCTTCTCCGATTACTTAATGCTTTGCCTGATCATCCTCTTAAGTAAAATTAAATACTTGATATCTTTTATAATGGACTAACCGATGCTTCCAGAGACCACCTGGATAGTTGTGCTGGTTGTGTTTCAGGGAAAGAACTGTTGATCAAGCTGAATTGCTATTGAATAATATGTTGATTAATGAAAACAATTGGACACTTCCTGAACCAACTCCTAAGCCAACTCCGAAGAAACGGGGTATTCTATTTCTTAGTCCTGAAGATATGCAAGAGGCAAAGAAATCTATGAAAGAAAAAGGTATTAAAGCTGAAGATGTTAAGGATTTACCACCGATTGAAGAAATACATAGTCTTGATAACCCGACATAGGTAGTAAAGGTAAATTCTCTCTATAAATTTGATGAAGGAGATATTTCTCGTTATAAGTCTGCTAGCCAATGCTTAGATGAGTTTGATAATTTTATTGTTAAACAAGAAAACTTCAATGCTTATGTTAGCAGACAATTGCAACGTAATGCTTATATGATTGAACACTTGAGTGATTATATGTCTAGAGTTAAAGGTGAACTTAAACTCATTAGTAAACATGCTTCTATGGTTAGCACTCAGGTAGAACAAGTGCTTAAAGCACAAAATGATTTGCTCAATGAATTAAATAGTAAGAAAAACGATAATGCTGTTAGAGTTGTGACTAGAGGGGGTAGAATGACTCAGGAACCTCTGTATCCTAAGGGCCACCTTAAGAGAATTGAGCAAGATTCTCAGAGAGCTAATGTTGATGCACCTAGTTCTTCTAAGAAGAAGAAAAAGAAAAATGATAGGACTTTGCATGCTTCTAGTGAACCTGTTGTTGACACACTTGAGAATCCCAATGATATTACTATTTCTGATGTTGAAACACAATCCGGTAATGAACATGAACCTAGTGAAAATGATAATGATGATACTCAACCTAGCAATAACAATGATAAGAGAGATTTCATTGCTGAAACACAATCTGGTAATGAACATTGAACCTGCTGTCGACCTTGATAACCCACAATCAAAGAATCAACGTTATGATAAGAGAGATTTCGTTGCTAGGAAGCATGACAAAGAAAGAGAACCATGGGTTCATAAACCCATGCCTTTTCCTCCTAAACCATTCAAGAAAAAGGATGATGAGGATTTTGAGCACTTTGCTGAAATGATTAGACCTATCTTTTTGCGTATGCGTTTGACTGATGTGCTTAAAACGAATCCTTATGCCAAGTATATGAAAGATATTATTACAAATAAAAGGAAGATACCAGAAGTTGAAATTTCCACCATGCTTGCCAATTAGACTTTTAAAGGTGGAATACCAAAGAAACTAGGAGATCCAGGAATACCAACTATACCATGCTCCATTAAAAGAAACTATGTCAAAACTGCTTTATGTGATCTTGGAGCCTGTGTTAGTGTTATGCCTCTCTCTTTATATCGTAGACTTGATTTGAATAAGTTGACACCTACTGAAATATCTTTGCAAATGACCGATAAATCAACTGCTATACCTATTGGTATTTGTGAGGATGTGCCTATTGTGGTTGCAAACGTTACTATTTTAACGGACTTTGTTATTCTTGATATTCCCGAGGACGATAGTATGTCGATTGTCCTTGGTAGACCCTTTTTGAATACTGCAGGGGCTGTTATTGATTGCAACAAAGGCAATGTCACTTTTCATATTAATGGTAATGAGCACACGGTACACTTTCCGAGGAAACAACCTCAAGTCCATAGTATCAATTCTATTGGAAAAATTTCAACTATTACTATTGGAGGTTTTGAATACCCTCTTCCCTCTGTCAAGAAGAAATATGATATTCTTATTGTTCATATCCCCGTTGAGGTAACCTAGTGTTATTCGAAAATTCTCCGGTTTCATGTTATTCGGAAAGAGTTTGTTAACAAGACTTGATCAACCTTGTTAATGGATTCCTTTTGATGAGCATGAGATGGATAAAGTTAGAAAGCACAACTCTCTGTACCCTGATACGTCCAAAACGTATCTATAATTTCTGCTTGCTCCATGCCTCTTTTGGGTGATATTGCTATGATATTTATACACTTCCATACACTTTTGATCATATTTGGACTAACCTATTAACTCAGTGCACCTCAGTGCCAGTTTCTATTTTCTGCTGTTTTTGTATTTCAGGTTTTCCCATCACGTAAACTGCCAGAAAAATCCAGGAAAAATTATATAAAAAATCAGCGTTCCAGAAGCTTCCCGGCAGCCAAAGTAGAGCCGGAGGGGGGGCCACCAGGGCTCCAGGCGCCCTGGTGGCGCGGCCCCCCTCCTGGCCGCTCCGGGGGGGGGGGAGGGCGCTTGGGCCCCCCAGGCCTCCGCTGATGCCCCCTTTGGCATATATTTAACACGCGTCCTGGAACCCTCGAGACGGGAACCCTTTTTCGCGATTTCATCTCTGTTCCGCCGCCGCCGCGCTTCCAAGATCGGGAGCGCCAGGAGAACTCTTCCCGGCACCCTGCCGGAGGGGAGGATCACCACTAGGAGCCTCTCCACCACCATGGACGCCTCCCGGATGAGTTGTGAGTAGTCTCCCTAGGACCATGGGTCCATGACCAGTAGCTATGTGAAGTTCTCCTCCCCATCTTGTGCTTCACTAATTAGACCTCGTGAGCTGCCCTACATGATCGAGGCACATATGTAATCCTTATGCTGTTGCTATGTTGAGTTTGCTGGGATCCGATGGATTGTGAGATTATGTTCAGATTGTGTTTGAGTAATATATTTGATTTACCTCTTTTATATTTATGTTTGTAAGTAATTCTTGCATGTTCTCTGTTGCTATTTATTGCTTTGGCCAAGTAGTAGGTAGTGACTCCA
The DNA here is from genome assembly GCA_902687465.1 of Secale cereale. Classification (NCBI taxonomy): domain Eukaryota; kingdom Viridiplantae; phylum Streptophyta; class Magnoliopsida; order Poales; family Poaceae; genus Secale; species Secale cereale. The sequence goes on along the minus strand of LR738712.1, from coordinate 626,603,335 downwards.
AGAGGGAACGTTATGCTCGATTGTGGGTTCATGCCCCTCGATGACTAGCTTGAGTGACAGAAACATGAGTCTAGGGGATGTGCTGTTGCCACAAGGGGGAAAACAACGGTGCTTGTGCCCGCGGGTGCAAGGATTGTTTACTTTACGCAAAGTTCTTTTAATGCAGTTTGTCTATTGCTTTGAGTTTACACTATGGGTGGGACTCGCAACTTAATACCAGCGAGATGTTCTGGATAGATATCTCAAGGTGGATGATTAGTAGTAGATGCAGATGGATTTCGGTCTACTTGCCTTGGCGTACCGCCCATGCTTTGAACCTCTACCTTTCTTGCAACATAGTTAGCATTGGTTTGCGCACATAATTCTGTCAATTGCCTAGCTGTAATTTGTTTACCTCACATAGTTGTTTTATCGTCTTTTGAGAGAGAGACATCACTAGTGAACATCATGGGACCCCGGTCCATATTACCATCACTAATCACATCCGCTATTTACTTTCTGCTTTTACTTACTATTTGCAATTATACCTATCACTATTATCACTTGCGTTTGATCCTTTGTAAACGACAAGGCTGGAGGGATTGACAACCTCTCTGTGCTCGTTGGGAGCAAAGTTATTTGTATCTGTGTGCAGGTCCACGTTGATTGCTAATATCTGGCGCTGTTAGCAGTTGACACCTTCTTGTTGAAACTGGGAGTCTCAGGGGAAATCGATCCTTGGTATCTTTGCCAAGGGAAAACTTCCGCTACACTACATCTCAAACCTTCCACTTGGGGTAACCAACGAGGGGCGAGAAGCCATCAAGCAAAGTATTCTGGCACCGTTGTCGGGGACTCCACTCTTCAAGATAGGGGAGTTGCACGCTATCTTTTATCTTTGCTTTTTAGTCTTGTTAGTTTACCTTTCAGTTTTCTTTATGTCTTTTCACTAGTTTTGCTTAATGGAAAACAACAAAAATATGAGAGAGCTTTATAAGCTCTACCTTGCTTTGGGACATGATGTGTTTGAAGAGAAAATTAAAAAACCCATGGAACTTTATTATTTGCATAACAATCATGATGGTGGTGATGTTATTAGTATGCTTTCTTTGAATATCAATATTGCTAATGACATGGAAAGCTCTAAGCTTGGGGATGACACGTTTGATGAACATGATATTTTTAGTCCCCCAAATTTTGAAGAGAAATTTTACTTTGATGATTACAATGATGAATATGATGTTTTCAGTCCACCTACTATTGAGGATAAAATTTATTATGATTATGATATGCCTCCTAAATACAATGATTACCATGATGGTTATGATTGCTTTACTCTCACTATCCCTAATAAGAAAGATTTTGCTTATATGAAGAGTAATGATACCTTTTTGCATGTGGATCATGGTAACAATCTTTATGTGATACTTATATTGTTGAGTTTATTCGTGATCCCACTGAAAATTATTATGAGAAGGGAACATATGCTTATAGATATTTCAATAATATCAAGTTCCCTCTCTTTATGTTGAAGGTTTTGAAGCTGCACTTGTTTTGTCTTCCTATGCTTATTGCTTTGTGCTTCAATGAATTATTGTATTGCAATATCCCTATGCATACGAAGCGTGTTAGGCTTAAATGTGTTTGGTATTTGCTTCTTGATGCTCTCTTTTGTTCTTCAACTCTTATTCCTATGAGAGCATCATTAAAGTCTTAAGCCTATCTTTATGGCTATAAAGAAAGAGCTCTAGGGAGACAACCCTTGTTATCTTTGCTTTCAGTTTGTTCTTTCAGTTTTAGTGGTCTTGATGTTGTTACTACAGCAGCATCATCATTGTATCTTTACTTTTCAGCTTTGTGCCAAGTGTAGCCTCTGATTGCAAGAAAGTTCAAAAGTTGTGACATGCTGTCCAGGAAACAGATTCTGTCCTTGGATAGAAAAATTCGTATAAAATCACCAGATCATCTTTTTGGTCTGAATTTTTTCGACAGCGTGCTCTATACAATTGTCTTTCGGGCGTCTGTTCTGAGTTTTTAGATTAGAGTTGCAGAAGTGCCCCGAAAAAATCATTTACTACCTGCTGTTCTGTTTTTCACAGATTCTGTCCTGTTTTGCCTTTCCTTCATTTTGCAAACCTTGAGCTTGCTTTTTCTTTGCAAAAACCTTTTGGAAATCTTGAGAAATAGTAGACCTTCAAGAATATCTTTATTTCCAGAAAGGAACAATTATTTTATTATGGGTACTAACCTCGCTAATCAGATTATGGTGAGTTATGTATGAAGGGAGTTTTCAAGTGTGCGAGGGAAGATGATAAAAAGATTCAGGAGTGTCAAACGCTCAAGCTTGGGGATGCCCCCGTGCACCCCCAAGAAATATTCAAGGAGACTCAAGCGTCTAAGCTTGGGGATGCCCCCGTGCATCCCCTTCTCCATCAACATTATCAGTTCGTCTTTCGTTCCACTATATTTTTATCACTTCATGTGTTATGTGCTATGCTTGGAGCGTCTTGCTTTTAGTTTCCTTTTTAGTTTTCTTTAGCTTTTCATAACGAGTCTGAACTCAGCTTTCTTTGTGTGGGAGAGAAACACGCTCCACTTCTACCTAGAACATAACATAGAATTTTCATGTCTATCTTTGCTGTGTCTGTTCTTTGTCTTTCAATAGCTACTATCATGCTTAGCTCTTAGTTTTCATGCTTATCTTTTTAAAGAGCTTTTTGTTTAGTTGGTTGCTTGAACTCTCTTTAGTTATCATGCTTATCTTATTAAGAGAGTTTGCTTCTGTTGCATTGGTCGATATGTCTATGATAAAGATGCTACGTGCATAATGATGCTTAGTAGTTCATGTTTTCTTATGGTTAGTCTCAAATAGCTGGGGGGTTCCCAATGTGTTATTGGAGTACCAACATGATTTGTTTGCCTATGATGTGGTATGGTTTAGTAATATCTTCCTTCAAGAATTTACTTTGATTGACTTGGCGTATGCTCACGCATATTTAAGACTGTAAAGAAAGTCTGTCAAGCCTTGATGATCTTTAGTTTCTGAGTAGCGATATAACTTCCATGCCTGATTCAATGTTGCTTTGTCGCTCTGCATGATTATGACCGTCATTGCTCTCTTAGTTGGTCGCTCCCAGTCTTTTGCTAACCTCCACCTGTAATAAGCGGACTGACTGCTTGTGCATCCAAAATCCTTTAAACCAGTTATGCCATATGAGTCCACCATACCTTCCTATACATGGTATTTACCTGCCATTCCTAACGAAGACTTTCATGTGCCATCTCGAAATTATTCAAAAAAAAGCATTTCTATTTTGTGCCTCTGTTTTAGTTCATGAGGAAGTAGTAGTTAATTCATGATTTTTTTAAAGTTGGACAAGCTTCACCCCGGGATTGCATGTCTAATGTGCAAACCCATAATACGAGAAGGAACTGGCAAAGAGTGCGCCCGACTCAAAAATAATATAACAAACAAACCCTCCTTCACGCTTTGTTCATGAGAAATCAGAAAACTTTGGCAGTGATAAACAAAGGAGATTAAGAGGATGTGATCGTCCTCATTCGGGAGCCGTTCCTCGAAACTTGTCCATCTCAAGAAGTGATTGAGTTATCTGCTAGCATTCGTTGACGAAACATGCATATCCAAAAAATAATTAGTACCTCTGTTTTTAAAACCAAGAGCTCTGGTACATGCTTTGTCTTTGTTTCCGACTACGGGTTTTCAACCTTGCCAACAAAAGCCACGGTTCGAGAGTCTCCACCTTCTTTTAAAGCACCAACTATTGAGAGCATGATTGTCATTCTGAGTGTAATGTGCATTGTCCCAAAGTAGCATTGTCTTTTGCATGATTGTGATATCGTTTATTCTGAAATCATTGTATCTAGTCATCACTTAAACCTTGGAGGTGCCCCTGCATTTATGTTTTGCTTCACTAAAGGGGGCAAGCGAGATATCACTTTATCATATTTGCACACCATGCTCATTACAAATCTATTTGATGTTTCAGTATCATGTTGTAAAACTTTCAGTTCTTTGTGATTTTCTCATGAGGCAACTTAATTACTACAGATTCATTGTCTCAGTAAGCTTTTGTCATATGACTATGAAAAAAGTCCTATATGGTTAATAGCATGTCACCACAGAAATTATTCTTGTTATCATTTACCTACTCCAGGACGAGCAGGAATTAAGCTTGGTGATGTTGATACGTCCAAAACGTATCTATGATTTCTGCTTGCTCCATGCCTCTTTTGGGTGATATTGCTATGATATTTATACACTTCCATACACTTTTGATCATATTTGGACTAACCTATTAACTCAGTGCACCCCAGTGCCAGTTTCTGTTTTCTGCTGTTTTTGTATTTCAGGTTTTCCCATCACGTAAACTGCTAGAAAAATCCCGGAAAAATTATATAAAAAATCAGCGTTCCAGAAGCTTCCCGGCAGCCAAAGTAGAGCCGGAGGGGGGCCACCAGGGCTCCAGGCGCCCTGGTGGCGTGGCCCCCCTCCTGGCCGCGCCGGGGGGGGGGGGGGCGCCTGGGCCCCCCCAGGCCTCCGCTGATGCCCCCCTTTGGCATATATTTAACACGCGTCCCGAAACCCTCGAGACGGGAACCCTTTTTCGCGATCTCATCTCTGTTCCACCGCCGCCGCGCTTCCAAGATCGGGAGCGCTAGGAGAACTCTTCCCGGCACCCTGCCGGAGGGGAGGATCACCACTGGGAGCCTCTCCACCACCATGGACGCCTCCCGGATGAGTTGTGAGTAGTCTCCCTTGGACCATGGGTCCATGACCAGTAGCTATGTGATGTTCTCCTCCCCATCTTGTGCTTCACTAATTAGACCTCGTGAGCTGCCCTACATGATCGAGGCACATATGTAATCCTTATGTTGTTGCTATGTTGAGTTTGCTGGGATTCGATGGATTGTGAGATTATGTTCAGATTGTGTTTGAGTAATATATTTGATTTACCTCTTTTATATTTATGTTCGTAAGTAATTCTTGCATGTTCTCCATTGCTATTTATTGCTTTGGCCAAGTAGTAGGTAGTGACTCCAAGAAGGAACGTTATGCTCGATTGTGGGTTCATGCCCCTCGATGACTAGCTTGAGTGACAGAAACATGAGTCTAGGGGATGTGCTATTGCCACAAGGGGGAAAACAACGGTGCTTGTGCCCGCGGGTGCAAGGATTGTTTACTTTACGCAAAGTTCTTTTAATGCAGTTGTCTGTTGCTTTGAGTTTACACTATGGGTGGGACTCGCAACTTAATACCAGCGAGATGTTCTGGATAGATATCCCAAGGTGGATGATTAGTAGTAGATGCAGATGGATTTCGGTCTACTTGCCTTGGCGTACCGCCCATGCTTTGAACCTCTACCTTTCTTGCAACATAGTTATCATTGGTTTGCGCACATAATTCTGTCAATTGCCCAGCTGTAATTCGTTTACCTCACATAGCTGTTTTATCGTCTTTTGGGAGAGAGACATCACTAGTGAACATCATGGGACCCCGGTCCATATTACCATCACTGATCACATCCGCTATTTACTTTCTGCTTTTACTTACTATTTGCAATTATACCTATCACTATTATCACTTGCGTTTGATCCTTTGTAAACGACAAGGCCGGAGGGATTGACAACCTCTCTGTACTCGTTGGGAGCAAAGTTATTTGTATCTGTGTGCAGGTCCACATTGATTGCTAATATCTGGCGCCGTTAGCAGTTGACACCTTCTTGTTGAAACTGGGAGTCTCAGGGGAAATCGATCCTTGGTATCTTTGCCAAGGGAAAACTTCCGCTACACTACATCTCAAACCTTCCACTTGGGGTAACCAACGAGGGGCGAGAAGCCATCATACCCTCCTTTACTTTTTGTTATTTAGATAAAATAAAGCAAAAATAGTATTTTCTGTCTGTTTTCTGAGTTATCCTTGCAATAAAAAATACTCCGAAAATAAAAGTTCTCTGAATGTCTCGAAAATGAAATATGATTTTTTCTAGAATATTTAAGAATATGTGGCACTGGGAACACATCAGGGGGCCACACCACTTGACCACGAGGGTACAGGGCGCGCCCACACCCCTGGGGGCGCCCCCTACCTTGTGGGCCCCACGTGCCCCCCTCCACTTATTCCAGCACCCACGCACTTCATCTTCCTCCAGAAAAAATCCTCCCATAGCTCAAACCCGTGTTCTAGCTCATCTTGCTGCCATTTTCGATCTCCTTGCTCAAAGCTCCACTCACAAAACTATTTGGGGAGATTGTTCTTCGGTATGGACTCCTCCAATGGTCCAATTAGTTTTTGTTCTAGTGCTTTATTTATTGCAAATTTTTGCTGCTTAGGTGACCCTGTTCTTGAGCTTGCGTGCCAAATTTATGTGGTCAAAAGTAGCTCTAATGCATGATATAGTCTCTAGGCACTTGTGGGAGTAGTTGCTATCAATCTTGTTGAGTTTGATTCACTTTTATTTTGAGTCACTAAAAATTTCAGAAAATTTTCACAGAAAAATGCATAGGAAAATCTACCAAGGTGGTTCCTCAAGGAAGCATGTACCAAGGCTCGCGATACATGAGCCAGATGATGAACCGCCGAGGGAAGCTCAAGTGCGGCCTTGTGAATGGCCGTGAGAGGAGTTTATGGTCCATGCATGCATCAAGGAATAATTTGACACGTATGTGCATAATGCTGATCTTGAGGACTTCGTGTCAGATAAGTGCCCACAGTACCACTACCTAACTGATTCCTTTGTGAGAAGATTTAAATTTACATCCTCACACAATTCTCACACTGTTTTATTCGATCTTTATGATAAATCATATACCATGGACTTAGAAGATTTTAATGATGCTTGTAAGCTCCCGTAGTAGGGTAATATTAGTGAACCTCGCAAATCTGAATATAAGGACTTTCTAGCTTGTATCACCATGGGGGAATCTAGAGAAATCACATAAGCTACCATAGGGAGCATTCATTTCCCTTCCATACATTATTTTGCTCTCTTCGTTGGTAGATGCATTAACAGTGAAGATGAGGCTTGCCACATGTGCGTTCCAGATCTTTGTGTCCTCAAGAGTGCGGTATTAGGAGATAAACAATATAATTTGGGGGCTATTGTTGCACGAAGGTTACATCTCAATGGTTTAACTAGAGATTTGGTTTGTCGAATTTATGCAACTCGTGTGGCTAATTATCTTCGTGTACCCATACATGAAAATGGTACGAAGTTGCCTCTTGCTTCTCTGAATTATAATGCTATGGTTCGCCATCGGCCGCGCTCATGCACCTTGCATGATTTGAATGGAACTAACCCGGACTGATGCTGTTTTCAGCAGAATTGCCATGGTGTTATTTTTGTGCAGAAATAAAAGTTCTCGAAATGACCTAAAAATCAACAGAGAATATTTTTGGAATTAAAAAAAATACTAGCAAAAGAATCAAGACCAGGGGGCCCACACCCTATCCATGAGGGTGGGGGGCGCGCCCCCTGTCTCATGGGCCTCCTGAGGCTCCACTGACCCTGACTCCAACTCCATATATTCACTTTCGGGGAGATTTTTTTTAGAGAGAATGGTTCATCGTGTTTTACGATACGGAGCCATCGCCAAGCCCTAAACTCTGTCGGGAGGGCTGATCTGGAGTCCGTTCGGGGCTCCAGAGAGTGGAGATCATCGCCATCATCATCATCAACCTTCCTCCATCACCAATTCCATGATGCTCACCGCCTTGTGTGACTAATTCCATCGTAGGCTTATTGGACGGTGATGGGTTGGATGAGATTTACCATGTAATCGAGTTAGTTTTGTTAGGGTTTGATCCCTAGTATCCATTATGTTCTAAGATTGATGTTGATATGACTTTGCTATGCTTAATGCTTGTCACTAGGGCCCGAGTGCCATGATTTCAGATCTGAACCTATTATGTTTTCATGAATATATATGAGTTCTTGATCCTATATTGCAATTCAATTGTCACCTACTATGTGTTATGATCCGGCAACCCCGAAGTGACAACAATCGCGACCAGTCCCGGTGATGACCGTAGTGTGAGAAGTTCATGTATTCACTAAGTGTTAATGCTTTGGTCCGGTACTCTATTAAAAGGAGGCCTTAATATCCCTTAGTTTCCAATAGGACCCCGCTGCCACGGGAGGGTTGGACAAAAGATGTCATGCAAGTTCTTTCCCATAAGCATGTATGACTATATTCAGAATACGTGCCTACATTACATTGATGAACGGGAGCTAGTTCTGTGTCACACTATGTTATAACTGTTACATGAGGAATCGCATCCGGCATAATTATCCATCATTAATCCAATGCCTACGAGCTTTTCACATATTGATCTTTGCTTAGTTACTTTTACGTTGCCACTGTTACGATTGCCACAAAACTGCTACTGTTACTTTTGCCACCGTTATCGTTACTTCCATACTACTTTGCTACTATACACTTTGCTGCATATATTAAGTCATCCGGGTGTGGTTGAATTGACAACTCAACTGCTAATACTTGAGAATATTCCTTGGCTCCCCTTGGGTCGAATCAATAAATTTGGGTTGAATACTATACCCTCGAAAACTGTTGCGATCCCCTATACTTGTGGGTTATGAAGACTATTTTCTGGCGCCGTTGCCGGGGAGCATAGCTATATTCTTTGGGTCACTTGGGATTTACATATGTTGATCACTATGAAGAACTTGAAAGACGAAAAAACCAAGATTTATCCCTCAACTACGAGGAGAGGTAAGGAACTACCATCTAGCTCTGCACTTGATTCACCCTGTATTATGAGTAAATTTGCGACACCTACACCTGCTATTGAATCTGATATGTCGCATGTTCTTGATGATGCCACTTCTGCTATGCATGATACTTATGATGAAACTACTTTTATGCTTGATAATACTGTGCCACAAGGTGAATTTCTTGATGAACAAATTGCTAAGGCTAGAGAGAATGAAATATTGAAACTGATAATATTGATGAAAGTGATGATGAAGATTCTCCCCCTAGATATGAATTACCTGTTGTGACTGAGGGTTATGTTATCGATGAAGAAACTACTAGAGATCTTTTAGCTTGCAATGATAGGTATGATCTTAAGAAATTGTTAGCTAAGCTGAAAGAAAAGTCTTTGAATGCTAGAATGAAATATGACCCTGCTTTTGCTACTTCACCTATCTGTATTTCTGATAAGGATTATTATTTCTCTATCGATCCTGAGTTAATTACTTTGGTTGAATCTGATCCTTTCCATGGCTATGAATCTGAAACTGTTGTGGCACATCTTACTAAACTGAATGATATAGCCACCCTATTCACCAATGAGGAAAAAAATCGTTACTACTATATCCTTAAGTTATTTTCGTTCTCCTTAAAGGGTGATGCTAAAACATGGTTTAATTCTCTTGATCCTGGTTGTGTGCGTAGTCCCCAGGATACGATTTATTACCTCCCTGCTAAATATTTTCCTGCTCATAAGAAACAAGCTGCCTTAAGGGAAATATATAATTTTGTGCAAATTGAAGAAGAGAGTCTCCCACTAGCTTGGGGGAGGCTTCTCTAATGACTTAATGCTTTGCCTGATCATCCTCTTAAGAAAACTGAAATACTTGATATCTTTTATAATGGACTAACCGATGCTTCCAGAGATCACCTGGATAGTTGTGCTGGCTGTGTTTTCAGGGAAAGAACTGTTGATCAAGCTGAATTGTCATTGAATAATATGTTGAGTAATGAAAACAATTGGACACTTCCTGAACCAACTCCTAAGCCAAATCCGAAGAAAAGGGATGTTCTGTTTCTCAGTCCCGAAGATATGCAAGAGGCAAAGAAATCTATGAAAGAAAAAGGTATTAAAGCCGAAGATGTTAAGAATTTACCACCTATTGAAGAAATACATGGTCTTGATAACCCGACACAGGTAGTAAAGGTAAATTCTCTCTATAGGTTTGATGAAGGTGATATTCCTCGTTATAAGTCTGCTAGCCAATGCTTAGATGAGTTTGACAATTTAATTGTTAAACACGAAAACTTTAATGCTTATGTTGGTAGACAATTGAAACATAATGCTTATATGATTGAACACTTGAGTGATTATATTTCTAGGATTAAAGGTGAACTTAAACTCATTAGTAAAAATGCTTCTATGGTTACCACTCTAGTGGAACAAGTGCTTAAAGAACAAAATGATTTGCTCAATGAATTAATAATAAGAAAAATGATAATGCTGTTAGAGTTATGACTACAGGTGGTAGAATGACTCAGGAACCTCTGTATCCTAAGGGCCAATGATACGTTTCCAATGTATTTATAATTTTTTATTGTTCCATGCTATTATATATTCTATTATGTTTAACAAGCTTTATTATACAAATTTATATTATTTTTGGGACTAGCCTACTAACCCAAGGCCGAGTGCAAATTTTTGTTTTTTTGCCTATTTCACTGTTTCGCAGAAAAGGAATATCAAACGGAGTCCAAATGGAATGAAACCTTCAGGAGAGTTATTTTTGGAACAATATCAACACAAAAGACTTGGAGTACACGCCAAGAAGCGAGAGAGGCGGCCATGAGGGTAGGGGGCGCCCCCCTCCCTCGTGGGCCCCCTGTTGCTCCCCCGACGTCCCTCTTCCTCCTATATATACCTACGTACCCTGAAACCAACGAGGACGACAACGAAACCCTAATTCCACCACCGTAACCTTCTATACCCGTGAGATCCCATCTTGGGGCTTGTTCCGGAGCTCCACCGGAGGGGGCATCAATCACTTAGGGCTTCCACATCAACACCATAGCCTCTCCGATGAGTTGTGAGTAGTTTACCACAGACCTTCGGGTCCATAGTTATTAGCTAGATGGCTTCTTCTCTCTCTTTGGATCTCAATACAAAGTTCTCCTCGATCTTCGAGGAGATCTAATCAATGTAATCTTCGAGTTTATCCCTCTACATAATGTCATCTTGCTTAAGGTGTTACTCTGTTCTTATGCACTTAATACTCTAGATGCATGCTCGATAGCGGTCGATGTGTGGAGTAATAGTAGTAGATGCAGAATCGTTTCGGTCTACTTGTCACGGACGTGATTCCTATATACAATGATCATGCCTAGATATTCTCATAACTATGCGCTCTTCTATCAATTGCTCGACAGTAATATGTTCACCCACCGTAGAAATCTGCTATCATGAGAGAAGCCACTAGTGAAACCTATGGCCCCCGGGTCTACTTTCATCATATTAATCTTCCATCAACTATTTTCTTTACTTTGAATTATTTACTTTCAATCTCTATACCAAAAATACCAAAAATATTATCTTATCATATCTATCAGATCTCACTTTTGTAAGTGACCGAGAAGGGATTGACAACCCCTTTTATCGCGTTGGCTGCAAGGTTCTTATTTGTTTGTGCAGGTACGAGGGACTCGTGCGTGGTCTCCTACTGGATTGATACCTTGGTTCTCAAAAACTGAGGAAAATACTTACGCTACTATGCTGCATCACCCTTTCCTCTTCTAGGGAATATAACCCAAGCTCGAGAAGTAGCAGCCACCCTAAGAGAATTGAGCAAGATTCTCAGAGAACTAATGTAGATGCACCTAGTTCTTCTAAGAAGAAGAAAAAGAAAAATAATAGGACTTTGCATGATTCCAGTGAACCTGTTGTTGACACACCTGAGAATCCCAATGATATTTCTATTTCTGATGCTGAAACACAATCTGGTAATGAACATGAACCTAGTGATAATGTTAATGATGATGTTCATGATGATGCTCAATCTAGAAATAACGATGATGTAGAGATTGAACCTGCTGTTGATCTTGATAACCACAATCAAAGAATCAACGTTATGATAAAAGAGACTTTGTTGCTAGGAAGCACGGTAATGAAAGAGAACCATGCGTTCAGAAACCCATGCATTTTCAACCTAAACCATCCAAGAAAAAGGATGATGAGGATTTTGAGCGCTTTGCTGAAATTATTAGACATATCTTTTTGCATATGCATTTAACTGATGTGCTTAAAACGAATCCTTATACCAAGTATATGAAAGATATTATTACAAATAAAAGAAAGATACCAGAGGTTGAGATTTCCACCATGCTTGCCAATTATACTTTTAAAGGTGGAATACCAAAGAAACTAGGAGATCCAGGAGTACCAACTATACCATGCTCCATTAAAAGAAACTATGTTAAAACTACTTTATGTCATCTTGGAGCCGGTGTTAGTGTTATGCCTCTCTCTTTATATCGTAGACTTGATTTGAATAAGTTGACACCTACTGAAATATCTTTGCAAATGGCCGATAAATCAAATGCTATACCTGTCGGTATTTGTGAGGATGTGCCTGTTGTGGTTGCAAATGTTACTATTTTAACGGACTTCGTTATCCTTGATATTCCCGAGGACGGTAGTATGTCGATTATCCTTGGTAGACCCTTTTTGAATACTGCAGGGGCTGTTATTGATTGCAAAAAAGGCAATGTCACTTTTCATGTTAATGGTAATGAGCATACGGTACACTTTCCGAGGAAACAACCTCAAGTCTGCAGTATCAATTCTATTGGAAAAATTTCAACAATTATTATTGGCGGTTTTGAATTTCCTCTTCCTACTGTCAAGAAGAAATATGATATTCTTATTGTTGGGGACATGCATATCCCCATTGAGGTAACCTAGTGTTATTCGAAAATTCTCCGATTTCATGTTATTCGGAAAGAGTTTATTAACAAGACTTGATCAACCTTGTTAACGGATTCCTTTTGATGAGCATGAGATGGATGAAGTTAGAAAGCACAACTCTGTGTACCCTCTTTTTACTTTCTGTTATTTAGATTAAATAAAGAAAAAATTAGTATTTTCCGTCTGTTTTCTGAGTTAACCGTGCAATAAAAAATACCTCGAAAATAAATGTTCTCCAAATGTCCTAAAAATGAAATATGATTTTTTTCTAGAATATTTAAGAATATTTGGCACTGAGAACACATCAGGAGGCCACACCACCTGGCCACGAGGGTACACGGCACGCCCACCCCCTGGGCGCGCCCCCCTGCCGCGTGGGCCCCACGTGGCCCCCCTCCACTTATTCCAGCACCCACACACTTCTCTTCCTCCAGAAAAAATCCTCCCATAGCTCAATCCCGTGTTCTAGCTCATCTTGCTGCCATTTTCGATCTCCCTGCTCAAAGCTTCATTCACAAAACTGTTTGGGGAGATTGTTCTTCAGTATGTGACTCCTCCAATGGTCCAATTAGTTTTGTTCTAGTGCTTTATTTATTGCAAATTGCTGCTTAGGTGACCCTGTTCTTGAACTTGCATGTCAAATTTATGTGGCCCCAAGTAGTTCTAATGCATGATATAGTCTCTAGGCACTTGTGGGAGTAGTTCCTATCAATCTTGTTGAGTTTGGTTCACTTTTATTTTGAGTTACTAAAAATATTAGAAATTTTTCAGAGAAAGAAAATGATGAGGAGATTGTTGAGAGGCTCTTCTAGCCAAAGCTCAGAAAATAAGCAGAAGGAGGAGAATAAAAAGCCCAAATACAATCTTACTCGCACTGCGGAAGTTCTTGAGAGCCGCCGGGATTTATAAATACTTTTATTACTTGGCTGAGAATGCAGGCCTCACCGACTTCCTCCATGACCAACGCAAACAATATCTCTTACTCACTAATATTTTTGTGCAAAATTTCTATTTCCATGCTAAGAAATCACCACCTTCAGTGGAGTTTCACTTATATGATGAGGTTAGGGAGATGTCACTATATGAATTTTGTCAAGTTTGTAAGATACCCTTTGCGGGTAGCTTAGAGGAACCACATCGTAAGGATGTGGATGGGTTTATTGATACAATCGCTGTAGGGGAAACAAGGAAAGTTTCAGAGGCGAGAATTACTAGTATACATTTTCCTGTTCTACGCTACTTTGCTATATTTTCTAGTAGATGCTTAATTGGTCGCGGGAACAGTGGAAATCTTAGTGCCCTTGATATTGTTATTTTGCGCCATGCTTTGTTCCGAGATACCACTTTTAGCTTAGGCCTTGTTATTGCTAAATGATCAAGTCTGAATCGTACAAAGGGGCCCATCTTCGGATGTATATTTGCTTCACGCCTTGCTGAACACTTTAGGATACCTATTAGGCATCAAGAGAAGGAGGAGAAGTTGATGGCCCCGGCTTTTCTAAATTATAAGAGTAGGATAGCACATGATTTTATTGTTAAAGATAAGAAGAAGTTGCTTAAGTATAAATTGATATTTGATAAAAAGTACTGTGAGATTATTACCTTGCATGCACCTTCTCTGTTTGATATACTTTCAGGCACGTATCTCGTCTTGTCAGATGCCATTTATGCGTACTAGAGCCTGGCACATGTTTCGGAGCCTGAGTCGGAGCCATCACTTGACCCCTATCGCCAATCGGTTTATCAGTGGGATCCGGAGGAGATTGCCAACCAGTGGCACCTAGAGGACACTCCTCCGTGCACCGGAGAGAGTATCTTTGATCCGTGGCAATAGACCAACTTAGGCCAAAAGCCTAAGCTTGGGGGAGTACGTATTTCTCACCGACATTACATTAATGTTCACACACTCATTCCAGTAGTCGGTGCTCATACTTTTTCATTGTATTATCCATGCCAGTTTAATTTATTTTCTTAGCCTTCTTCTTGTCTGTCAGAAAAACCTTAAGAAAAAGAAACAAAAAAATAGTTGTAGCTTTTTAGCTAGTTTATTTTCCATGCCTGTAGTAGTATTAGTAATAAAAAGAAAACCCAAAAAGATTTCTCATTCTTCTTTTGCTTGTTGGGAGCTTTCCCGTTTAAATAGTTTTATTTGTTTTCTTTTCTTTGGGGGTCAAGAGGAGAAGACCGTGATGAAAATGTTTAGTGGCTCTCATATGCATTATTGTTGATTTAACCAAGAGCCATATTACCTTGTCTTCTCCCTTGTATTGAATGTTTGCAGATTCCAGCTTAGTCCAATGCATGTGCACTATTATTATTATCCACACTATTTGGTCATGCAAGTGAAAGGCAATAATGATGATATATGATGAACTGATTGAGATGAGAGAAGCTGGTATGAACTCGACCTATCTTGCTTTTGTAAATATGATAGTTCATCGTTCCCGATTCAGCCTATTATGAATGAAACATGCTTGCGATGACAATTAGAGATTATAGTTGCGCATCCCATGCTTAATTAACTAGGAGTTTATAATGGTTTATCTTGCGTGCCAACATGCTATTAAAATGGTTGTGATGTGGTATGATAGGGTGGTATCCTCCTTTGAACGGTTCAAGTCGTTTGACTTGGCACATGTTCACGCATGTAGTTGAAACAAAATCAACGTAGCCTCCACGATATTTATGTTCATGGTGATTTATATCCTACTCATGCTTGCATTCATTGTTGATTAATTTTAATGCATGTTCATGACTGTTGTCGCTCTCTAGCTGGTCGCTTCCGAGTCTCTTTCTAACCTTCACTTGTACTAAGCGGGAATACGGCTTGTACATCCATTTCCATAAACCCCAAAGTTATTCCATATGAGTCCACCATACCTGAGGTATTTACCTGCCATTCCAAGTATATATGTATGTGCCAAACTCAAAACCTTCAAATGAAATTATGTTTTGTATGCTCGAATAGCTCATGTATCAACTAGGGTTGTCTATATCTTCCATGCTAAGTGGGTTATTCTCACGATGAGTGGACTCCGCTCATCATTCACGAGAAAATGGCTGGTAACCGGGATGCCCAGTCCCAGGCTCAAATCAAATCAAAATAATTAAATAAAACTCCCCCAGGGCTGTTGTTGGTATGGACGGTACCCGTTGTTTCGGGTCAGCCGTGGAGTGTGCTTGTTGGTGGTGGGGGAGTATAAACTTTACCATTCTGTTGGGGAACCGCCTATAATGTGTGTAGCATGGAAGATATCAGAAACTCTTGGTTGTTATGTTGAAAATGAAAGTATGCCACTCAAATATTATTTATCTCTATTTCAAATATCGAGCTCTGGCACCTCTACAAATCACTGCTTCCCTCTGCGAAGGGCCTATCTATTTACTTTCATGTTGAGTCATCATCCTCTTATTAAAAAGCACCAGTTGGAGAGCACCGCTGTCATTTGCATGCATTGCTATTAATTTACATTGAGTATGACTATGACTGGATCTCTTTTACCATGAATTACAATGTCTAGTCAGTCATTAATCTTCAGAGGTGCTCTACATTTATGTTTTGCGGTCTCAAAAAGGGCTAGCGAGATACCATGTTGTTATATCATATTATGATTGTTTTGAGAAAGTGTTGTCATCTGAGGTTTATTATTATTACTCACTAGTTGATTATGTCATTGATATGTGTAAATATGAGACCTGAAAGTTATTGCGAATGTGGTTAGTTCATAATCTTTGCTGAAAACTTGAATACTGACTTTACATATTTGCAACAACAAGAGCAAACAGAGTTTGTCAAAGTTTTTCTTTATCACTATTAGTTTATCAACTAAATTGCTTGAGGACAAGCAAAGGTTTAAGCTTGGGGGAGTTGATATGTCTCCGATGTATCTACTTTTCCAAACACTTTTGCCCTTGTTTTGGACTCTAACTTGCATGATTTGAATGGAACTAACCCGGACTGACGCTGTTTTCAACAGAATTGCCATGGTATTATTTTTGTGCAGAAATAAAAGTTCTCGGAATGACATGAAAATCAACGAAGAACATTTTTGGAATATATAAAAAATATTGGCGAAAGAATCAAGACCAGGGGGCCCACACCCTATCCACGAGGGTGGGGGCGCGCCCCCTGTCTCGTGGGCCCCCTGAGGCTCCACCGACCCCGACTCCAACTCCTTATATTCACTTTCGGTGAGAAAAAAATCAGAGAGAAGGATTCATCGCGTTTTACGATACGGAGCCGCCTCCAAGCCCTAAACTCTCTCGGGAGGGCTGATCTGGAGTCCGTTCGGGGCTCCAGAGAGTGGAGATCGTCGCCGTCGTCATCATCAACCTTCCTCCATCACCAATTCCATGGTGCTCACCGCTGTGCATCAGTAATTCCATCGTAGGCTTGCTGGACGGTGATGGGATGGATGAGTTTTACCATGTAATCGAGTTAGTTTTGTTAGGGTTTGATCCCTAGTATCCATTATGTTCTAAGATTAATGTTGCTATGACTTTGATATGCTTAATGCTTGTCACCAGGGCCCGAGTGCCATGATTTCAGGTATGAACATATTATGTTTTCATGAATATATGTGAGTTCTTGATCCTATCTTGCAAGTAAATAGTCACCAACTATGTGTTATGGTCCGGCAACCCCAAAGTGACAACAATCGGAACCACTCCCGGTGATGACCGTAGTTTGAGGAGTTCATGTATTCACTAAGTGTTAATGCTTTGGTCCAGTACTCTATTAAAAGGAGGCCTTAATATCCCTAAGTTTCCAATAGGACTCCGCTGCCACGGGAGGGTAGGACAAAAGGTGTCATGCAAGTTCTTTCCCATAAGGACGTATGACTATATTCGGAATACATGCCTACATTACATTGATGAACTGGAGCTAGTTTTGTGTCACTCTATGTTATAACTATTACACGAGGAATCGCATCTGACATAATTATCCATCATTGATCCAATGCCTATGAACTTTTCACATATTGATCTTTGCTTAGTTACGTTTCCGTTGCCAGTTTTACGATTGCCACAAAACTACTATCGTTACTTTGCCACCGTTATCGTTACTTCCATACTAATTTGCTACTAAATACTTTGCTATAGATATTAAGTCTTCTAGGTGTGGTTGAAATGACAACTCAACTACTAATACTTGAGAATATTCTTTGGCTCCCCTTGTGTCGAATCATTAAATTGGGTTGAATAATCTACCCTCGAAAACTGTTGCAATCCCCTATAATCATGCAATTCTACTCCACAGCTGACTTCTATCCAGATGGTAGAATTGTATGGATGTATGAAGGTACAAGGTACCAGTCAACTGTTGATGAGTGGGCCAAGCTAATTAAAGCCCCTAAAGAGCATGAGGATGACTTGGATGTCTATACCAAGAAGAAGCAAGACCACAACTCCATGGCAAACATGTACAAAGAGATCCCTGACAAAGCATTGGATACACATCAGTTTGGATCTGTACACTTTCTGTTATCTGGTCTAGCTACAATCAACACTATCTTGAGGCATACACTGTTGCCCAAATCAGGAGATCACAAGATGATCAGAGGACATTTAATCAACTTGCTGCATATTTTTGATGTCCCTCAGAAATTCAAAGTTATGAGCCTGATTGTAGAGACAGTCAAGAGGACAGTTGCAGATCAGAAGAGATCATGTGGGTATGCTCCTCTTGATTGTCTGAAAGTGACTGAGATATAGACTACAGTTGAGCAGCTCCAGGAGGAAGCAGAGGAGAGTAGAGGGCACGAGGTCTGCTGCAGTGTCGGTACCTGACACTAGAGCTACTACATCAGCACCAGCAGCCACAGCTTCAGAGCCACTTCCAGTTGCCACTCCACCAGCTCCAACTACATCATCTGAAGCCTTCGTCCTTCGAGTTCTCTCTACACCACCTCCCGAAGATCAAGCCTGAGAGAGGCATATCACTATGCATTTTCAAACTTTTTGGTAACTTGTTGCCAAAGGAGGAGAAATATGTATAGATCATAGGCTTCGAGAGAGAGAGAGAGAGAGAGAGTGATTTTGCTTCTTGGTCTTGCTTGCTTTTGGTTGAACATTATTGTGTGCTTGATTTATACCCTATGTCCGTGTGTGAGATACTTGTTTGATCATGTGATTGATCATATGCTACCTTAATGCTTGCTTAAATGACATTATCTTTTGAATCCCTATATGATCATTCACTTTGCTTGGTGATGAGTGCATGTTTTTAGTTTATATCATTTTGAGCGCTCCACCAAGATGTATGTGACATGGAAGAGTAACCCATGATCCTAATCGATTGTGCATTTGCATTCAAACGCAAAATTTAAATAATGCACAAATTTAGGGGGAGCTCTTGCTTATCACATACTTCTCAAAGCGACGATGCACTTAAATCTTATTATCATTTGTCGAAGCTTTGATCTATATATTGTCATCAACTACCAAAAAGGGGGAGATTGAAAGTGCAACTATCCCTGGGTGGTTTTGGTAATTCCTAACAACATATAGCTCAATGAACTAATGCTCCTTCAAGATGATCATTTCAGAAAGTTCAATGATTGGCATGGCATGGATTAGGAATGTGGACCCCTCAAAATGCTAAGGACACATATTGGCTCAAGCTCTAGATACTACATTTTCTATTTTAGTGATCCAAGATCACATTGAGTCCATAGGAAAGCCAATACTATTTAAAGGGGATGAGGTGTTGCTTAATGGGCTTCTTGCTCAAAGTGCTTAGTGATATGCTCCAAAAACCCTCAACCACTTTCCCACATCCACATATGTCCCAAAAAAAAGTCAAACTCGGCCCCATCGAAACTCTCTATCCGGCGCCACAGAGTTCATTTGACATAGCCACTGCCACAAAACCCTAATCACTTCAGTCTCACGGAAAGGGATATCGGTCTCACTGAGATGGGTTTGCAAACTCTCCGTTTCCCTTCGGAACATTTTGGTCTAACCGAGATGAGCGATCAGTCCCACCGAGTTCACAATGCAAACTCTCTGTTTCCCCTTTGTAACATTTCAGTCTCACCGAAATGAGCGAATCGATCCCACCGAGTTTGCCTGACCAACTCTCTGGTTAGCTTATTACCAATATCGGTCCTACCGAGTTTGTGTAATCGGTCTCACAGAGATTACGTTATTCCCTAACCCTAATGAAATTGGTCCTACCGAGTTGATCATATCGGTCCCACCGAAATGCCTAACAGTCACATTATGAACTAAATCGGTCTGACCGAGTTCTCTGAATCGGTCCCACCGAGTTTGGTAAATTGTGTGTAACGGTTAGATTTTGTGTGGAGGCTATATATACCCCTCCACCCACTATTCATTCATGGAGAGAGCCATCAGAACAAACCTACACTACCCTTACTCATTGTTCTGAGATAGAACCACCTACTCATGTGGTGAGACCAAGATATTCCATTCCTACCATATGAATCTTGATCTCTAGCCTTCCCCAAGTTTCTTTCCACTCAAATCATCTTTCCACCAAATGCAAATCTGTGAGAGAGAGTTGAGTGTTGGGGAGACTATCATTTGAAGCACAAGAGCAAGGAGTTCATCATCAACACACTGTCTATTACCTTTTGGAGAGTGGTGTCTCCTAGATTGGTTAGGTGTCACTTGGGATCCTACGACAAGATTGTGGAGTTGAACCAAGGAGTTTTTATGGGCAAGGAGATCGCCTACTTCGTGAAGATCTACCATAGTGAGGCAAGTCCTTCGTCGGAGATGGCCATGGTGGGATAGACAAGGTTGCTTCTTCATGGATCATTCGTGGGTGGAGCCCTCCGTGGACTCGCGCAGCCGTTACCCTTCGTGGGTTGAAGTCTCCATCAACATGGATGTACGATAGCACCACCTATCGGAACCACGCGTAAAAAATCTCTGTGTCTACATTGCGTTTGCTCCCTCAAACTCCTCCCTTTACCTTCATATGCAATTGTTTTACATTCCACTGCTATACTCTTAGAATTGCATGTGTAGGTTGGTTGCTTGACTTGTGCTAAGTTGCTAAAATCTGCCAAGAACTAAAATTGGGAAAAGGCTAGATTTTTATTTGGTCAAGTAGTCTAGTCACCCCGCCCTCTAGACATACTTTGGATCCTACAGATTGCCGGCAAAACGTTGAGATACTTAATTTTTAAATTCTAGTAAATCCAAAAACTCGTCTGAAATTCATGAAACTTGTCGTGCTATCATGAAGCGGCATCAACATGTCGTGGTAATTTTTTTGTCCCATTTGGGGCAGGTTTGGGTATATGCTTCTCACAAACCGGAGCTTCTCACAACAAGCATGATGGTTTCGGTAGGGAACGTCCCACCTTTGGGGACGAACCGATATCCATTGCCTCTTTTTTGCCTTCAAAATTTTTCTCGTGTCAACATAGAACAATAGGAGTGTTGTGTCAATTTTTGTGAATTTTTGGTGTTCGTTTGGATATTTTTATCCATTAACTGAGTTTTCAATGCATTTATGTGCATAATTCAAATTTGAACTACATGCACAAGCTCTAATGCATATAAATTGGTGCCCTGGTTTCGGTAGGGAACGTCCCACCTTTGGGGACGAAACGATATCCATTGCCTCTTATTGCTTTCAAAAAAATTCTCATGTCAATATAGAACAACAGGAGTGTTGTGTCAATGTTTTGTGATTTTTCGGGGTTCATTTGGACATTTTTATGCATTAACTGAGTTTTTAATGCATTTATGTGCATAATTCCAATTTGAACTACTTGCACATGCTCAAGTGCATATAAATTGGTTGAAAAATGAAATATGTGTCCTTGGGTACATGCTTAGGTCCCATGCAAGTAATGGGAATGAATTTCAAACATCAGAGCACTGTTGATTGCCGGCAAAACGTTGAGGTACTTTATTTTAAAATTCTAGTAAATCCAGAACTCGTCTGAAATTCATGGAACTTGGCATGCTATCATGGAGTGGCATCAACATGCCGTGGTAAAATTCATGTCCCATCCGTGGCAGGTTTGGGTATAAGCTTCTCACAAACCGGAGCTTCTCACAACAAGCATGATGGTTTCAGTAGGGAACGTGCCACTTTGGGGATGAAACGATATCCATTGCCTCTTTTTGCTTTCAAATATTTTTGCGTGTCAACATAGAACAACAGGAGTGTTGTGTCAACTTTTGTGATTTTTTGGGGTTCGTTTGGACATTTTTATGCGTTAACTGAGTTTTCAATGCATTTATGTGTATAATTCAAATTCGAACTAGATGCACATGCTCCAGTGCATATAAATTGGTTGAAAATCAAATATGTGTCCTTAGGTGCATGCTTAGGTCCCATGTAAGAAATGGGAATGAATTTCAAACACCAGGGCACTGTTGATTGCCGACAAAACTTTGAGATACTTTGTTTTTAAATTCTAGTAAATCTAAAACTCATCTCCAATGCAGGATTTGTGCAGCTCTTGATTGCAAACGTTCTAGTTAGAACACCCATAAGCAAACCGACAGCTTCCCCAGGAAGCCAAGAGAAAATATGTCGAGCATGATTTCTACAGCTCTTGATCGCAAATGTTTTAAGTAGAACACACGTATGGAAAGTGAAAGCTAAGGTCTTCCCCCTTAAGTCGAGGGAAAATTCGTAGCGCGGGATTTGCGCATCCCTTCAACGCAAACGGTTGTTTTGGTTGAGCCGTGTGCAACCACGTACAAACAATTTGTCAATCCTTGTAACATTGTGATTTTTCAAAATATGCAGATAAAAATCACTAACACTATCTAATTTTTGTAACTAAAATTCAGTAATTAAGCATAGATTTCATTCATAGATTAAGCAGTCGTTCTTAATCTATACAAACAGTTCAACTCGACAGGTGAACCGACCAAACGTTTCCCCAATTTTTGCCAAACCATGTACTGAAATAGCTAGTTCAACTATATATACTAGCTAATTTTAAGTACGTTGTACAGTCCCACCACATCTATAGTCAGATGAACTGAACAAAATTGCCCCTAAATAATACTACTACAGAGGGGCTTTGTGCTACTTCAAGAAGTCGATCTCCTCTGTCGAGCGCGCTCAGTAAGAGGCAGAGGAGGAGGAGGAGACTACCGACGAGTGATACATCTCCAACGTATCTACTTTTGCAAACACTTTTGCTCTTGTTTTGGACTCTAACTTGCATGATTTTAATGGAACTAACCCGGCCTGACACTGTTTTCAGCAGAACTGCCATGGTGTTATTTTTGTGCAGAAATAAAAGTTCTCGGAATGACTTGAAAATCCACGGAGGCACGTTTTAGAAATAATAAAAAATACTGGCAGAAGAATCAGCATCAGGGGGCCCACACCCTGTCCACGAGGGTGCAGGGCGCGCCCACCGCCTGGGTGCGCCCCTGCCCCGTGGGCCCCCTGGGACTCCACCGACCTCTACTACAACTCTATATATTCACTTTCGGGGAGAAAAAAACAGGGAGAAGGATTCATCGCGTTTTACGATATGGAGCCGCCGCCTAGCCCTAATCTCTCTCAGGAGGGCTGATGTGGAGTCTGTTCGGGGCTCCGGAGAGGGGAATTTGTCACCCTTGTCATCATCAACCATCCTCCATCACCAATTTCATGATGCTCGCCGCCGTGCGTGAATAATCCCATCATAGGCTTGCTGGACGGTGATGGGTTGGATGAGATTTACCATGTAATTGAGTTAGTTTTGTTAAGGTTTGATCCCTAGTATCCATTATGTTCTAAGATTGATGTTGCTATTACTTTGCTATGCTTAATGCTTTTCACTAGGGCCCGAGTGCCATGATTTTAGATCTGAAGCTATTATGTTTTCATGAATATATGTGAGTTCTTGATCCTATCATAGATCATTAGTCCTTGTTATTATATGAGCCGGCACTAATGTGGTCATTAGTGCCGGTTCCAACGGCTAGGCGGGCCGCTCCCATTAGTACCGGTTTGTGCCTAACTTTTAGCACCGGTTCGTGCCACGGACCGGTACTAAAGAGGGTGGTGGCAGAATGTTGTCATACTGGTGCCCGTCCAGCACCTTTAGTACCGGTTCTTGCCACGAACCGGTACTAAAGGTCGTCCTACATTAACCCTTCGTCCACCCGAGCTCGCTCTATTTTCCACTTTCCCCTCGATCTCCTCTCTGTTCTTCCCCACCCTCGAGCTCACACTCCATTTTTGCCAAAATTTGTGAAGATTTGAAGGCACCCCATCCATCCAAGTGATCACAAAGGTAAGCAACGTTGTCCTTTCATCTCTCATTGCTAGATTAGCTCTTGCAACGCTTTATATAGTCATTAATTTGTGGGTTTTAGTAATTTGGGAGGAATTATATGTGTTAGTTTATTTGATTTATATGCAATTTGAGCTCAAAATAACACTTCGTTTGCAATTGTGGGTGTGGTTTACTTAGTGCCTTCCCGTGTCCGTCCTAACCACCATGGATCGTCCGCACCGTCCTGTCACCGGCACCACCTTGTGGTGAGCCTCTTGTTCTTATCTTTTTTATATTAAAAAATCATGTTTGTGTGATTTAGATATATAGTTACTGGTATAATTATCTTACCCGTATGTTATTTGTTATACATAGTGCCACAGTTTTGATATCCGTCGAGAGGTTAAATTTAGTTGAAAGAGAAAACGAGTATTTAAAAGAAAATTTGAAAAGGATTGAGGGGGAGAAGATGGAATTGGAGTTGCATGTTGCCGATGTCGTCGATGATCACAAGATCGAGATGGACAAAATGCGCTTGAAGATTAGAAAGATAAGAAAATATGCCATTGATAATGAGGCTTGGTATCATTATGATGTTGGATCAATTGTTACCTTAGTTGCGATCTTGATCGCATTTGTTGTTGCATTTAAATGCTTTAGCTTGAGAGTTATTTGTATGTTGCATTTAAGTGTTGTATGAACTTTATGTATGAACTTGTATTAAGTTGGCATTTTCGGTGTTGTGTAATGAAGATGAGCCGACAATGGATGGACGATGACCGATGCTCTCCCGGGTTCATTAATGGTGTGCATACTTTTCTGAATGCGGCTGAGGCAAACAAGCGGGCGGATAGTTTTATGCCTTGTCCATGTGTACCTAAGGCTCTAAGCAACCAAGCAACGACATTGATGTGTACCTAAGGCCATTAGTTGAAGAACTCTTATAGCTGTGGAATGGAACAGGTGTACGTGCATGGGATGAGCACAGACAGGACGAATTTGATCTAAAGGCGTTGTTGTTCGTTACCATCAATGATTGGCCTGCTCTCAGTAACCTTTCAGGACAGACAAACAAGGGATACCGCGCATGCATGCATTGTTTGGATGATACCGACAGTATATATTTGGATAATTGTAGGAAGAATGTGTACCTCGGACATCATCGATTTCTTCCGAGCAGGCATCCCTTAAGAAAGAAAGGCAAGCATTTCAAAGGTGCGGTGGATCACCGGACGAAGCCTCGCCACTGAACTGGTCCTGATGTACATGATATGGTCAAGGATTTGAAGGTAGTCTTTGGAAAGGGTCCTGGCGGACAACCTGTTCCGACTGACGCTGACGGACGCGCATCCATGTGGAAGAAGAATTATATATTTTGGGACCTACCCTATTGGAAAGACCTAGAGGTCCGCTCCGCAATCGACGTGATGCATGTTATGAAGAATCTTTGCGTGACCCTGCTTGGCTTCTTAGGCGTGTATGGGAAGACAAATCAAACACCGGAGGCATGGGAGGACTAGCAACGTATGCACGGAAAAGACGGCATACATCAGGGTCATGCCAGCTACGCTCTTACCAAAGAAGAGAAGGAAATATTCTTTGAATGCTTGCTCAGTATTAAGGTACCATCTAGCTTCTCGTCAAATATAAAGGGAATAATAAATATGACAGAGAAAAAGTTCCAGATTATAAAATCTCATTACTGCCACGTGATTATGATGCAACTGCTTCCGATTGCATTGAGGGGGCTTCTACCGAAAAACGTTCGATTAGCCATTGTGAAGCTATGTGCATTCCTCAATGCAATCTCTCAGAAGGTAATTGATCCAGAAATCATACCAACGTTATAGAATGATTTGGTGCAATGTCTTGTCAGTTTCGAGTTGGTGTTCCCACCATCCTTGTTCAACATCATGACGCACGTCCTAGTTCACCTATGCGAAGAGATTAATGTTTTGGGTCCTATATTTCTACACAATATGTTCCCCTTTGAGAGGTTCATGGGAGTCTTAAAGAAATATGTTCATAACCGTGCTAGGCCAGAAGGAAGCATCTCCAAAGGCCATGAAAATGAGGAGGTCATTGAGTTTTGTATTGACTTTATTCCTGACCTTAAGCCGATTGGTGTTCCTGAATCGCGGCATAAGGGCAGACTGGATGGAAAAGGCACACTAGGAGGGGATCAAATAATATGTATGGATGGGAATTCTGTCACTAAAGCACACTACACAGTTCTACAGAGCTCCGCCTTGGTGGCTCCGTATATGGACAAACACAAGCATTTTCTACGCTCCAAATACCCGGAGCAGTCTGACGACTGGATTACACGTGAACAAACGACGACTTTCATTGGCTGGTTGCAGACACGTGCCATGCATGACGCCACTATTGAAGATGACATGTACTTGCTTTCCCATTTACCATCTTCGAATATAATGACTTTCAAAGGGTACGAGATAAATGGGAATACATTCTACACGATCGCCCAAGATAAGAAGAGCACCAACGAAAACAGTGGTGTCCTCTTTGATGCAGCAACCAAGACGGGAAAGGAAACATATTATGGTTACATAGAGGACATATGGGAACTTGACTATTGACGTGGTTTGAAGGTCCCTTTGTTTCGGTGCAAATAGATCAATATGAAACGAGGCGGGGTAACTGAAGACCCGCAGTACAGAATGACAACAGTGGATCTCAACAATCTTGCGTATGCAGACGAACCATTCGTCCTAGCCAATGATGTGGCATAGGTTTTCTATGTGAAGGACATGTCTACGAATCCGAGAAAAAGAAAAGATAAGGAAGCGAATGCATCATACGATGAGCCAAAGCACCACATAGTTCTTTCTGGGAAAACAAACATCATGGGAGTGGATGACAAGACAGACATGTCAGAAGATTATGAAAAGTTTGATGAAATTGCTCCATTCACAGTGAATATTGACCCGAGCATCTAGTTAAATGACGAAGATTGTCCATGGTTACGGCGCAAAGGGACACACGCAAAGAAAAAGTTTCACACCCAAAGATCCCACTCTGGGATGTGATCGGCTTCACTGTCATCACTTTCTTCTCTAGTGAGTTTTCGGACTTATATATCTGGAAAGTCCCGCTTCGAACAAACCGGAGGAAATCCTTGTAATAGTTAGGGTACTTATGTGTTTTGGCATTTGAAACGCGAAGAAATTTTATGTGCAAATTCTTTCATGCATTTACTGAATTTTTCAGCTAAACGACCTTCAAATTTAAAAACACTTCAAATGAACTCTAAAAAGGTTGAAAGTTGGCATGGTATCATAATTTCACCCACATAGCATGTGCAAAAAAGTAGAGAGGGTTACGACAAAAACTGGATGCACTTCATGTACAAAAAATGGACAATCTCTTTCGAAATATCAGGGTTTCGGACGATAAGTCATTGATACGTCCAAAACGTATCTATAATTTTTGCCCTCTCCATGCCTCTTTTGGGTGATATTGCTATGTTATTTATACACTTCCATACACTTTTGATCATATTTGGACTAACCTATTAACTCAGTGCACCCCAGTGCCAGTTTCTATTTTCGACAGTTTTTGTATTTCAGGTTTTCCCATTACGAGAACTGCCAGAAAAATCCCGGAAAAATTATATAAAAAATCAGCGTTCCAGAAGCTTCCCGGCACCCGAAGTACAGCCGGAGGGGGGCCACCAGGGCTCCAGTCGCCCTGGTGGCGCGGCCCCCCTCCTGGCCGCGCCGGGGGGGCGCCTGGGCCCCCCAGGCCTCCGCTGATGCCCCCCTTTGGCATATATTTATATCGTGTCCCGAAACCCTCGAGACGGGAACCCTTTTTCGCGATCTCATCTCTGTTCCACCGCCGCCACGCTTCCAAGATCGGGAGCACCAGGAGAACTCTTCCCGGCACCCTGCCGGAGGGGAGGATCACCACCGGGAGCTTCTCCACCACCATGGATGCCTCCCGGATGAGTTGTGAGTAGTCTCCCTTGGACCATGGGTCCATGACCAGTAGCTATGTGATGTCCTCCTCCCGTTCTTGTGCTTCACTAATTAGTCCTCGTGAGCTGCCCTACATGATCGAGGCACATATGTAATCCTTATGCTGTTGCTATGATGAGTTTGCTGGGATCCGATGGATTGTGAGATTATGTTCAGATTGTGTTTGAGTAATATATTTGATTCACCTCTTTTATATTTATGTTCGTAAGTAATTCTTGCATGTTCTCCGTTGTTATTTATTGCTTTGGCCAAGTAATAGGTAGTGACTCCAAGGGGGAACGTTATGCTTGATTGTGGGTTCATGCCCCTCGATGACTAGCTTGAGTGACAGAAACATGAGTCTAGGGGATGTGCTGTTGCCACAAGGGGGAAAACAATGGTGCTTGTGCCCGCGGATGCAAGGATTGTTTACTTTACGCAAAGTTCTCTTAATGCAGTTGTCTGTTGCTTTGAGTTTACACTATGGGTGGGACTCGCAACTTAATACCAGCGAGATGTTCTGGATAGATATCTCAAGGTGGATGATTAGTAGTAGATGCAGATGGATTTCGGTCTACTTGCCTTGGCGTACCGCCCATGCTTCGAACCTCTACCTTTCTTGCAACATAGTTAGCATTGATTTGCGCTCATAATTCTGTCAATTGCCCAGCTGTAATTCGTTTACCTCACATAGCTGTTTTATCGTCTTTTGGGAGAGAGACATCACTAGTGAACATGATGGGACTCCGGTCCATATTACCATCATTGATCACACCCGCTATTTACTTTCCGCTTTTTACTTACTATTGTAGCAATACATATCACTATTATCACTTGCGTTTGATCCTTTGTAAACGACAAGGCCGGAGTGATTGACAACCTCTCTGTACTCGTTGGGAGCAAAGTTATTTGTATTTGTGTGCAGGTCCACGTTGATTGCTAATATCTGGCGCCGTTAGCAGTTGACACCTTCTTGTTGAAATTGGGAGTCTCAGGGAAATCGATCCTTGGTATCTTTGCCAAGGGAAAACTTCCGCTACACTGCATCTCAAACCTTCCACTTGGGGTAACCAACGAGGGGCGAGAAGCCATCAGTCATCTGTTACAAAGGTATTTGATTTTTTATATAACCTAAGTATTACCAAGTTGAATATAATGATAAAACACACTAATATTAAACATAAGAAAAAAGAATCACTGAAAAATCTATTTTTAAAGTTAAGTTATTCACAAACTAGTGAGTCACACATACTTGAAATAATTCAAATTTAAAAACTACCGGCACTAACAGAAAGTTTGTAATTTTTTGTACCTAGAGCAAAAATACTCACAAAGGAACTCTAAATACAGCAAAAAACAACTTACAAATAAATAAAATAAAGCAGAAAATAGAAAAAACTAAAAAAAACCCCATCTACTAGGCCACAGCAGCCTGCATACGACTAGAAACCCAATCTGTAGTTGGACCAGGATGCAGGCCTGCTAGACCAGTAGGCCCAACAGGGCAGAGTAGAAATTTTAGGCCCAGAAGGCCTGCATTAGAGAAGAGCTCAATGCAGTGTCCGTGCCGGGGCTTATAAACTAGTCCTGGGGCTCCTCGACAAGCGAGGTGGGACTAAACTTTGCGCACCGCGGGTGGCAGCGCACACCCTTTAGTACCGGGTGGTGGCTCCAACCGGTACTTAAGGGGGGGGGGTCTTTAGTACCAGTTGGAGCCACCACCCGGTACTAAAGGCCTGCCCTTCCCACCGCTTGGCCTGGCGAAAACAGGCCTTTAGTGCCGGTTGGTGGCTCCAACCGGTACTAAAGGTCCTTCTATATATACAGCACTTCAAAAAAATTCAGTTTCCCTCTGTTCTCTTGTTCTGTTTCTCCCTCTCCGTCGATGCCATCGCAGCCTCGTTGCGTGCTACCCCCATCCCCGTTACCGTCACCGTCGCCGCCCCCGTCGCCGTCGCGCGCCGCCCTGTTCGCCGTCACCGCCCCGTCGACGCCACTGTCGCCGTCGCCGCCCCCGTCGCTGTCGCCTCGACCTCGCCGTCGCCTCAACCTCGCCCGCGCGGTGAGGCCCTCTCCCCCGGCCCCTTGCACACACACACACACACGCGCGCGCACACACACACACACACACACCTTTTCTATTTTTTATACAATTCATTTATATGAAATAATTAATTAGATTAGATTAACGTCAAATAGTATATAGAAATGTTAGAAATTTTAGTTTTAGCTAGATGAATTAGATTAATTTCAAATAGTATATAGAAATGTTAGTTATATAGAAATGTTAGAAATGTTAGGCTTAGCTAGATGAATTAGATTAATTTTCAAATTGTTAGACGATGATCGATTTGTTTTTAGTTTCTTATAATTTTAGTTATAGAAATTTAGAATGTTACGTTTGCATATAGTATTTGTTCTCGACGATGCCCGGTCCGCATCCTTGCCGTCGACCCATTCGCGACGACGTCCTGCTTCAGAGGACCCATGTCCGGGACTGGGCTCGGTTGGGCTGGCACTGGGAGGTGCTACCTTCAGGGGCTCGCCGCTTGGTGATGAACACGGTCGTGGGTCCCGTCATCGACCCTAAGCTCCTTTGGTGGCATTCGCGATGGCCACTTTCGGTGCGGAGGGAGCCGGCACCGCCGGAGGTGGTGCGTGGCCGTGTCAGGGAGGAGGACGAGCACGTCCGTCGATACATGGCTGCTATGGATGTCAGGTTCTCCAATACCTGGCAGGTTCTTTGGGGGGATGACCGGAGCTATGATCCTGTGATGGTTCCTTCTCTTTGGGTGTCCACCGCCCACGCCTCGGGAACAGCGAGTGAACTAGATTATTCTGTAGTATTCTATATTTATTAGCTAGCTAGCTAGTGATGTATTCGACATATAATATTTGAGACGATCGATGTATCCGAGATTATATATATTATTTGAGACCATGTATTCGAGATTATATATTATTTGAGACGGTGTATTCGAGGTTATATATTATTCGATACGATGCATATTACTATGATTCAGTTTTTCCTTAATGGTTGCATGCATGCATTCTAATTTGAATACTAAATTGTTTTATATTTCTTCGGGATTAGTTAAATAAAAGCTATCGCGGACAATACTGGCAGAGAGGGAGAAGATGCCATGTTTGAGATCATACGCTCCCCTTGCGGGCCAGATGATCATAATGAAGAAGATGACGGCTCCCAATATCTGAACAATACCGGCGAGGGTGATAATCTATTCGATCGCAACGACCAAATTGATGAAGTCATGAACTATGATATCGATGATGATGCCAAAAATGTTGATCTTGAAATAACAGAGACCGGCGAGGTATATTTATACAAGCAGGCATCTGGTGATCATCACATGTTTTTAATGATTTGAAGATATGTTAACGAATTGATATCTTTCTTCTTTCAGCCCTCCGGATCGAGCAAATCTACAAGCAGCAGGACAGTGCGAGGCCCGACCAAAAAGTTGAAGGGGGCTTAAAGTACAACATCGATGCCATCAGAACTGATGGCGAACCAGTAGCGCCTAGGACAGTCGCGAACAAGTTCGTTCGTTAGTGCGGAGTTATTGTGAAGGACCAACTCCCGATATCCATTCAAGAATGGAAAGAGCCAGCACAGAAACGTCCAGATCTTACTTTTGTCGATGATAGAGCAAAATCTTTGCTTTTGGAAAAACTCATGGAACATTTCACCCTACCGGATCATTTCACGGAGGATGACGAGAAGAAAGTGAAGGACAATGCTCTTAGGAAGATGGCAATTGCATTCAACAACCATAAGAAAACTGTATGGGCCAACTACATCAAAGGAGGAAAGAAGACTCCAGAATTCAAGGGAACACTGGAGAAGCAAAGAGAACACTAGCCCACTTTTGTGAAATTCAAGGAATCAGAGTTATCTAAGGAACGGTCGGCAAAAAACAAGGCCAATGCCGCAAGAAAGAATCAGTTCCATAGGCTAGGGCCAGGTGGCTACTTGGTGGCAATGCCTAAGTGGGATCTCTTTGAGAAAGAGATGACAAATGCAGGGGTCACTCCAGTTACACTGAGCTAGCCCCCCAGGTGCAGGACTTGGTTCTATGCGCATGGGGGGCGTTGGACCCGAAGACAGGCGAGGTTTCGACGAAGGCATGTCTTAAAGGAGCCGCAAAGAAGATACTTGATGCAATAGAAGAAGCTCGAAATGGGGAATTCACGCCCAACAGAGAGAACGATGAGCTTACGTGCGCCCTGGGAAATCCTGAACACCCGGGAAGAACACGAGGCAAGGGCGTTATGCCGTGGTATGAGGGATTTTCGGACTGGAGGGCCGACTACAGAAAGTGTGCGAGAAGGAAGAACCTGGAGGACGAGCGGAGGAAGAAGGAAGCAGAACGCCTAAAAGGCCTAGAATCAGTGCACACGGAGTTGGCGCTCAAATTGCAGCAGCAGCAGCAGCAAATCGACTCACTTAGCCAGGAAAGGGGGTCTCAACAGCGGTAGCAGCTAGCGGATGATCCAGCTTTGGATAGCATCATCCCATCCATGCCGAGAATCAGCGTGGGTTCTGCCTCAGGCAACGCACTGCTGGATAGATACCCTATGGATGACATCGCCGGGAACACTAACTGTGAGCTACACTTCAAAATGAAGAACATATCCATGAAGGTGGCGGACGTCATTGCTTTTACAAATCCCCCAGAAGCAAGTTTCCAGTGCAACCCGATTCCAGCAGGCTATGTTCGTGTCCAGGTTGATGAGGTGGTGGACCAATATTCGGGGCTAGAGCTTGACATTCCTGGAGGTGACGACGAGCACACACTGGGAGAGGCCATACATCATATCATCCTATGGATAAAGGATTGCATAATCTTTCAAAGGCCACCGACACCACGTCAGTCGACTCCTCGAAGTCCGCCACCTGTCAGCAGACTCACGCTCCTCCAAGTCCGCCACCACGTCAGCCGACTCCTCCTCCAAGTCCAGCACAGCGTCAGCCGACTCCTCCTCAAAGTCCGCAACCGCGTCAGCAGACTCCCGCTCCTCCAAGTTCGGCACAGCGTCAGGCCACTCCCCTGCTCCGACTCAGCCACGTCTGCCGTCTCCGCCGCCTCAGCCGTCGCGGAAGAGAGCTGCCGCAACAAATCAAGGTAGTACATGAGGTACAGGCGGAGGCAAGCGAGTTCAATATGGTCCAAGCCTCACTCCTCTTCCTCGAAGGCCTTACGACATGAACGACGAGGAAACCACAGCCATAGTGAGGGCCCAAGTGGACGCCCATTTTGGACCGAAACCGCCACCTCCGCCAAAGGAGAAAGTGCCTGCGAAAGTCGTTGACCACTTTATTCATATGTCAAGAAAACCAGCTCCCAAGCCTGTTGACTCAGACTATGAGCGCCAAATCAAGAAGGCACATCGAGCACGACTACAGAAGGAGTTGAGCTCGAGCTCGAGCCAAGCAGCTGGCAAAAAATGCGGGAAAACCGTTCCACAGCTGGGAGAACAGGCGGCGCAAACGACCCCCCCCCCCGCTTGTTGTACCACCGCAGATCTCCCAACATCTGCTAATAACCAACGATCATAGAAGGCAGGCTAGAGAGATTGGATGCACTGTAGAACAACTCCTAGAGCTCGAGCCCATGGACACTTTTACAGAGGTGGAACTAAAACGGATGTATGTCCGCGGCCAACCTTTGGTAGAGCCTGATGAGGTCAAGAACCTCCCAACGAGAATGTATGAACTGCATGACTGGTACATGAAAATTACCAAGAGTTCCAATCGAGAGTCCCTCATGGTGAAAGTCAAGGAAGAGCATTACTTCCATGGGAATTCTCTGTCCGTTGAGTATTCAGAACTGTTTCAGTTATTCAATCAAGACGCACTCGACAAATCTATTGTCAGTTGCTATTGCCTGTAAGTGATTTCTTTCTGTAATTGAAGTCTCAATTGTTAGCATGTAGTGCTCATTGATCGATCATTACCTGTAATTAATTATCCTCACTATATTCTTTTCTGTCATATTATGCAGGATGAAGGTGCATGAAATAAAAAAAGCTGGACACTATAGCATTGGGTTCATTGACCCAAATACCATTAATGAATACACATGGAATCTGAAATATTGTAAACAAGATGTAGAGGAGAGCATGCTAGAGTTCTTGATGCGCCTCAATACCAATGAAGATATACTACTTCCTTACAACTTCCTGTGAGTGAAACTGTCTTGTATACTACAAATTTTGTTTTTTCTTAATTAGCTACCTAGCTAGATGATAATAATTAAGTGTATATGGTTTAGGGTACGTAGTTGATGAGTGTTATGCACATACCCGCTTAATTAAGACATGCAAACGTGTGCGCATGTAGTTTCCACTGGATCTTGTTAGTCATTAAAGTTGAAGAAGGAAAAGTTGAAGTACTGGACTCACTATGGAAAAATCAAAGTGACTACACCACCATGAAGGGGATAGTTGACTAGTAATTTCAATCATTATTAACTATATATATCTCGGCCTATTTAGTTCACCATTTCCTGATGTCAACTATTTAATAACCCCTTTATTCATTTTCTTTGCCGGCGGGCAGGGCTTGGGAAAAGTTCATCACAATAACTCCAGGCAAATGGCGACAAAAGCTGTATTGGGTACGACCTAAGGTAAGTAATTAAGTAGTAGTAGCTAGCTACCTCTTTAATTCTTGTTTCAATACAATTAATTATCATGCTTGATTATTTATTATCTGACTAAATTCCATTCTCGTAAAGGTCCTTAAGCAGGCGCAGGGGACTAATCTATGTGCATACTACGTTTGCAAGAACATTCACATGATGGCGTCCGAAAGGATCAAATCTGAAAGACAACTATGGGTATGTTTGCCAGAACACTACTCACAATTTTTACATCATTGTCGATATCTATCACACAACTAACATGCATATTCATCTCCTTGTTTTAAGTTCAATGAGATGCAGGATAAGCTCCTACCGGAGGATCGGATACGAGCAATTCAGGAGGAAATCGCCGGATTTTTGGTCGACCAGGTCATAAAGCCTGACGGAGAATACCATTACACGCTATCGCCCCCCAAATTGTAATCGTACTCCGAAGGCACTGGCTCCGAAGGAAACATGTAGGAGAAATTGTATATATATATATATATATACAGCTGGTCTATTCTCATAACATTATGAGAATAATATTCTCATAACACTTCCGAACTGCATTGTAATACTGCATTGGAAAGCTATGCGCACTGTACCACAGAGACCAGCGAACTTCATGTTTGAAAAAACTGTACGTGTTGTTTTTTCGGTACCTTTTTTGCTCTAGTTTTTTAACCGTTTATCGGAATTATGCGTGTAATATACCGTTGAAAAGCTATGGAGTAGACGCAAATTCGCCATGTTGAACACTTTTCAAAATTCATCATAGTTTAAGAGCAGTTTCGAAAATCGTGCGTCTCACAACGAATGGCAGCGAGCGTTTTTTGGCGTTTTTTTTCTAAACCGCTTGCCAGAATGAAACGTATGATACACCGTTGGAAAGGTATCGTCGGCGCGCATCTTTTTCGTATCTATTATTTTTCTAATTCGCTACGGATTAAGAGCAGTTTTGAATTTACTAAATTGCAGAATTATGTTTTTCTATCGTCGGCGCGCAACTTTTTTTTCGAAGAAAAGTGGACCGCATTACTTTTTGACGGAAGTAAGCGAACTGCATTACTTTTTGTTGTCGTTTCCGTAATGATTTTCTATACCTCACATTTTTTGGCAGTAAGTGAACTTCAACACAATCAAAAGTGAAGCACGACACTACTGAATGTGAACCGTTTGGGTTTTTGTTGTTGTTTTTTATAACTTTGTTATGAACGTTTTCCAACTTTTTTATAAACCAAAGTGGACCACATACATACAGAATTAACTCTAGGCATAACCAAAGTGGACCGCATACATACAGATTTAACTCTGAGCATACATCCAATCATACATACATCAGAATTAGCTCTCAAACACCTCCAGCAACTAACTGAAACCACATGGGCTGACTTTTGTCGCCTAGCGCACAACACGCACACGCCTAGCGCACTGCACGCCGAGCTGCCCCTGGAAAAACAAACCAAGCCCTGCTGTGAGAAGAGGAGTGCAGTCCACATGGTGCGTGCACGGCGGAACTGCATGTAGGAGCATCTCCTCTTCCCGTGCACTTTGGAACACGTCGGAACTGCATGTTCGAGCGTCTGCTCTTCACCCTGGGCGTCTGAAGGTCAGATCCGGTGACCCCAACCTCTCCTTCTCTTCGTACCAATCCTCTCCTACCCGATGGCTGCGTGGCCGTCGTGTGGCCGTCGTCTTCCGCCTCCGCTTCGGCTCCCGTCGCGTGGCCGTCGTGTGCTCCGCCGAGGCCGCCGAGGAGTGCCTGGGCGTGCACGACGTCGCCTTCGCGAACAGGTCGCGACTGCCGTCGGGCCGGATCCTCTCCTACGACTGGTTGTTGGGGATCTCGTCGGATCCAGCGCTGGGCTGAGGGAGTAGGGAGCTTCTGCGCTGAGGGTTGGCGGCGGCTGGATCTG
This sequence comes from Secale cereale, assembly GCA_902687465.1. Classification (NCBI taxonomy): domain Eukaryota; kingdom Viridiplantae; phylum Streptophyta; class Magnoliopsida; order Poales; family Poaceae; genus Secale; species Secale cereale. The sequence goes on along the minus strand of LR738712.1, from coordinate 626,566,902 downwards.
GTGATTGAGGCCGCAACGGGGGCCGATGGCGGCCGGATCTCGTGGCTGAGGCCATGCCGGCGGCCGTGGGCGGCCGGATCCCGCCATGACCCACTAGAGAAGGTGGGGAGGGGAGGGGCGGTGCGGGGAGGGAGATGGGGAGGGAAGTGGGGCGTGGGACGCCACGGTTAGAGGTGCTGGTGGGCTGCGTCGCCGGAGAAGGTGGGGAGGGGCGCGCTGCACTGGAGAAGGTAGGGAGG
>LR738712.1:626530025-626566484 GCA_902687465.1 Secale cereale | reverse complement strand
TGAGGCGTGGGGGAGGGGTGTTAGGAGAATAAGGTTTTTGTTAGTAGAATAAGGTCTTAAGGGGTGTTATGAGAATAGACCCACCCTATATATATATGTACCTAATTGTATATATATATACATGTGTGTATGTGTGAATAATGGTGTGGTTTTGTGCGACATTCGATGATATATATATGGTGGGTCTATTCTCATAACACCCCTTAAGACCTTATTCTCCTAACAACATGCTTATTCTCCTAACAACCCTCCTCGTCCACTCCCCGTCTCCTAGCGCCCGACGCCCGCATCCTCCCCAACCCCTCCCCGCCTCCTAGCGCGGGAGCGCCCAGGCGGCCGGCGGCTAGCGTCCTCCCCAACCCCTCCCCCGCCTCCTAGCGCGGGAGCGCACGGCGGCCGGCGGCCAGCGTCCTCCCCCACCCCTCCCCCGCCTCCTAGCGCGGGAGCGCACGGCGGCCGGCGTCCTCCCCCACCCCTCCCCCGCCTCGTAGCGGGAGCGGAGCGCGCGCCAAAGCGGCCGGCGATGCAGTCCGTTGGGGACGAAATTTCTGCGGCGGCGTTTAGGAAGCGACGCCGCACCTCACCTTCGCCCCAACAACACCTGGAGGATCCGCCCCTGAAGCATCCAGCCTCAGCCATGCATGACAGGGGGACGCGAACTGCAAGGTTGACTACTACATCGCATTCGTCGTGGATGCGAACTGCAATGGTGCACGTCCAGCCTTCTCCCGCAACAATGGCGAAGGTGGAAAAAGCGCATGAGTTCCTGCAGCGGAGGTGGACTGCACGACAACACCAGCAAGAGCTGCATCTGCAGAAAGAGGGAACTGCATATAAGGTAAGAAAATCAACATACCAAGCCCCCACATCCAGTTTGCAGTGCCGTTTTTATACCCATGCAGTCCCCCATCTTGCGTCGACTGCAGTCACATGTGTCTCCAAAGTAGAAAAACAGAAAAGGATAGTTCGAAAAAATAAAAAACGCTGTATGGATCAAAATTGCAGTCCACATTGACTTAAATATGTAGAGCGCTGTTCCTAGAGCTGAAGTGCATTGTTTCTTCACGTTAACTAACAGTGCCCCTGCTGTAGAATGACAAATTGAGGTGCAATTTCTTACCGTTGCAAAAAATATAATGATATATAGTACGAAAGATGCAGTTCATTTCATTGTTGACGTGCATAAAAAAAGCTTTGGCTTAATAACATGCAGGAATTTACTATACCTCAAAAACGAAAGATGCCTCGAATAATTTACGACCCCGAGCCCCTGAACTGCATTGGAAGAGAAGAGTGGGAGATTCCTGGATGGATAACACCTGAATTACCTAGGGGTTTCTTTAACACAACAAACAGAACTGCCTACTCCGTGGAGGAAGATGTAGAGGATAAAGATGAAAACAGTGAACCAAACATCATTCGAGATGGAGAAGGCAGTGAAACAAAAAACCCGCAGGATGACGAGGAGGACGACGACGATCTGGTCTTCATGGGGGAACACGCGCAGAAAAATGATGAGGAGGAGGATGATGACGAAGAGCAAATCATAACAGTTATGCAGCCAAGGTACACTCGTGTCTTTGAAACATTTGGTCAGCAGATCAGAACGGATGATATAGCACCTCCAGAAGCCGATGTTGAAACCCAGCAAGTTCGGCAGGTCCATGTGCAAACGATTCGTCGACAAAGGGACAGTGGAATTCCACCAAGGCCGCCTACTACCCAACAAAAGAATCGGAAGCAGAATCAAAAAGGGCCGCAAGCAACCAAAAAAGTAAAGTTCTCCACACTCCTGCCTCCTCGCGATCCTCAATTACACAGGTCTGTTGTCACCCCTCCATGCCCAATAAACATCGGTGAGCTGCAAACACCGTTAGAAGAAAAACAGTACACGCACGTAAGCATCCTTGCCTGACTACTGCAGTTCAGTTATTACGCATAGTTTCAGCTTGTGCATTCTCATTAACAAAAAAAAGAAACATTCCATGTTGTATGTGTGCAGGATGAGAACATGCTCCAAGAACTTGTGCCTGTGAAAGGTATGCAGTTCACATCAGAAGATGCGGCGCGAGAATTCTACAACACGTATGCGAGGCATGCAGGCTTCGGCACACGCAAAAACGGCGGATACAGAACAAACAGATACATCGTGTGCTCAAAGGAAGGCAGAAGCAAACAAACTGTCACTGATTATGACAGAAAGCGAGAAAAAACATCAAAGATGACTGGCTGCAAGGCGGGGATGAGATTGAAAAAAAATAAAGGATGTGTTTGTGATAGCAGAGATTGAGCTCAATCACAACCACAGGATGATTGACAGCCCGACTATGCTTCTGCACATGCACTCGCATAAGACGGATGACCCGTTGCTCGATAAACTAGTGAAGGACATGCAGAGCGACAACCTCACGCACACGCAGATGATGTCAACCCTGTCAAGGATGTCAGGAGGACTGCACTTTATGGGGCGCACCAGCCGTGACTGGGTGAACATGTACGTTTACTAAAACAAAAAAAATGATATATCGTCTATTTCATGCAGTACGGTTTGTGCATTTTCTGTATGTCCATAATGCTGAAAGTATATTGTTAATTCAAACTGCAGGAAGCATCAATTCGCGAGGGAGGAAACAGAGGACGATGTGAAGAAACTCCTGGCTTTCTTTGAAAAGATGCAGCAAATAAACCCGGAGTTCTTCTATGATTACGACAAAGATGTCAATAACCGTGTGCGCAACATATTCTGGGCGAACGCCAGCTGCAGGGGATCGTACGAAGATTTTGGAGATTGTGTCACATTTGACACGACCTACAAGACCAACAAGTTCCACATGCCTCTGGGCGTCTTCGTTGGAGTCAACCACCACCTCCAAAGTACAATATTCGCTGTGTCTCTCATCAGAGACGAAACAATACCGACTTTCGAGTGGGTGTTCCGGACGTTCTTGCGTTGCATGAACAACAAGCGGCCAATCTGCATACTCACAGGTATGCTGAAAAAAAAGAGTGAAATTAAATAACAATGCAGTTCACTGCCAAGTTTTGTAGTCCATTTCTTACATCCAATGAAAAAAAAAGAAAAAAAGCAGAAAAAGGATATGTAGTTCTCTCAATAACTCGCTGCTTGTTTTTTTTTCAAAAACATGCAGATCAATGCCCCTCCATGGATGCCGCGATAAAAAGTACGCTCGTAGGCACGCTGCACAAGTTATGCCATTGGCATATACTGAAAAAATACAAGGATCACCTGTCCTTGCTGTACAAAGCATATGAGAAATTCAAGGATGAGCTGACCTCCGTTCTCAACTACCCACTGATGCCATCAGAGTTTGAACGCGCTTGGCATGAGCTCATGGAAAAGTATAACCTGCAAAATGATGAGATTATGAAGGCGCTGTGGACAGACAGAAAAGAATGGATATCGGCTTACTACAAGGAGGTGTTCTATGCACGGATGACGTCGACACAGAGAAGTGAAAGCATGAACCGGATCTTGAAGAGGAACTTTGTCAAGGAAAGACACGACCTGCACATCTTTGCGTCCCAGGTGGACAGGTGCATCCAGACAAGGAAGGGCGTCGAGCACGCGGAGACCATAGCTAACGAGGTATATAAACAGAGCAAATTTTTTAGAGATGGATGAGCAATTAATAAAAACACTACTCGCTTTCTTGATTTTTGCTGCGAAAAAGACAACTACTTAACTGGTTTTCTTTGTTTTATAGACGGAAATAAAGACTACTACTCAGTTTGGATTCGAGGTTCAGCTCTCCAAGATTTACACCAGGGCGGTCTTTGCTGACTTCAAGCAAACGCACTACCGCAGCACTGCCTTCAGATCAGAGCAGTCCACTAACAACCCAACGAAATATTTGGTGCGCCACTACAACCGGTCTAATGATTTTGATTGGGCAAGTCACGAGTTCCAGGTGGTTGCTGATGTGACGAACGGTATCTACGAATGCGAATGCAAGCTGTGGACACACACAGGTAACTGAGACAGGAAAACAAAAAAATAAGCACACGTAAAACAAAATGAAGTTCACTTATTGCTGGTAGCAAAAAAAAAGAGATTAAAAACAAAAAAAATATATAGTGAAGTTCACTATAGCAGCAGACCCAGGACCTATTTATAATGCAGTTCACAAAACCAAAAAAAATAAAAAATGTTGCCTATTTATGTGAAGTTTGCTGGCACGAGTAACCAAAAAAAATTATTTTGCTGCAGGCCTGTTCTGCGTGCACATCATTTGCATGTTGGATCAGCTGCGGGTGGACAAGATACCTGAACAGTACATATTGAAGAGATACACACGGAACGCACGCCAAAATCCAACTTTTGACCGCAGAGACTATGAGCAAACTGCTCCGGATGGGAGTTCGATGTTCTGCCGTAGGAGACTACTTGCAGAAACTGCAATGGACCTGGCGAACAGAGGTGTCAAATCGGATAGAGGGTACAACAGAGCTTTAGCTGGGATGAGAAAAGTCATACAAGAAGTGAACGTAATAAATGAAGAAGAAGAGGCAGAGAAGATAATGGATGCGCGGGGTAAGAACAAGGAAAGGAGCACGAACATGCTGCTGATGGTGCAGTTCATAATATGGATGACACAATTCTTCCCCCGCCTGTTTCAAACACAAAAGGGAGAAAGAAAGAGAGCAAATCAGCCAATAAAAAAGCTGCAGCAAATGAAAAAAGCCCTAAAAAATAGAAGGCCCGAGCCAGAACTGGACAGCGAAGGAAGACCACTGGGGGTCAGGATGTGTAAATCATGCAATAAGATTGCGGGACACAACTCAAGAACATGTGAGGAGAGGCTGAAACAAATCCAGGCTGAAAATGCCACCACAAATCACCAAGCTGACCAACAAGATGATACGCCAAAGAGAAGACTATGTAGCGTCTGCAACAAGAGAGAGAAGCATAACGCGAGAACTTGTCCAAATAGAACAGAGGAAAAAGATAAAGAAGATGACGAAGAAGATGCTGACAGAGAAGAGAGTGAGGAAGCGAGCGAAGCTGATGAAACCGAGGAGGAAGATGAGGAGGAAGAAGAAGAAGACGAGGAAGAAGAAGAAGCAGATGAAGAAATTGAAGAACCATCATCAAAAACGAGGGGGAGAGACAGAACGCAGAATCCAGCGCGTAGGCAAGCACCGCGGTCGCACGGTCCCGTTACGAGGGATAATGCGAACAACAAGAGCAAGACAGAAGCAGCAATAACCGTTGAAACAAATGCAGTGCACAATCTGCGAAGAAGCACCAGGAAAAGGACGTAGATCAAACACATATGCAGTTTTGCATTTTAAAAAACATATTAACTTCATCATTTATATATATCGTATCGTATATAATATATGTAGCTTGTGTTCAGTGGACTGCAAAAAAAAATTCAACATGTAATACTCAAGTTCAAAAATGAATAGATACAACATATGCCATACATGCTTTGTGACCAAATGTGATGCGGGGGGGGGGGGTGTGCTTCATAAAATGCAGTTCTCTTCTGTATGAAAAGAAAATAAGATGAGAATGCCACTCTCAGAATGCGGTTCTCTTCTGTATGAAAAACCTGACATCGGAATGTCATTTTGAGAATGCAGTTCTCTTGGTCGTATAGAATCTGACATGAACGTGAATCAATACAGAAAAGCAGTTAGAAAAGAAAAAAAATGTAGAGTCAGACTAGGATTCACATACACTGCAGTGCGTGCGTGGTGCGTTTAAAGATTGCAGTGTAGTAACCTTCGAGTACACAGTGCAGTGCGCTTAGTGCAAAAAAATGTAAAACAAAAACGATTCCGCTTCTGAAGCGATGCAGCTCGCTTACGGGAAACGATTCCGCTTCTGAAGCGATGCAGTTCGCTTACGGCGGACGATTCGGTTCGCCTGCCCTAAAATAAATGCGCCCACTATCGCCCGAAGTGCCGCGCCCCGCCCCTCCTCTATCCCGACGGTTGCACGCCACACGAACGCCACGATCATCACGAACCCACGATCGCCAACACGGTTGGGAGAAGAGATCGTGCCCTCGGCAGAAGTTGCTGCCGCTCACATTTAAATCCCGCGCTTCATCAACCAGACCGTCCACACAAAACACACGACGCTGCGCCTTCCTCCTCCTCTACCTCCTCTTTGCAGCAATGGGGTTCAGCAGGACCTACGACGCCGTGCATGCGCACGGGAACACGAAGCTGAAGGTGATCTACACCACCGACGTCGCTGCCATGGCGACGTACGTCGAAGAGTTCAAGACAGTTCTCCAGCGGCGCCGCCAGAAGATCGTCGGCATCGACATGGAGTACACACCCGACCACAGCAAAGCGGCCCTGGTTCAACTATCCATCGGCAAGTACCACCCAGTGCTTCTTTTCCAGGTATGTGGTACATTGGGCAAGAGATGCATCCCCTTCGACAGGTTCCTCGGCGACCCAAGGTAAGCAATTCTCTCTGCCGAGTACGTGTTGCAGTTCTATATGCCCATGTATGCAGTTCCGAAAGGTATAACTTGCGGTTCACTTTCCTTAGGTTCGAGTTCGCTGGCTTCGCCATCAAGCAGGACAAGGAGAAGCTCGCAGCCTGCAACCTCCACATCCCGAACTTCGTCGACATCCAGACGAACTGGAGGGTGCCTGATGGAACGAAGCCACTGGACTCGCTTGGCGATGTAGCTGCTGCCATCATCGACGACGAGTACGCAGACATGAAGATGAAGATGACAGACCACGACCACAGCCTGTGGACTTCCATTCTCAGCACAAAGCACGTCGAGTATGCTGCCAAGGACGCCTACGCTGCGTTCGAGATATGGAACCGAATCAGCACCATGAAGAAAGGCCTCGCGCGCGCTGAAACAGAGAAGACCAGGAAGCGCCCGAGGTCATCCTGGAAGCCGTGGGGCAAGGCGGCATCAACTTCCACCTCCAACTCCAACGGGTGGAACTAGTGAAGCAGGACAGATGCTGAAACCCAAGGATTCCTGTCGCAAGTGCTCGATTTAGTTTCCCTCTGCGTATGTAGATTAGTTTGCTTTCATTCTAGTTTGCTTTGGGACAATGTTTGCTTATGTTGCGTTAGTTTGCTTGATGATGTACTATGTTAATTATGACCGCAGAACCGTGGTTTCTATCTATCAAATATATGCAGTTCTCCGTAGTCTGTTTTCAGTATGTATATTGCTTCAAAACTGCTGCTGTAGCTAGGATACACATAAAAAACAAAACTATCAGAGCAGTTCACATAGAGAATTCTTTCACAAAACTGCTCCTGTTAAGAAGGTTGATGCAGTCCTCTTTTATTAAAAAAACTCTAGTTCCGTATGTGGGTTAAAAAAAGGAAAAGCTCGGTGGGGGTTTCCAGAATGCATGTTCTTCAACTGCTGCTGCTGATAGGATGCACATGAAAGACTATATGTAAAAAAGCAGTTCACTTATACTCACAATTATCATAAGAAAATACACTAGAACCCACGCAAAAAATGTCAGATTATTACAACAAAAATGTCTCATGCTGCTGCTGCTCAAGCGAGACTGATCTAAAGCAAATTTAACTTGATTTCCAAACACTTTGCATGCCTATAAAACATAGCCATGACAACATCCCCTGCCTGAAGACCAGCTTCCTCCACAAATTCCTTCCAGCCATCTTTGAGAACCAAACAATCATCAGAGCCAACAGAATACATAACATCAACATCATGATATCCATTCTTGCTGACCAACACCAAATTAACACAGCTTTCTGTTACCCTGACTAGACCAGAAGGGAATTTCTGCAAAGAAAAACAACAAGAACAGAAAAAAATAAGAACAACTAAGAAAAAGATTACAATCTTTCAGAAACTAAATTGCTGCTACAATCTTCATAAAAAAATATTGATGTCAACACATAATAATATTGACTAGACAAAATTGCTGCTGCTCCTACAATGTTCATAAAAAAACTACTATGGGAAAAGCAGTTCACTTATACTTGGTAGCAAAAAAATTTCTTCAGAAAACTAATACTCCTACAAAAATTCAGGTAGCGTTAACTACAAACAACACATGAAAAAGAATATCCGAGAAATACATACCCATGAAACACTGACATCATCGTCAGTCAACTGATGGACGAATGGAGCCCGAAATCCAATACCTGAAGAATATAGAATAGAACAGAGAGCGCTGTGCCGCTGCCTCTGGTTCAGAACCAATCCTTCAGAAAAAACGCATGTCTCCAGCATCGGCTCCAACCTTGCCAGGCAGCCGCACGCGCAATCCATTGCCAGGCGAAAAACAGATCTGGTTGGGAGAAAAAACAGATCGAGCAGGAGTGGCGCTGCCACGGATAAGGTGAGATGGGAGCCGCCAGGGATAAGGTGGGAGGGGAGCCAATTGACCCACCAGTATATATATATGTAAAACAAACAACATAAAATAACGACAAATAAAGCAGTGTGGTTACATAACAAAGTGCATTCCGCATTGCATATTACTGCAGTCCACCGCGCTTGACCAAAGCAAAAAAACTTATCAAACTAGTCCCCCGACACCCCCGTGGCTGTAATGCAGTTCATACAGGCTCGCATTGCATATTAATGCAGTTCGCCGCACTACAAAAATTCAACGCGCATTGCATATTACTGCAGTCCACCCCTCTTGACCACGATTCACATACGAAAAACACAGCCTGCAATGCAGTTCTAACAACTATATAATGCAAAAAAACTCAAAAAACATCTTTGAGAAACGACCAGAGCCAGTCGCGTCGCAAAAAAACATGGACAAAAAACTTAAAAATCTTCCAAATTAACAGCTTAATCCGCTCCAATTCATACGGATAGATCAAAAGCAGCCCGTAATTGCCGAAAACAACAGAATATTACATACAAAACGCAACAATTTCGATCCGCACGGGGAAGAACAGAGAACAGAGAACAGAGAAAAGCGGAATAACGGACGCAGATCCGCCAAATCCAAGGATTTTCGTCGTTTTCTCGCAGAATTCAGTGCTTAACCACATATTAAATCAGCGCACGCACGAATAAACCAGTAGAAATCAGTCAAACTAGCCAGAAACGCTGCTAAATGAATGTTTCCTGCTGCACCTCTATGTGGTTCGCAGCAGAAGAAGGAAGCAGTGCGCATAGCTTTCCAATGCAGTTCGGAAGTGTTATGAGAATATTATTCTCATAATGTTATGAGAATAGACCGGCTGTATATATATATATATATATATATATATATATATATATATATATATATATATATATATATATATATATATATATGTTATCCGTTCAACGGGAAATTATATTTATATATATGCATAACGTGTACAATATGTAGCATCGTAAAAGACCAGTAAACGAAAAAGAATTAAATGGAAAACACAAAATTAAATAAAAAGGAAATCATGAATCCAAAACCACGTAAAGCATTTAGTACCGGTTCATTTTACGAACCGGTACTAAAAGGATCCCCGCTCCCGGCGCTGGCTCCTACCACGTGATGGCCCTTTAGTGGCGGTTTGTGTTGAACCGATACTAGGGGGGGGGGACGTTTAGTCCCCACCCTTTAGTACCGGTTACAGAACCGGCACTAAAGGCCCCTCCGAACCGGTGCTATAGCCCGGTTCTACACTAGTGTCTTAATATCCCTTAGTTTCCTATAGGACCCCGCTGCCACGAGAGGGTAGGACAGAAGATGTCATGCAAGTTCTCTTCCAGAAGCACGTATGACTATATTCGGAATACATGCCTACATTACATTGATGAACTAGAGCTAGTTATGTGTCACCCTATGTTCTACCTGTTGCACGATGAATCGCATCCGACATAATTATCCATAATTGATCTATTGCCTATGAGTTTTTCACATATTGATCTTTGCTTATTTACTTTCCTGTTGCCACTGTTACGATTGCTACAAAAACTTGTACTGTTACTTTTGCCACCATTACCGTTACTTCCATACTAATTTGCTACTAAATACTTTGTTGCAGATATTAAGTCTTCCTGGTGTGGTTGAATTGACAACTCAACTGCTAATACTTGAGAATATTCTTTGGCTCCCCTTGTGTCGAATCAATAAATTTGGGTTGAATACTCTACCCTCGAAAATTGTTGCGATCCCCTATACTTGTTGGTTATCAATACTATTTTCTAGTGCCGTTGTCGGGGAGCATAGCTATATTTTTGAGTCACTTAGGATTTTTATCTGTTGATCACTATGAAGAACTTGAGAGATGAAAAAACCAAGAATTTTCCCTCAACTACGAGGGGAGCTAAGGAACTGCCATCTAGCTCTACACTTGATTCACCCTCTGTTATGAGTAAATTCGCGACACCTACACCTGCTATTGATTCTTATATATCACACGTTATTGATGATGCCACAAAGCTAATGTCGCAAGAAAGAATCAGTTCCATAGGCTAGGGCCAGGTGGCTACGTGGTGGCAATGCCATTAGGTGAATTTCTTGATGAACAAATTGCTAGGGCTAGAGAGAATGAAATTGTTGAAACTGATAATATTGATGAAAGTGATGATGAAGTTTCTCCCCCTAGATATGAATTGCCTGATGTGCCTGAGGGTTATGTTATGGATGAAGAACATGCTAGAGACCTTTTTGCTTGCAAAGATAGACATGATCTTAAGAAACTGATAGCTAAGCTGAAAGAAAAGTCTTTGAATGCTAGAATGAAATAAGACCCTTCTTTTGCTACTTCACCTATCTGTATTTCTGATAAGGATTATGATTTTTCTGTCGACCCTGAGTTAATTACTTTGGTTGAATCTGATCCTTTTTATGGCTATGAATCTGAAACTGTTGTGGCACATCTTACTAAATAGAATGATATAGCCACCCTATTCACTCATGAGGAAAAACTTCGTTACAACTATATCCTTAAGTTATTTCCATTCTCATTAAAGGGTGATGCTAAAACATGGTTTAATTCTCTTGCTCCTAGTTGTGTGCGTAGTCCCCAGGATATGATTTATTACTTCTCTGCTAAATATTTCCCCGCTCATAAGAAACAAGCTGCCTTAAGGGAAACATATAAATTTTCTGCAAATTGAAGAAGGAAGTCTCCCACAAGCTTAGGGGAGGCTTCTCTGATTACTTAATGCTTTGCCTGATCATCCTCTCAAGAAAAATGAAATACATGATATCTTTTATAATGGACTGACCGATGCTTCCAGAGACCACCTGGATAGTTGTTCTAGTTGTGTTTTGAGGGAAAGAACTGTTGAGCGGGCTGAATTGCTATTGAATAAAGTATTGAGTAATGATAATGATTGGACACTTCCTGAACCAACTCCTAAGCCAACTCGTAAGAAAAGAGGTATTCTATTTCTCAGTCCTGAAGATATGCAAGAGGCAAAGAAATCTATGAAAGAAAAGCGTATTAAAGCTGAAGATGTTAAGAGTTTACCACCTATTAAAAAATACATGATCTTAATAACCCGACATAGGTAGTAAGGGTAAATTCTCTCTATAGATTTAATGAAGATGATATTCCTCGTAATAAGTCTGCTAGCCAATGCTTAGATGAGTTTGATAATTTTATTGTTAAACAAGAAAACTTCAATGATTATGTTGGTAGACAATTGAAATGTAATGCTTATATGATTGAACACTTGAGTGATTATATGTCTAGAGTTAAAGGTGAACTTAAACTCATTAGTAAACATGCTTCTATGGTTACCACTCACGTAGAACAAGTGCTTAATGCACAAGATGATTTGCTCAATGAATTAAATAATAAGAAAAATGATAATGATGTTAGAGTTATGACTAGAGGGGGTAGAATGACTCAGGAACCTTTGTATCCTGAGGGCCATCCTAAGAGAGTTGAGCAAGATTCTTAGAGAACTAATGTTGATGCACCTAGTCCTTCTAAGAAGAAGAAAAAGAAAAATGATAGGACTTTGCATGCGTCTAGTGAACCTGTTGTTGACACACCTAAGAATCCCAATGATATTTCTATTTCTGATGCTGAAACACAATCTGGTAATGAACATGAACCTAGTGATAATGTTAATGATGAGGTTCATGTTGATGCTCAACCTAGCAATAGCAATGATGTAGAGATTGAACCTGCTGTTGATCTTGATAACCCACAATCAAAGAATCAACCTATGATAAGAGAGACTTCGTTGCTAGGAAGCACGGTAAAGAGAGAGAACCATGGGTTCAGATACCCATGCCTTTTCATCCTAAACCATCCAAGAGAAAAGGATGATGAGGATTTTGAGCTCTTTGTTGAAATGATTAGACATATCTTTGTGCGTATGCGTGACTGATATGCTTAAAACAAATCATTATGCTAAGTATATGAAAGATATTGTTACAAATAAAAGAAAGATACCGGAAGTTGAAATTTCCACCATGCTTGCCAATTATACATTTAAAGGTGGGATACGAAAGAAACTAGGAGATCAAGGAGTACCAACTATACCATGCTCCATTAAAAGAAACTATGTTAAAACTGTTTTATGTGATCTTGTAGCCGGTGTTAGTGTTATGCATCTCTCTTTATATCGTAGACTTGATTTGAATAAGTTGACACCTACTGAAATATCTTTGCAAATGGCCGATGAATCAACTGTTATACCTGTCGGTATTTGTGAGGATGTGCCTGTTGTGGTTGCAAACGTTACTATTTTAACGGACTTTGTTATTCTTGATATTCCCGAGGACGATAGTATGTTGATTATCCTTGGTACACCCTTTTTGAATACTACAGGGGCTGTTATTGATTGCAACAAAGGCAATGTCACTTTTCATGTTAATGGTAATGAGCATATGGTACACTTTCCAAGGAAACAACCTCAAGTCCACAGTATCAATTCTATTGGAAGATTTTCAATGATTACTATTGGAGGTTTTGAATTCCCTCTTCCTACTGTCAACAAGAAATATGATATTATTATTGTTGGGGACATGCATATCCCCGTTGAGGTAACCTAGTGTTATTCGAAAAATTTCCAGTTACATGTTATTCAGAAAGAGTTTGTTAACAAGACTTGATCAACCTTGTTAGTGGATTGCTTTTGATGAGCATGAGATGGATGAAGTTAGAAAGCACAACTCTCTGTACCCTCTTTCTACTTTCTGTTATTTAGATTAAATAAAGCAAAAATTGTATTTTCTGCCTGTTTTCTGAATTATCCTTGCAATAAAAATACCGCGAAAATAAAAGTTCTCCAAATGTCTTGAAAATGAAATATGATTTTTTTGTAGATTATTTAAGAACTTCTGGCAATGAGAACACATCAGGGGGCCACACCACCTGGCCACGAGGGTGCAGGGTGCGCCCACCCCCTTGGGGCGCGCCCCTGCCTCATGGGCCCCACGTGGACCCCCTCCACATATTCCATCACCCACTCACTTCGTCTTCCTCCTCGAAACAAATCCTCCCATAGCTCAAACCCGTGTTCTAGCTCGTTTTTCTGCCATTTTCGATCTCCTTGCTCAAAGCTTCATTCACAAAACTGTTTTGGGGGATTGTCCTTCAGTATGTAACTCCTCCAATGGTCCAATTAGTTTTTGTTCTAGTGCTTTATTTATTTTAAAAAATTTCTGCTAAGGTGACTCTGTTCTTGAGCTTGCATGTCAAATTTATGTGGTCAAAAGTAGTTTTAATGCATGATATAGCCTCTAGGCACTTGTGGGAGTAGTTGTTATCAATCTTGTTGAGTTTGGTTCACTTTTGTTTTGAGTCACGTAAAAATTTCAGAAATTTTTTGGAGGAAGAAAATGTTGAGGAGATTGTTGAGAGGCTCTTTGAGCCGAAGCTCGTAGGATAAGCGGAATGAGGAGAATAAAAAGCCAAAATACAATCTTCCTCGCATTGCGGAGGTTCGGCCGTGCGAATGAACTTGTGATGCGTTCTTAAGAGCCGTCGGAATTTATGAAGACTTTTATTACTTTCCTGAGAATGCAGGCCTCACCGATTTCCTCCATGACCAGCGTGAACAATATCTCCTACTCACTAATATTTTCGTGCAAATTTTTTATTTCCATGCTAAGAAATCACCACCTTCAGTGGAGTTTCACTTATATTATGAAGTTAAGGAGATGTCACTCCATGATTTTTGTCGGGTCTGCAAGATACCCTTTGTGAGCAGCATAGAGGAACCACATCGTAGTGATGTGGATGGATTTATTGATAGAATTGATGTAGGGGAAATGAGGAAAGTTTTCGATGCAAGAATTACCAGTATACATTTTCCTATTCTACGTTACTTTGTGATATTTGCTAGTAGATGCTTCATTGGTCGCGGGAATAGTGGAAATCTTAGTACTCCTAATCTTGTTATTTTGCGCCATGCTTTATTTAGTGATACAACTTTCAGCTTAGGCGCTATTGTTGCTAAACGATTAAGTCTGAACCGTACAATGGGCCCCATCTTTGGAGGCATCTTTGCTTCATGCCTTGCTAAACACTTTGAGATACCTATTAGGCATTATGAGAAAGAGGAAAAGTTGTTGCCCCCTATTTTTCTAGATTATAAGGGTATGGTAGCACATGAATTTATTATTAAAAATAAGGAGAAGATGCTTAACTATAATTTGATATTTAATAAAACTTACTATGAGATTATTACCTTGTCTGCACCCTCCTTGTTTAACATACTTTCAGGCACGTACCTCATCTTGCCCGAGGTCATTTATGCATACCGGAAGCTGGCACGGGTCCCAGAGCCTGAGCCTGAGCCACCACTTGACCCTTATCGACAGTCTGTTTATCAGTGGGATCCAGAGGAGATCGCCAACCAGTGGCACCCCGAGGACTCTCCTCAGCACACCAGATAGAGTAGCTTCGATCCGTGGGCATAGACCAACTTAGGCCAAAAGCCTAAGCTTGGGGGAGTACGTATTTCTCAGCGACATTACATTCATGTTCACACACTCATTCTAGTTGTCAGTACTCATACTTTTCATTCTACTATCCATGCTGGTTTATTTTCTTTTCTAAGCCTTCTTCTTGTGTGTTTGAAAAACCTTAAGAAAAACCAAAAAAATTAGTTATAGCTTTTAGCTAGTTTACTTTCCATGCCTGTAGTAGTAGTAATTAAAAGAAAACCCAAAAAGATTTCTCGTTCTTCTTTTGCTTGTTGGGAACTTTCCCGCGTAAATAGTTTTATTTCTTTTCTTTTCCTTGGGGGTCGAGAGGAGAAGACCATTGATACGTCTCCAACGTATCTATAATTTTTTATTGTTCCATGCTATTATTTATGATGTTTTGGATGTTTAATGGGCTTTGTTATACATTTTTGTATTATTTTTGGGACTAACCTATTAACCCAGAGCCCAGTGCCAGTTTCTATTTTTCTCCTGTTTTAGGGTTTCGCAGAAAACGAATATCAAATGGAGCCCAATTGACCTGAAACTCAATGGAGGAAGTTTTTGGACCTAAAGAAGCCTAGGAAGTGCCGGAGGGAGACGAGAGGACCTACTTGGCCCCAACTCCAACACTTCCTATACATACTGAAACCTTCGGAAAGTAACCTAGATAGGGAGTTCCGCCGCCGAAAGCCTCTGTTGCCACCAAAAACCAATCTAGACCCCGTTCCGGCACTCTGCCGGAGGGGGGAACCCTCACCGGTGGCCATCTTCATCATCCCGGCGCTCTCCATGACGAGGAGGGAGTAGTCCACCCTCGGGGCTGAGGGTATGTACCAGTAGCTATGTGTTTGATCTCTCTCTCTCTCTCTCTCTCTCATGTTCTTGAGATGACACGATCTTGATGTATCGCGAGCTTTGCTATTATAGTTTGGATCTTATGATGCTTCTCCCCATCTACTCTCTTGTAATGGATTGAGTTTTCCCTTTGAAGTTATCTTATCGGATTGAGTCTTTAAGGATTTGAGAACACTTTATGTATATCTTGCGTGGGATACCTGTGGTGACAATGGGGTATTCTATTGAGTCACTTGATGTATGTTTTGGTGATCAACTTGCGGGTTCCGTGACCTTGGGAATCTATGCATAGGGGTTGGCACACATTTTCGTCTTGACTTTCCGGTAGAAACTTTGGGGCACTCTTTGAAGTACTTTGTGTTTGTTGAATAGATGAATCTGAGATTGTGTGATGCATATCGTATAATCATACCCATGGATACTTGAGGTGACAATGGAGTATCTAGGTGACTTTAGGGTTTTGGTTGATTTGTGTCTTAAGGTGTTATTCTAGTACGAACTCTATGATAGATCGAGCGGAAAGAATAACTTCGTGTTATTTTACTACGGACTCTTGAATAGATCGATTAGAAAGAATAACTTTGAGGTGGTTTCGTGCCCTACCATAATCTCTTCGTTTGTTCTCCGCTATTAGTGACTTCGGAGTGACTCTTTGTTGCATGTTGAGGGATTGTTATATGATCTAATTATGTTATTATTGTTGAGAGAAGTTGCACTAGTGAAAGTATGAACCCTAGGCCTTGTTTCCTACCATTGCAACACCGTTTATGCTCACTTTACCTTTAGTTACCTTGCTGTTTTTATATTTTCAGATTAAAAAAACCTATATCTACCATTCATATTGCACTTGTATCACCATCTCTTCGCCGAACTAGTGCACATATACAATTTACCATTGTATTGGGTGTGTTGGGGACACAAGAGACTCTTTGTTATTTGGTTGCAGGGTTGCTTGAGAGAGACCATCTTCATCCTACGCCTCCCACAGATTGATAAACCTTAGGTCATCCACTTGAGGGAAATTTGCTATTGTCCTACAAACCTCTGCACTTGGAGGCCCAACAACGTCTACAAGAAGAAGGTTGTGTAGTAGACATCAACCATGATGAAAATGTTGAGTGGCTCTCATATGCATTATTGTTGATTTAACCAAGAACCCATATTACCTTGTCTTCCCCCTCGTATTAAATGCTTGCATATTCCGGCTTAGCCCAATGCACATGCACTATTATTATTATCCACACCGTTCGGTCGTGGGAGTGAAAGGCAATAATGACGATATATGATGGACTGATTGGGATGAGAGAAACTCGTATGAACTCGACCTATCTTGTTTTTGTAAATATGATTTGTTCATCGTTCCTGGTTCAGCCTATTATGAATGAAACATGTTTGCAATGATAATTAGAGATTATAGTTGCTCATGCCATGCTTATTTGGCTAGGAGTTTATAATGGTTTACCTTGCGTGCCAACATGCTACTAAAATGGTTGTGATGTGGTATGATAGGGTGGTATCCTCCTTTGAACGATTCGAGTGGCTTGACTTGGCACATGTTCACGCATGTAGTTGAAACAAAATCAACATAGCCTCCACGATAATTTTGTTCATGGTGATTTATATCCTACTCATGCTTGCACTCATTGTTGATTTATATTAATGCATGTTCATGACTGTTGTCGCTCTCTAGTTGGTCGCTTCCCTATCTCTTTTTAACCTTCACTTGTACTAAGTGGGAATATTGCTTGTGCATCCACTTCCATAAACCCCAAAGTTATTCCATATGAGTCCACCATACCTTCCTATATGCGTTATTTACCTATCGTTCCAAGTAAATTTCTATGTGCCAAACTCTAAACCTTCAAATGAAATTCTGTTTTGTATGCTCGAATAGTTCATGTATCAACTAGGGTTGTCTATATGTTCCATACTAGGTGGGTTATTCTCACGATGTGTGGACTCCCCTCATCATTCACGAGAAAATGGCCGGTAACCGGGATGCCCAGTCCCATGCTCAAATCAAATCAAAATAATTGCAAACAAAACTCCCTCAGAACTGTTGTTGCTATGGACGGTAACCATTGTTTCGGACCAGCCGTGGAGTGTGCTTGTTGGTGGAGGGGGAGTAAGACTTTACAATTCAGTTTGGGAATCGCCTATAATGTGTGTAGCATGGAAGATATCGAGATCTCTTGGTTGTTATGTTGACAATGAAAGTATGCCACCTGTCGGGGAAACTGATCGCCCATGAACACCTATGGGACCGGAGCCCCTTTTCGGTACGGCAAGGGAGCGGAGGGTGCACGAAGAGCGGATCGAGACGAACACGCGAGTAGTTTACCCAGGTTCGGGCCGCACGGATGCGTAAAACCCTACTCCTGCCTTGGTTTGTATTGCGTTCTTGGCTCGGGAGCAAGAAGAGCTATAGTGCTTATAGCTAGCAACACCGAGCGTGAGAGTGATCGAAGATCGGAACCCCTTCTACGTTGCGCATGGGCCTCCTTTTATAGGTCAAAGGGGTCACCGACAGGTGGCAACGCAGTCGAGGGTAGAAATGTAAAAATGGTGGTAGTTGGAACAGTGTACGCATAGTGCTCTATACCTAACCCTGACGGCAGGGGACAAGGGCATTAAATGCCCGTCGCCGTCGCCCCAAACAGTGCAAAAAGCGTCCGTCGGGGCATCTCCGTCCGCCACGATGGTGGCCTCGTCATCGCAGCTCGCCACCGTGTACCCCAGGCTGCTCAGCCTTCCGCCACGTGCGCCTGGAAGGGCCCCAGGGCGACGCGTGGGCGGATGAGCTGGAGCGCGGGTACTTGGTGGAAGTTTGCCGCGGCAAGCGCCTTGCCGCGGCTGCCATCTTGTCGCGCCTGGGAGCTTGTCGCTCTCCGGGCCTTGCCGGGACGCGCGGCGCGTCGCGTCGAGTTTCATGAAATGCCATGTTTGGCCTTCCCGGCAAGCTCCTCTTGCCAGGGTCTTGTACCAAAGAGGTGGTCTTGAGCCTTGAGTGGCCTTCCCATCAAGCTCCTCTTGCCGGGGCTTTGTTTCTTTAACTTGAATACTTTGTTCTTGAATGGCTCCAAAGGAACCATAGTGGGCCTTGGCGGACGCGCGGCAAGCCCTGCCACGGGACGCTGCTACTGCCCGTGCACAAGTCGGGATACTAAGGTACCCCTACTTTAGTACACCGACAGGAGCCCCCGGGCCTAGGCCACACACGGTGCCGAGCGCTGTTGGGCCAGGCCCAAAACAGTGCACGGGCACACGCGGCCCACGGCGCGCCGCATCCCACTCCATATCCACCGCGCCCCTCCCTAACGGCACGCGTCGATTGCGGCGTCGTGGGAGAGATCGTGGCCTGTTTCTTTAATGGGGAAATGCGGAACGCCCCCTCTCCCCCTTAAAAGCAGGGGAAACAGGGGCAGTTCCTTCCATTCGCCCGCTGCTTCTTCATCCTCCAGAAACCCCCGCTGCTCCCCTCCTCCCCGAAGGTTGAAAGAGAGCAGCGCTCCGCCCTTCCTCCGCCGCCTCCAGTGTCCCCAGCGCCGTCGACTTCCCTCGCCGTCTCCGCCATGGCCCCGAAGGGCGACAAGGCGAAGGCCGCGAAGACCGCCAAGGCGCTGAAGCTAGCATCAATGCGGAAGAAGATGGCGGTCTTCCCGCCGAGGCTTAGCGCGGAGGAGCTGAAGGACACCTTCTACCTCTTCTGGTCGAGGGAGACAAAGGCGCATCTGCGCACCAAGGTACTCCCCGCCGTGGCCTGCGAGATGTTTCCGGGAGGCTACGCCTTTTTTGCTCTGTTCTTCTACTGCGGGCTCTGCCCGCCCTACTCGGAGTTCTTCTGCGATATCATGAATACCTACGGGTTTCATCTTCTTGATTTCACCCCAAACGCCGTCTTGACCATGGCCGTTTTCGCACATCTGTGCGAAAACTTTGTCGGAGTCTACCCCAATGTAGCTCTTTTCCGCCATTACTTCACGCCCCGAGTCGAGTCTGGGTCTCCTCTGTCCGGCGGAATCTCTTGGATCTTCAGGCTCCATAAGAAAGAGGCTTACTTGACTGGGGAGCTCCGCGGCAAGTGGGAAGAATGGAGGGCCAACTGGTGCTGGATCATGGAGGACGACCCATAGCAGTTCACTTCCCGGCGACAAGTTGCAGTAGTGCGCGGCAATGACTGGAGTGACCTGGCCCCTGAGGATGACAAGCTGAAGATTGCCACCACTAGGATTCTTCGCCTCCGGCAAGCCAGGCTCACTGTGGGTGCCGTCGGGGCAGACTTCCTTCGCCGCCGCATCGCTCCTTTGCAGGAGAGGAAGAGGCCTGCTTGGGAGTTTGATAACGCGGCAGACATCATGAGGCTGCGCCCAGGCCTCAACTACAATTTCACTGTCTTGGAGCTCAACGCAATGCTCCAAGCGCTATTCAAGTACGACTCCGCCCATCCAGAGTGGTTCGCTTTGCCGCAGGGCGTAGTTCCGTTGTGCAACAACTCGTCGCTCAGCGCCATCCACGCGGCGATGCCGTTGTGTGATTCCCACGGGATCGACCCCACTTGGCGGGAACCTTCTGACGAAGCCGTGCAGACGTTCTTCGACAACCTGGTGGAGCTGCCAATCAAACCCGACGAGAAGAGGGGCCTCACCTGCGACACCACCGACCAGGAGATGGCGTATATTGCCACCAGGTTGGAGGAGGCAGCTGCAGCCAGGGCCGCGGGCGAGTTTGGGTACACTTTGGAGGAGGCAGATGCAGCGGAGGCGGTAAGTCTGGCTGAGGAGGAAGAGCTCCTCAAAGTGGTAAAGCTTGCCGGGCAACCTGCTGGGACAAGGGAGGCCGCCGAGCAAGGCACAGAGTCGAGCGGGCCCGCCGAGCAGGGCGTCGGATCAAGTGATCTTGCCGAAGACTCAGGCAGGTCGCTGAATCTCGACTCCTCTTCTTCGTCCTCGGGTAGTTCACCGCCACCGGCAAGTCCTCCAGCTCAAGCGAGGAGGCGCCTCCTCAAAGCCGCAGACGTGGCAGGGTGGCCGGCGGGCCAGCAGCCGCAGCGCCGTTCGACATGCGCCACCACGACAAGCAGGGCAGTCAAGGGAGCGCCCCGTGCTTCGACGGCAATTGGAGGAAGATCTTCCCGCGCCGGCTCTACTGCTCCTTCCGCCCCTCGTGCCCCGGCAACAACCGGAGCGGGGTCTTCTCAGACCACCGCCCCAGCTCCCGCCAAGCGGCCGAGGGAGCCCACTCCTCCAGCTCCTCGCTCCGGGACGCGCGAGCCGGACTTCGATTTTTCGGCGCTCAGCTCCGACGACGAGGAAGAGGAAGAGTAAGTCTTCGCGGTTCTTGTTTCTCGTTGGTTTTCTATTGATCCTTGTCTTGTATCTTCCTTGCCTGAATCTAATGTTGTTTTTCTTCCAGGACCCTGGCCCAGAGGGCGGCGAAGAGGGCCAAAGTCCTAGTAGTTGTCATTGAGGACGAGCCCGCCGCGGCAGCAGGGGATGCGCCCGCGTCAAGTTTGCCGGACCAGGCAGCTGCTCTCTAGAGTAGCCCCCAGCGCAGCCCCCAGCGTAAGTCTTTTGTCCACTCTCTGCTTGTCGGGATCGCGTGGGCTTCTTATCCTTGTTAACGTTTTGTTTGTTTGTTGACTTGTGCAGAAGCAGAGCAGCAGCCTCAGGAGCGCCAAGAGGTTGCTCCCGACGAGCCGCATGTCGCGACCTCTCCGCCAAGGAGGAGCCCCCCGGCGAGGGAGGATACTCCGCCAAGGGCGAGTACTCCGCCAAGGGCGAGTACCCCGCCAAGGGCGAGTACTCCGCCAAGGGAGAGTACCCCGCCAAGGGAAGGCACCAGCGGCCCTCTGCCGGCGGGGGCTACCACCACGCCGCCGAGGGAGGAATCCCCGGCAAGGAACCCCATCGAAGAGGAGGCCCGCGCTAGTAAACTCTTGAAATTTTCCTTTTTTTTAATTTCTCTTTTTGGATATTTGCTTGACCATTATTTTCTTCTTTCTTCTTCTTTTCTTGTCTTCAGACCCGCCCGTAGCCGAGCCCATGGAGACGGAAGTCGCCGTTGAGGAGGACGCGCGCGGCGACACCGGCGACGCCGCAGCCACTGAGGGGGCGGTCGGCGCTGACGAGCCCGCCGTCGAAGAGGCAGCCAAGGCCGCCGGCGCGGCAGCCGAGGAGGAGACCGGCAGTCGCACTGACGGCCCTGAGGCCGCAAGAGCGTCAGACGCTGCGCCGATTGCCGACCATGCTGCTGCCGCGGCCGAAACAGGCGCCTACCTGGAGGCCGGCAACGGGGTCTTCATTCAGCTCCCGTGGGCGTCCACGTCAAGGGCGCCCGCGGAGGGAGAGGTTTTCGATGGGGAAGTCCTCGCCTCCGCCGGGCTGAAGTTCGTCGACACGCCCGGCAACAGTAGCGAGCCTAAGGAGGAGCGGCTTCTGCGGAGGCTTCTGGCCCTGTACCGCGCCAGGCAGGCCAAGTTGGAGTCCCGAGAGGATCTGGCCGCCAAGGCGGGCACTGACTTGGAGAAGCGCGCTGAAGAGCTCCAGGCCGCCAACCAGGCGGCTCTCCGATCCTTGCCGGAGGAGCGGGAGCAGCTGGCCGAGGCGCATCAGGCGTTTGTTCTTGAGAAGGCCGAAGCAGAGGAGCAGCAACGGCTCGCCGCCGAGGAGTTGTCCCGGCGAGAGGGTGAACTGACGCAGCGGAAGGTCGACCTCGACAGCCACGAGGACGACCTTGCCGCGCACGAACAGTCCCTCGGCGGAGCTCTGCAGGAAGCGAAGGACGCCGCTGCAGCTGCTGAGACCGCCAAGAGAGACTTGGAGGCGAGGGTGGCGCAACTGGAGGTCCACTTGAAGACGAGCGAAGAGAAGGTTGCCGCACTTGTGTCGGAGAGGGAGAAGGACGCCCACAGCCACTCCGAGCTGCAGGTCCGCCTCTCCGACAAGGGCAAGGAACTTGCCGTCGCCAAGGACTCCATCGCCGATCTGGAGTTGAAACTTTCCACCCTCACCGCATCACTTGACGGCGCCAGAGAGCGGGAGACGAAGCTGAAGGAGGATCTCAGGGGCGAGAGGGCACTGTTGGAGAGTGCCGCTATCTCCCAAAACAACTTCAGGCAAACCGTAGAGCTCTGGATGGAGGGTCTTGTCCTTGCCGCCACCAACATTGACAAGGAGCTGGAACTGCTGGGGGCGGAGTATCTCGGGTACTCCACCGACGAGAATCTCCACCCCAGCGCCAAGCTTACCTTGTTCCTCCAGGGCGTGGGGACGGCCCTCCAGCAGCTCCGGGAAAAAATTCCCACGCAGCTGGCGAACGAGGCGCGCAGGCTTTGCACGGGCGTCTTGGAGAAGGTGCTGATGAAGATAGTCTTCCGCAACCCAGGACTCAACCTCAATAACGTCCTCAGGACCATGCCGCCCGACGCCGACCAGGAGGCGCTCAAGGCCCTTGTCGCACCCATCGTGGCCAAGGTGGGCAAGATCAAGAGAGTCGAGGGCGACCGCACAGACTAGGCTGTTTTCCTTTCTGCTTCCTTTGTCGCTGCTAACCATGTTATGAACAATAGTCTATTAAAACAGCGACAAGTCATTTTGTAACATAACTTTATTTTGGGTAGTTAATGCAATGTTATTTCCTTTACTTGACTTCTTCGCTTTGTATGCTTTTACCCTACGCTTTTAGGGAACTTGCCGGCGAAGGGACCCTTGCCGCGAGCGCTGAGTGCGGAACTTCAGCAGCCTGCTGGCAGTGCCGTTGCCGACAAGAAACCTTGTCGTAGCTAGTCGCAGCACACTTAGGTTGTTGAGCAAACTCGAAAACGAAGTAAGGGCGCGACATTTGTCGCAGCACGCTTAAGCCGTTGAGCGTGCTCGAAACAAAGTAAGGGCGCGACTAGCCATGAGTTGGTTCCTCCGCGCACAGGTTTTCCATACAAAGTGCGGTCGTTCAAGGAAGATAACTCAAAAATTTAAAAATTTGATTGCTCAAACTTTGGCGACTTAGCTTTTGTGTCGTCTGCTTCCCGGCAAAGGCAAGGCTTTCTTGAACGGCACTTGGTCCATACCACTGTCTTCTTCCCCCCCGGCGAACTTGTGCGCGAGGAAAACTTCTTCTGCTTTAGAGAAAAGAAAAGGGAGGAAACATAGATATGGAGCTTTGCGGCTCTTTATTGCTTACCGGGGACGCGTGCTGCAAAAAGTGTCAGATAGTACATGCAAGAAAAATGAAAAGGCATGAAATGACAAGTTGTGCGAGGCACAAGAGTTTTACTGATGCACGGGGTCTGCGCCCGGCTTTGTACAAAGGTTTACATGCAACAGCGGCAAGACTTGTACAAAAGGTGGTTGCCGGAGCGGATCACGGCAACCGCGCCTTATGGGTAAAACTTGCGAAGGTGCTCAATGTTCCAGGAGTTGCTCACCGGTAAGCCCTCTTCGGTCTCAAGGCGGACAGCGCCGGGCCTTGTGACTTGTCTCACCCGATAAGGGCCTTCCCACTTCGGCGCCAACTTGTTGGAATTCTTGGCGGACTGAACGCGTCGAAGAACAAGGTCGCCTTCCTCGAGACTTCTGGCTTTAACTTTGCGGCTATGGTAGCGGCGCAAAGCTTGCTGGTATCAAGCAGCTCGTACAGCAGCCTGAAGACGGTCCTCCTTAAGGAGCAGTGCGTCATCTTGTCGCAGCTGCTCTTGCTCGAGCTCATCGTAAGCGAGCACTCGAGGCGACCCGTATACGAGTTCCGTGGGGAGAACTGCCTCTGCTCCATAGACAAGAGCAAAGGGTGTCTGTCCAGTGGCTCGATTTGGTGTCGTCCTGATTGACCAAAGAGCCGCCGGCAACTCTTCAATCCAGTTTCTTCCGCATTTGTGCAGCCTGTCGAAAGTTCTTGTCTTGAGTCCACGTAGCACTTCAGCGTTCGCTCTCTCCGCTTGACCGTTGCTCCTTGGGTGAGCAACAGAAGCAAAGCAGACCTTGGCGCCAAGGTCTTGGACGTATTGCATGAAGGTGCGACTTGTGAATTGTGTGCCATTGTCGGTGATGATCCTGTTAGGGATTCCGAAACGGCAAACAATCCACCTGAAGAACTTGACTGCTGACTGTGCGGTTACCTTTCTCACTGGTTCCACTTCCGGCCACTTTGTGAACTTGTCGATGGCGACGTACAAGTACTCAAAGCCCCCGGCTGCGCGGGGAAAGGGGCCGAGGATGTCGAGCCCCCAGACCGAAAATGGCCAGGACAAAGGGATCGTCTGGAGAGCTTGAGTTGGCTGATGTATCTGCTTGGCATGGAACTGGCACGCTTCACACTTGGTTACTTGTGCAGTTGCATTCTGGAGGGCTTCTGGCCAAAAGAAACCTTGCCGGAACACCTTGCCGGCAAGTGCTCTTGCGCCAATGTGGTGACCACATATGCCTCCATGTATCTCTGCCAACAGCTTTTGCCCATCTTCCCGGGGAATGCACTTCAATTTGACACCGTTTAGTCTTCTTCTGTACAGTTCATCGCCGACAAACTGATACATACTTGACTGCCGGGTTATTCTTTCTGCTTCTTCTGGCTCTTCGGGAAGTTCTCCTGTTTGAAGGAAACGGACAATCTGCTGTGCCCATGATGGAGCCTGAGGCTCAACAACAAGGACTAAAGGCATCAGTGCTGCTGCGGGAACATCAGCTTCTACGGCAAGAACCTGTGGCTCGGCCAGAGCTTGACGTTCCCCGGCAAGCTTGCCTGGGCAAAACTTGCCGGGAACGCCTGCTTCAACTGTACAAACCCTAGGGTCTGCAGGAGCAGACTGTACCTCAGCAACTTTATCGTTGATCTTGGGGACCTTGTTGGCGGCGGCTTCAGGAAGTTCTGCCGGCAAGTAGTCACCGGAAATCAACTTTCTCTTCGTACTTTGTCCAGCCGATGGTGTAACGGATGGTTGAGTTAACTTGAGCACAAAGATCCCTGGTTCCATAGGTAGCTTTAGTGCAGCACACTTTGACAGGCCATCTGCGATGTCGTTTTGAGCACTTGGAACGTGCTCCATCTGTAGGCCTTCAAAGTGCTCTTCAAGCTTTATCACTTCGTCGACGTAAGCTTCCATCAACGGACTCTGGTAGCTCTTGTTCACTTGTCGGACGACCAACTGCGAATCACCCCGCACAATCAGCTTCTTGATCCCAAGCTCTGCTGCGATTCTGAGGCCGGCAAGCAAACCTTCATACTCTGCAGTATTGTTCGTTGCTTGCTCCTTGGGAAAGTGCATCTGGACGACGTACTTGAGGTGCTCGCCGGTGGGTGCGACAAGTAGCACGCCAGCACCGGCGCCTTGCAGCGAGAAGGCACCATCAAAGTACATTATCCATTCCTTGCTTGTTTCTTCGACGGGGATGCTCGTCTCTGGATTCTCTTCGTCTGGTGTTGGCGTCCATTCTGCTATGAATTCTGCCAATGCTCTGCTCTGAATAGTTGAAGTACTTTCAAACTTGAGGCCAAAGCTTGACAGTTCCAGTGCCCACTCGACAATCCTGCCTGTCGCTTCTGGATTTTGCAGTATCCTTTTCAGCGGAAAACGAGTGACCACTGTTATCTCATGTGCTTGGAAGTAATGGTGCAGCTTTCTCGAGGCCATGAGGAGGCCGAAAAGCAGCTTCTGCACCCCAGAGTATCTTGATCTAGCCCCCTGCAAGAGGGAACTGACAAAATAAACTGGGCGCTGCACCATCTTCTTCCGTACCTCTTCTTGCATCTGCGCAGACCCATCCTTGTCGGGGCCAGAGCTTGTCGGGGAAGCCCCCTGCTTGTCGCTGGATGTGCTTGCCGGGGCTGTGGGCTCCCCATCTGCCTCCCTCTCCGCTACCAACGCAGCACTAACCACTTGATTGGTTGCTGCTAAGTACAGCAGCAACTTCTCTTGGGGCTTAGGTGCGACAAGTATTGGAGTGGAGGACAGGTATCTTTTCAAATCTTGCAGCGCTGCCTCCGCTTCCGGTGTCCATTTCATTGGACCTGCCTTTTTCAAGATTTTGAAAAACGGCAGGGCGCGTTCTGCGGACTTAGAAATGAACCTGCTGAGAGCAGCCATGCAGCCGACAAGCCTTTGTACATCCTTGACGCGCTTCGGAGCTTCGATCTGCTCAATGGCTTTGATCTTGTCGGGATTGGCTTCAATCCCCCTCTGGGACACAAAGAACCCGAGAAGCTTGCCGGAGGGGACTCCGAACACGCACTTCTCGGGGTTAAGCTTGAGTTGTATCTTGCGCAGATTCGCAAAGGTTTCATCTAGATCTTGAATCAGAGTATCCTTGTCCTTGCTCTTGACCACTATATCATCCATGTAAGCTTCTACATTCCTGTGTATCTGTGGCTCAAAAGCAGTGTGGACTACCCTCGCAAACGTTGAACCTGCATTCTTCAATCCAAAGGGCATGCGAATGAAGCAGTAAGTGCCACATGGAGTAATGAACGCGGTCTTCTCTTCATCTTCTTCAGCCATAAATATCTAGTGGTATCCTGAATAGGCATCGAGAAACGAAAGCAACTCACATCCAGCCGTGGAGTCAACAATCTGGTCAATGCGCGGCAAGGGAAATGGATCTTTGGGACAAGCTTTATTCACATCGGTGAAGTCTATACAAAGCCTCCACTTCCCATTTGCTTTGCGCACGACAACAGGGTTGGCCAGCCACGTGGGATGGAGTACACCTCTGACAAGGCCTGCCGCTTCCAGCTTCTTGATTTCTTCTGCAATAAACTCTTGGCGCTCCACCGCTTGCTTTCTAACCTTCTGCTTGACGGGCCGCGCGTGAGGACAAACTGCAAGTTTGTGCTCAATCACTTTCCTGGGAACACCGGGGATGTCAGACGGTTGCCATGCAAACACGTCGACATTCGCCCGCAGGAAAGCAACGAGCGCGCTTTCCTATTTAGGATCGAGCGTGGCACTGATGGTGAAAGTACCACCAGTGCCATCCTCCTTGGCGGACACCTTCTTGGTTGTGGGTGGAGCTACCATCGCCTTCTTGCACTTGCCGGTGGAGCTCGATGGTGCGTCCTCGACGGCAGCGCAGCACTCCGAGGAGGTGCGTTTGCCGGAGTGGGCCCCAGAGCTCTTGCCGGACTTGGTCTTGTTCTTCCCCTCGGGAGCTTCAGCGGCAAGCGTCTTGCTATCCGTTGCGGCTGCTGCGTCCCGGTAAATCTTGTCGGCACAGATAAGCGCGTCCTTCTTGTCACCGGGGACAGAGATGACGCTTATCGGGCCTGGCATCTTGAGCATGTTGTAGGCATAATGAGAGGCTGCCATGAACTTGGCGAGCGCTGGACGGCCAAGTATCCCATTGTAAGGCAATGGGATATCGGCAACATGAAAGGTGATCCTCTCAGTCCTGAAGTTCAGCTCTCCGCTAAAAGTCACTGGCAGTGTGATTTTCCCCTTCGGCTTGCTCCTTCCCGGGTTGATCCCTTGGAATGTGCCGGTTTCCTCGAGCTCGCTGTCGGGGATCTGGAGTTTCCGGACCACAGCAGAGGAGATCAGGTTCAGGCCGGCACCGCCGTCAACCAACATCTTGGTGACCTTGAGGTTGCGGATAGTTGGTGAAACCAACATCGGCAAGCACCCGACCGCAGTTGTGCGATCAGGGTGGTCCTAAATGTCAAAGACGATGGGCGTGCTGGACCACTTCAGAAGTTTGCGCGACTCGACGGGTGGCTCTGCCGCATTGACTTCCCGCACCCATTGTTTGAGTTGGCGGTGGGAAGTATGTAGAGAAGCTCCGCCGTCTACACACAAAACCTCTGTTGCCTTCTGGAACTCCTGCTCGCTGTTATCTCCGTCCTCCATGTCTTCGTCGTCGTCTTCGTCTTCGTCCTTGTCGCGGCCGCGGGGAGGTCTATCTCCTTGCCGCTGCTTGGCCTTGCCGCGGCGTCCTCCCCGGCCATTGAATGGCCGCTTTTTGCCGGACTCTCCTCCACCTCCCTGGGCTTTCTCCTTGTCGCGTCGCTCGTACTCAGCTTTTCGCTGCTCGACGAGGTACTCGACCCTTTTGCAGTTCTAGAGGTCATGGCCCTTGGTGCGGTGGATCTTGCAGTACTGCTTGTCGGAGCCGTCCTGCTTGTCGGCGGCCGCCATAGTCTCCATGCCGGAGCTGCCAGCCTGGGCCTTCTTGGCGCCAGCCTCCTTGCCGGACTGCTCAACGACCAGTACTTCTTTGCTCTTCTTTTTCTTGTTGTTCCGCCGCCGGTTCTTCCTTGCCGGGGCGGCATCCTCACTATCTGTTCCCCTGCTCCAGTATCCTCTCCGGGGAGTCTCCTCCCTTCCTCAACGCGTGCGCACTTGTCGGCCAGAGCATAAAGCTCACTGACGTCTCGGATCTTGCACATCACCATTTCCTCCCTCATCCTGCGGTTACGCACGTTCTGGTGGAACGTGCTAATAACCGCGGCAGGGTGGACATCTGGGATGTTGTGCTGGACGCGGCTGAATCTTTGGATGTACTTTCGTAGGGACTCTCCTTCCTTCTGGGCGCGTATATGAAGATCACTCTCCTGGCCATGAGGCTTGTGGCCGCCCGTGAAGGCGCCGATAAACTGATGGCACAGGTCGGCCCAAGAAGAAATGGAATTCTCCGGCAAGTGCATGAGCCAAGATCTGACGTTCGGCTTGAGCACAAGCGGGAAGTAGTTTGCGAGTATCTTCTCGTCTCGTCCCCCGACAGCCTGCACCGCGATGGTGTAGATGCTGAGGAACTCTGACGGATGAGTCTTGCCGTCGTACTTCTCGGGTACGTCGGGCTTGAAGTTCTTCATGCTGGGCCACTGGACTTGCCGCAGCTCACGGGTGAACGCAGGACAACCCGCCGCGTACGGCAAGTCGCCTGGTTCTCCGGGCGCGTGCATGTCGACAGCGGGCCCAGCGCACTGGTCGGATTGTCGCCGCGCTTCTCTTCGACGCTCGATGCGAGTTCGAGCGTCTTCTTGTCGTCTGTCGTCAAGGACTTGGCGTTGATCGCGGCGAGCTCGTTGATCCGACGACGCCGTGGAGTCGTCGTCGATGTTGATCCGGTGAGTCAGCGATTTCGGCCTTCAGGACGGGGAGTGCACGGTAGTTGCACCCCCGGCGGTCTTGTCGCCATCAGCCCGCGCCTGGCTAACTTGCCGCGGCCGCGACGTCGTCGGCTGCTGCGGAGTGCCGTTATTGGCGAAGGCGATGAGGCTTTGGATGGTGGCCCTCCAGTCGTCGGCCTTGTTCGCCGCTGGAGGGAAGTCGAGGAGTAGCTGGGCTCGAGCTAGAGCTTCTGCTGGAGTGGCAGGGAGCGGTGGCGAACGGTGCGAGGAGCGAGATATGCTCGGACTTCTAACAGCGTTAGAAGGAGCAGCGTCTCGTCCCGGCGACCGCGCCTTGCTCGTGCCAGCACGTTGGCCTTGAGCATCCCGCGTACCGCCAGCTTGACCTTGGCCCAGCAAGCGTATGGTACCTTGTGTACCACGTCGCTGCCGGTCCGGCGCCTCCCGAGACGGGCGCGGAGCATGCACGGACGCCGAGGTCTTGGAGTGTGCTCGGTCGTCCGTCTTATCCTTGGACTTGGCGGCGCCGTGAGTTTCCTCGCCGGCGTCCGTCCTTCCGCCGGCGTCTACTCCACCAGCCGTTGGTTCCGGCGGTGGTGGGATTGACGCGGACGGGCCTGCTGCCTCCGAAGCCTTCTTCTTCGGCGGCATGTTGATGAAGTTGATGAGGTTGGTGGAGATTTCGCTCGCGTGAACACCGGATCGGGTTCACACAACCTCGACGCCCCCCTACCTGGCGCGCCAAAGATGTCGGGGAAACTAATCGCCCACGAACACCTAAGGGACCGGAGCCCCTTTTCGTTACGGCAAGGGAGCGGAGGGTGCACGAAGAGCGGATCGAGATGAACACGCGAGCAGTTTACGCAGGTTCGGGCCGCACGGATGCGTAAAACCCTACTCCTGCCTTGGTTTGTATTGCGTTCTTGGCTCGGGAGCAAGAAGAGCTACAGTGCTTATAGCTAGCAACACCGAGCGTGAGAGTGATCGAAGATCGGAACCCCTTCTACGTTGCGCATGGGCCTCCTTTTATAGGTCAAAGGGGTCACTGACAGGTGGCAACGCAGTCAAGGGTAGAAATGTAAAAATGGTGGTAGTTGGAACAGTGTACGCATAGTGCTCTATACCTAACCCTGATGGCAGGGGACAAGGGCATTAAATGCCCGTCGCCGTCGCCCCAAACAGTGCAAAAAGTGTCCGTCGGGGCGTCTCCGTCCGCCACGATGGTGGCCTCGTCATCGTAGCTCGCCACCGTGTACCCCAGGCTGCTCAGCCTTCCGCCACGTGCGCCTGGAAGGGCCCCAGGGAGACGCGTGGGCGGATGAGCTGGAGCGCGGGTACTTGGTGGAAGTTTGCCGCGGCAAGCGCCTTGCCGCGGCTGCCATCTTGTCACGCCTGGGAGCTTGTCGCTCTTCGGGCCTTGCCGGGACGCGCGGCGCGTCGCGGCGAGTTTCATGAAATGCCATGTTTAGCCTTCCCGGCAAGCTCCTCTTGCCAGGGTCTTGTACCAAAGAGGTGGTCTTGAGCCTTGAGTGGCCTTCCCAGCAAGCTCCTCTTGCCGGGGCTTTGTTTCTTTAACTTGAATACTTTGTTCTTGAATGGCTCCAAAGGAACCATAGTGGGCCTTGGCGGACGCGCGGCAAGCCCTGCCACGGGACGCTGCTACTGCCCGTGCACAAGTCGGGATACTAAGGTACCCCTACATTAGTACACCGACACCACCCAAAATACTATTTATCTCTGAGTCAAAGCTCGAGCTCTGGCACCTCTGCAAATCATTGCTTCCCTCTGCGAAGGGCCTATTTATTTACTTTTATGTTGAGTCATCATCCTCTTATTTAAAAGCACCCGTTGGAGAGCACCGTGGTCATTTGCATGCATTGCTATTAATTTACATTGAGTATGACTGTGACTGGATCTCTTTTACCATGAATTACAATGTCTAGTCAGTCCTTGATCTTCAGGGGTGCTCTGCATTTATGTTTTGCGGTCTCAGAAAGGGCTAGCGAGATACCATCTTGTTAAATCATGTTATGATTGTTTTGAGAAATAGTTGTCATCCTTATTATTATTGCTCGCTAGTTGATTATGCCATTGATATGAGTAAACATGAGACCTAAATGTTATTATGAATATGGTTAATTCATAATCTTTGCTGAAAACTTGAATGTTGGCTTTACATATTTGCAACAACAAGCTCAAACAGAGTTTGTAAAAGCTTTTCTTTATCACTTTCAGTTTGTCAACTGAATTGTTTGAGGACAAGCAAAGGTTTAGGCTTGGGGGAGTAATACATCTCCAACGTATCTACTTTTCCGAACACTTTTGCCCTTGTTTTGGACTCTAACTTGCATGATTTGAATGAAACTAACCCGGACTAACGCTGTTTTCAGCAGAACTGGCATGGTGTTATGTTTGTGCAGAAATAAAAGTTCTCGTAATGACCTCAAAATCCACGGAGGCACGTTTTGAAAATAACAAAAAAATATTGGCGGAAGAATCAGCATCAGGGGGCCCACACCCTATAAAGTTTTTCTTTATCACTTTCAGTTTGTCAACTGAATTGTTTGAGGACAAGCAAAGGTTTAGGCTTGGGGGAGTTGATACATCTCCAACGTATCTACTTTTCCGAACACTTTTGCCCTTGTTTTGGACTCTAACTTGCATGATTTGAATGAAACTAACCCGGACTAACGCTGTTTTCAGCAGAACTGGCATGGTGTTATGTTTGTGCAGAAATAAAAGTTCTCGTAATGACCTCAAAATCCACGGAGGCACGTTTTGAAAATAACAAAAAAATACTGGCGGAAGAATCAGCATCAGGGGGCCCACACCCTATCCACGAGGGTGCAGGGCGCTTACCCCCTGGGCGCACCCCCTGCCTCATGGGCCCCCTGGGACTCCACCGACCACAACTCCAACTCTATATATTCACTATCGGGGAGAAAAAAATCAGGGAGAAGGATTCATCGCGTTTTACGATACAGAGCCGCCGCCTAGCCCTAATCTCTCTCGGGAGGGCTGATCTTGTAACGCCCCGGACACACCCGCCGGTGGTCGTTACTCCTGGCGGGATCTAGACTGGCCCCACACATCAATACTAGTCTTTTCTGCGCACTTTGTCCTCACTCGTGCGCACCCGGGGCCAACTTCCCGGTCGGTCACCCATCCTGAAACTACTCCAAGCTGAGCACGCTTAACTTTGGAGTTCTATCCGAATGGGCTCCCGGAAAAGAAGGAATTCCTTATTGATATGAGTAGTCTATCATCCCTAATAAGCCAGGCTATCACATACGCCCCCACTCAGAGGAATCGACATCCTCGTCGGGCCACGGGAACGTTCCCTCTTGGCACAAACGTCTGTGCATCCAATCTGATACATGTGCCATGCCGTGTGCCACGACGGGTCACAAACGTCATGAATAACATGACCGAGAACCTGTCCGCAAACATCCGTGTAACCGCGAGGGTCGGCTCTGATACCAACTTGTAACGCCCCGGTCACACCCGCCGGTGGTCGTTACTCCTAGCGGGATCTAGACTGGCCCCACATATCAATACTAGTCTGTTCTACGCACTTTCTCCGGATTTAGACTGGCCTCACACATCAATACTAGTCTTTTCTATGCACTTTGTCCTCACTCGTGCGCACCCGGGACCAACTTCCCGGTCGGTCACCCATCCTGAAACTACTCCAAGCTAAGCACGCTTAACTTTGGAGTTCTGTTCAAATGGGCTCCCGGAAAAGAAGGAATTCCTTATTGATATGAGTAGTCTATCATCCCTAATAAGCCATGCTATCACAGATCTGGAGTCCGTTCGGGGCTCCGAAGAGGGGAATCCGTCGCCGTCATCATCATCAACCATCCTCCATCACCAATTTCATGATGCTCACCGCCGTGCGTGAGTAATCCCATCGTAGGCTTGATAGACGGTGACGGGTTGGATGAAATTTACCATGTAATCGAGTTAGTTTTGTTAGTGTGGGGCCCCTAGTATCCATTATGTTCTAAGATTGATGTTGCTATGACTTTGCTATGCTTAATGCTTGTCACTAGGGCCCGAGTGCCATGATTTCAGATCTGAACCTATTATGTGTTCATGAATATATGAGTTCTTGATCCTTTCTTGCAAGTCAATAGTCACCTACTATGTGTTATGATCCGGCAACCCCGAAGTGACAATAATCGGGACCACTCCTGGTGATGACCGTAGTTTGAGGAGTTCATGTATTCACTAAATGTTAATGCTTTGGTCCGGTACTCTATTAAAAGGAGGCCTTAATATCCCTTAGTTCCAATAGGACCCCGCAGCCACAGGAGGGTAGGAAAAAAGATGTCATGCAAGTTCTTTTCCATAAGCATGTATGACTATATTCGGAATAGATGCCTACATTACATTGATGAACTGGAGCTAGTTCTGTGTCACCCTATATTATAACTGTTGCATGATGAATCTCATCCGACATAATTATCCATCATTGATCTATTGCCTATGAGCTTTTCACATATTGATCTTTGCTTAGTTACTTTTCCGTTGCCACTCTTACGATTGCTACAAAAACTACTACTGTTACTTTTGCCACCATTACCGATACTTCCATACTACTTTGCTACTAAATACTTTGCTGCAGACATTAAGTCTTCCAGGTGTGGTTGAATTGACAACTCAACTGCTAATACTTGAGAATATTATTTGGCTCCCCTTGTGTCGAATCAATAAATTTGGGTTGAATACTCTACCCTCGAAAACTATTGCGATCCCTTATACTTATGGGTTATCAACGAGCTGGACAACTGCAATACGGTGTCTGCCGCTGCTGCACGTTCATCGATGCTCGCCAGCTCGAACGCCCACTGCCGCTCCAGATGACCCCTCTCGAAGCGGCCTGACTGCTCGTAGATCTCCTGATTCCTCGCCTCTGTGTCAGTGTGTGCTGCTGCCACGGCCGCGGTAAGGCTCTTTGGGTGCTCGACGAGGTGCTCCTCCTGCTCCCGCAGGAACTCGATGTAGCACGCAAGATCACTGACGCATGTGCGGGCCTCCACCTCCACCTCCCTCCTCCGGGCGGTGGTGGCGGAGCGCGTGATGATCCCGGCGAAGGAAATATGCCGTAGAGGCAATAATAAAGTTGTAAATTTATATTTCCTTATATATCATGATAAATTTCTTTTATTCATGCTAGAATTGTATTAACCGGAAACTTGATACATGTGTGAATACATAGATAAAACAGAGTGTCCCTAGTATGCTTCTACTAGACTAGCTCGTTATTCAAAGATGGTTATGTTTCCTGACCATAGACATGTGTTGTCATTTGATCAACGGGATCACATCAGTATGAGAATGATGGACAAGACCCATCCGTTAGCATAGCACTATGAACGTTTAGTTTTATTGCTATTGCTTTCTTCATGACTTATATATGTTCCTATGACTATGAGATTATGCAACTCCCGAATACCAGAGGAACACCTTGTGTGCTATCAAACGTCACAATGTAACTGGATGATTATAAAGATGCTCTACAGGTGTCTCCGAAGGTGTTTGTGGTGTTGGCATAGATCGATAATAGGATTTGTCACTCCGAGTGTCGAAGAGGTATCTCTGGGCCCTCTCGGTAATACACATCGTAATAAGCCTTGC
Organism: Secale cereale; assembly: GCA_902687465.1. Taxonomy (NCBI): domain Eukaryota; kingdom Viridiplantae; phylum Streptophyta; class Magnoliopsida; order Poales; family Poaceae; genus Secale; species Secale cereale. The sequence continues at coordinate 626,531,096 of LR738712.1, read as the reverse complement.
AAGAGAACGACTAATGAGTTAGTCATGAGATGATGTATTGTGGAATGAGTAAAGAGACTTTCCGGTAATGAGATTAAACTAGGTATGATGATACCGACGATCGAATCTCGGGCAAGTAACATACCGATGACAAAGGGAGCAACGTATGTTGTTATGCGGTTTGACTGATAAAGATCTACGTAGAATATGTAGGAACCAATATGAGCATCCAGGTTCCGCTATTGGTTATTAACCGGAGATGAGTCTCAGTCATGTCAACATAGTTCTCGAACCCGTAGGGTCCGCACGCTTAACGTTCGATGACGATTAGTATTATGAGTTTATGTGTTCTGATGTACCGAAGGTTGTTCGGAGTCCCCTGTGATCACAGACATGACGAGGAGTCTCGAAATGGTCGAGACATGAAGATTGATATATTGGAAGGTTATGTTTGGACACCAGAAAGGTTACGGATGAGTTCGGACATTTTCCGGAGTACCGGGAGGTTACCAGAACCCCCCCCAGTGAGTTAATGGGCATGAGAGCATCTCCATCCGGCCCCCCAAGATGCCCCCCCAAGGCCACTTTATGGGCGCCGGAGACTAAAATTTCTCCCACTCGTCACCCCAAAAGCTTAATTTTCGCCGGATTTGACCAAAAATAGAGCCAGCGCTCCGAAGTGAAACCCAGCCCACCAGAGGCAGTTGGGCGAGGAGAGAGAAGGTTTTGCATGTGTTTGGCCCACAATCAGCCTCCTACTCCCTCTCCACCCTTTTTCTCTGGGCCCCACGCACCCTCTCTCTCTCTTTTTCTTTTCTCCCCACGCCCTCCGCAGCCCACATCGTGCGCTCTTTTCTCCCCATGCCCATCCCCGCCCACGCCGTGCGCCGCCCGGCCGCTCCTCTCCCTCGTCGCGCGCTTGCCTCCCCGCTCGCCATCGTGCCGCCGTGCTTGTCGCATCCCCGCTTGGCCGGCGTGCTCGCCGCCTTCCCGCACGCTGGCAAGATGCCGCCATCGAGTCGCCCGAGGGAGCCGCTCTCGCTCGCGCTCCCGGGTGCTGGCCGCTCGCCAGGCCACCCCCCCCCCCCCCCC
>LR738712.1:626486095-626513616 GCA_902687465.1 Secale cereale | reverse complement strand
GACGCGCTCGGGGGGGGGGCTTATATAGGCGAGGGGAGGGGGAGCCGCGCTGGCGTCGCCGCGGACACGCATCCTCGCCCGCGAGCTTGGAGGCAGGCGATGAGGGGGGCACAATGGAGGTCTCACAGGGAGGTAGACGACGCCGAGGAGCAGAGGAAGAGACCAAGGGAGACTCGCGGCCAAACAGAGCACTGTGCTCTAGTGTCGGTCGGCGGCGAGCGTCGGGGAGCGTCGGTGAGGAAGAGGACGGAGGGGAGAGGAGTCCAGGGGATCTGTGATGGGGAGGTGAGACCAATGGACAGTCTCACGCGCGCGAAGACGACGAGAGGAGGCGGTGCCGAAGCACAAACGACGTCTAGGCGCGGCCACTGCACATAGAGCGCGCGCACAGGCATGCCGATGTCGTGATCACCACATGCACTGGAACGTAGTGGTGAAAACAGGCTGTAACTTGATGTCTAGTGGTAAGTCCTTGCGTGGTAGATCTCAGCTGAGGTGGTAGAATGGTGAAAAGATCTATGGTTGAGTGGCAAAGACCCTCTGAAGTTTACTGCAGTAAACTTTGAGGAGAAATGCTGATCAACAGAAAATTCGTTGGACCCAAAGAGCTTGTCAGGGGGTTTGAGGTAAAGAAGAACTTACATTGTCACACCCTGCATTTTGTAACATGATATTTGTAACTTTGAAGCATGAAAATTTGGACCAGCAAAAATTTTTAGTATCATTTGGCCTTTATTTGAACTTGAGTTTTTCTGCATTTGTTTTTCTTGTGCTCATTAAGGTCAACTATGATCTCTTGTAGATTTCATCTCCATACTCAAAACTTCTACCCAATGATCATGCCAAGTGTTATATAGCAGTATAGTATTTTCTTACAAAATTAATTTGGCCAAAAAGTATTTTATAAATTTAGTTTTCCAAAAACCCCTGAATTGAGGTTTGCACTGCAAGTACTTGATTAAGGGTGTGAAAACTTTTTCAAAAGGTTTATTTGAGACCTAGTAGTCATAGGACTCCCAGAAACCACAAAGGTATAATTTTAAAAGTTATTTTCCTATTTTATTTAAAAGGCTTTTCTTAAGGCCAGAAATGGTCTTTAATAGGGAAAAATTATTTAACTGTTTCAAAAATATTTGCCAAAATTTAGAGAGACTCAGAGGACATATATTGTCCATATATAAGAGTTTCAACACTTGGTCATGTTCAAAATATTGGGCTAAACCCTCTAAAACCCTTCCTGGATATTTCAAGCTTTTGAAATATTTACAAAGGAATTTTTCTCCAAAAATTCCAGGGAAATTCTATCATGTCATATATGACATATTAGATGATCTTGCAAATCCTCATGCATTGGAGATCAAGAAAACCCACTCAAACCTCTTCATAACCATTCTGTCCATATTTGAGGTTTGAGCAACTCTACATTACCAAACTTGTCCAAATGCTCTCAAACTTGGTGCACATGCTAGGATAGCCTAATAAGGCACCTAGACCAAATGGCACAAGATTTGGAATAGAGCAACTTGATCAGATCACCTCAAAACCCTTTCTGTTCAAATACAAATTTGAACAACTTTACATTACCAACTTTTTATCTGGAGCCTCAAACTTTGTGAGCATGATCAATACCCCAAATGAGGATGCTACACCAAGTGGTGCATCAAGGGGAGATGATTAGCTTGACTCAATCAACATGAAACTGTTTCTGTTGATTTCTAGGGTTCACCAAAGTTACATTGGCTAGTTTCTCCAAATGAGCTCAAATTTGGTGAAGCACCCTATTTTCTCATGCCTTTCAACCCTGTCAAGTGCCATGCCAATTGAACTTCATTTGCTTGATCAAACCATGATCAAACACCTTCTGCAGAAATCTTAAAACCTCTACTTTTACCACTTTCACTTTTCTCCAATGCCTCAGCTTCTTACCACAGGTGCACTGGGTTACTAGCAAACCCCAGTAACTTCCCCAGCACCTCAGCTCTATGATTGAGGGGTGAAACCTCCACCTTACCTTGCTGGACAGCAGTTTTCACCAAGTCCCCTAGCCCTCCTCCCTCTCTCTCTGCACCCCAGAGCATCCAAGGCCTTGGGGCAATTCTATACTACTTCCTCAACACCCCAGACACTGTTGGACACGCTGGGACGAGCCAAGCCAACGAGAGCGCGACGATGCCGGTCACACGCGCGCTCTGGAGCGCGTGAACAGTGCTCCCGCACGCTGGCTCGGGCCAATCATCGCCCCCCGACCACCTCGAGCCTCCCCCTCGCGCCTCCCAACGCGCCTCGACGTCCGCAGCCCCCTCCGGTGCTGTCCCCCTCCTCCTGCGCCCTCCAGTGGCCGTCGCCGCACGCGCGCTGGCCGCCCGCGGCGGCCACTCCTCTGGCTCACACGCGCGCACGCCCCTGCTGCTTCCCCGCTCTTCTTATCCCCTCGGCTGGACGTGGAGCAAGTCCACGAACCTCCCCGGCATGTTCCCAGACCCCAGAACCCCCCACAGCCTCGCCTGCAACCTCGCCGGCGCACGGGTCCACGGTGAACCACGGGCGCGGCTATTTAAAGCCTCCCCGAGCTCTCCCAACACCACCACCAGCTTCACCACTCTCCACTAGCCCCTCCTGCACCCTCAGAACAGCCCCGGAGAGCCTAAGTGCTCGGGATCGACCGGAGCTCCGCCGCGTCGGGCCGCCGGCGATCTCGAGGTACAGGCCTCCCCTGCTCCTCCCTCCGCCTGTTTTGGAACCGCAGCACACCCCTGACCATTTCCCCCTCTTTCCCCTTCTGTTTGCAGTCGAAAACAACCCCGACCACCGACCTCCGACGAGCTTCCGCCGTCGCACCTCGTCGCCGGCGAACCAGAGCTCCCCGCCGTGCCGCGATACCACCACCGCATCCGCCACTCGACGCTGAACCTGACCCTACCCTCCGTTGCCGTCGCCGTGGCCGGAGTCGTCGCCGGTGAGCTCGCCGTCGCCGTGGCCGTAGGGTTGAAGATGACAGGCGGGCCCCGCCTGTCATCCACCCGCCTCTCTCCTCTCCTCTGGGCCACTGACCCACGGGCCCCGCCCGTCAGGTTTGAAACCTGACGTGCGCGCGCGCTGGCCCGTGCGGCTGGGCTAGTCAGCCCTGGGCCGTGCACTGTGGCCCTTTGGCCCAGTTGCACAGGGACCCTTTTTCTTTTTCTTTTCTGTTAATGTTTCAAACATTTTTACAGAAAAGAATATTGATCCAAATTAATTATTTCCAACTCCTAAAATCTTGTAATATTCCAACCTATTTAATGGTACTACTCTCATTCAAATCCATGAAACTTTTCTGTACTGTTTAAATTTAAATTCAAATTTAAGCAGTATAACTCCTGTTCAAAAATCCATATATCCTATTCTGTGACTCCAAAACTCCAACTAAGATTTTTCCCCATCTTAGAAAACTCTCTAGTATTTTACAAAAAAGAGTTGACATTTTTCTGAGCACTTTGGTTTTTCTGTCTTATTTGTATTCTTATTTTTCCGTTATTATCATGCGACGTATAGATCCCGTATTCGAAGAAGTTGCTGTGGAAGAAGAAGGTGAAGGACTAGAAGACTTTGAAGACCAAGCCATTCCAGGCAAGCAGCCCCTTGACCATGATACACTTGTTCCTCGGAACCCGTTTGTTTCCAATACACGATGATAGGGTTACGATGGTAACCTAGATGAACCACCATATGATGCATGCTTTATTGTTGATCTTGCTATATGCTAGATGACATGCATTAGTTGGTCTTGATGTTTATATGATGCATGTGTGATATGAACCCCCGTAATGGAAACTTTGCATGAACCCATCGGGTGCCCCTAATGCCCGAGGGTGATGAAGTGTTAGATTATCACTTGAGGAAGAAGTGATGTACCGGAATATCATGTGCATGGTGGAATGATGGATTAGATTTATGTGTGACTACCGTCCCAACCAAACATGTGCAACCACACTACCCCTTATGGGACGGGGCTTTATTGATTACTTAGGTCGATGCTAGCATAGTGCCCGCATTACTAGTGACGGGAAGACTTGAGGACTTTCCCGGGACGGGGTCGTGCTTGGATAGGCGGCCATGACTGTTTTTACAGGGCACCGGACACACCGTTGGTCCCTTCGGGTACGCGTAAACATTGAATTAGGGCATGTCCCGTGATCTATTGTTTGTACCCCAAGGCCGTGTGCCAACGAGTGGACTCTATGTTAGTGTCGTCTAAGGAAAGGTAATGACCGGGTGCTTACCCCGGGTACTTGAGGTACCGCGGGTCGTGGATGACACGGAAGTTCCCCGGATCTTGTGGGTAAAGTGCGCAACCTCTGCAGAGTGTAAAACTATTCGAATAGCCGTGTCCACGGTCATGGACAGTTGGGTGGTGCTACTTAAACTATGTCCAGAATTTTACTTCATCAGTGTTGATATGTGTGTGACAAGTCAAGCTGGAGACTTGACTCAGTTGAGTTGAATCATATCCATGTTGATATTGGTAACCTGTTATCGAGGTTACGCGAGGTTAATGATGCATAAGCTTGATGATATCATATTGTTCTAGCCTCCTGCTAGATTGTTCATATTTATTCAATTGCATTGTTACTTGAACCACATCATGGGTTGCTTGCGAGTACATTCAAAGTACTCATTGGCTTGCCACTGGTTATTTAATTGGCCAGGCATGGAAGAACAAGATTATGAAGAAGAGTTCTTTGAAGACGACCATGCGAACTAGGACGCTATCCCAGTCAGAATGCCTGTAGGGTTAAGGCAGATGGCATGGGTTCTACCCGCTTTATCGAAGACTTCCGCTATTTGAGTATTTGCTATTCAGCCCGTGAGGCTCTATCTATGTAAGACTTGGCCATAATGGCCTTAATTCGTGTAAGACTATTTGTATGGATGTAAGACTCTTGTTATTTCAGCTTCTGTGTGTTCAGTGAGCATTGATCTCTGGGATCACTGTACACGTGCATTCGGTGATCTCGACTTCCAGGACGGGGTCCCCACATACATCCTCGTAAGTTTGAGGAAATTTGGATAAAGATTTAATATAGTTGCTTAACAACCACATAAATCTGGTCAGAAACTAGATTAGGATGTTGCACTAAAATGGTGAGTCCATTTGGGCTGAAAATTGGCAAGGCCAAGGGATTTGGTCATAGTAAGATGCTGTAAGAATTTCATACCAATTGGATTTACCAAAATGGTACTTCCTTCACAAGCATCCTTTCTGTCCAGAAACTTAGGAAAATCCTGAAGGAAAATGGCTACATAAAATGTTCCCAAAATTGGTGGAGGTAGGTTATATGGGTTAGAGAAGATCCTGGAATATTTTCAGCCATAGTGGAGCAAGATAAAGTATACTTGCTTCACAAACTGAAAATTTGGACAAAAACAAATATTTGAAGGTGTGCTCACATGGTTGATTGGATGGAGCTGGATTTTTGAGGAGCGGAATAAAATGATCGCAAGAAGAGGCATGCAAAATTTGAACTCATTTGGATGCTCCTAGCTAGTAGTTCCTTCACAGTGGCTTCTGTTTGGCAGAAACTTTGAAAATTCACTGAGGAAGATTGGCTAGGCAAATAAAGTTAAATTTTGGCATGTGGCAATGATTTGGACGTAAAAGAATGCCCAACAAGTTTGAGTTCAATTGGGAAAATATAAATATCAATTGCTTCACAAAGTGCCATATCGGGCAGAATAGGAAAAGGAATGTTTGAGAATTATTTTTGAACATGGCAATGAAATTTTTTGCCATATTTGATGAAGATATGACCCAAACAATTTATTAAAATTTATGTGGGAATTTTTGGCGTGACATAAATATAGGTTGCTTCACAACCTAGGACAGACAGGGTTATTCCTTTAATAGAAAAAGGAATAATCCCTAGAAAAAGAAATTAGGGTTTGGTCAAGCAGTGGAGTGACATGATCTTGGCAAGGTTGTTAGAATGATGAGCCACTTGGGAGGTCAAAAGAGGATGATTTCCCAAGTGACAAGGCCACAGAATCACTCCAAAAAAGAAAAACAGAGCAAAAACCAATAAATCAAAAAAAAAAAGGAAAGGGCCAAAAACCAGGCTGTCACATCTACCTTCGGGATTAGTTTTAGACCGAAGTAATTGTTATTTGGTGTGAGCATTGAGCATGAACTTTATATCTGGATCTTGTTTGTTGCGAGATGGTTATTCATTTAAATTAGAGAATAATGGTTGTTCTATTTATATGAGTAATATATTTCATGGTCATGCACCCTTGATAAATGGTCTATTTTTGTTGGATCTCGATCGTAGTGATACACATATTGATAATATTGAAGCCAAAAGATGCAAAGTTGATAACGATAGTGCAATTTATTTGTGGCACTACCATTTAGGTCATATTGGTGTAAAGCGCATGAAGAAACTCCATGCTGATGGACTTTTGGAATCACTTGGTGCTTGCGAACCATGCCTCATGGGCAAGATGACTAAAACTCCGTTCTCCGGAACAATGGAGCGAGCAGCTGACTTATTGGAAATCATACATACTGATGTATGCGGACCAATGAGTGTTGAGGCTCGCGGCGGGTATCGTTATTTTCTGACCTTCACTGATGATTTGAGCAGATATGGGTATATCTACTTGATGAAACACAAGTCTGAAACATTTGAAAAGTTCAAAGAATTTCAGGGTGAAGTAGAGAATCATCTTAACAAGAAAATAAAGTTTCTACGATCTGATCGCGGAGGCGAATATTTGAGTTACGAGTTTGGTCTTCAATTGAAACAATGTGGAATAGTTTCAAAACTCACGCCACCTGGAACACCACAGTGTAATGGTGTGTCCGAATGCCGTAACCATACTTTATTAGATATGGTGCGATCTATGATGTCTCTTACCGATTTACCACTATCATTTTGGGGTTATGCTTTAGAGACAGCTGCATTCACGTTAAATAGGGCACCATCTAAATCCATTGAGAAAACGCCTTACGAACTGTGGTTTGGCAAGAAACCCAAGTTGTCATTTCTTAAAGTTTGGGGTTGCGATGCTTATGTGAAAAAGCTTCAACCTAATAAGCTCGAACCCAAGTCGGAGAAATGTGTCTTCATAGGATACCCAAAGGAAACTGTTGGGTACACCTTTTATCAAAGATCCGAAGGCAATATATTTGTTGCTAAGAATGGATCCTTTCCAGAGAAGGAGTTTCTCTCGAAATAAGTGAGTGGGAGGAAAGTAGAACTTGATGAGGTAATTGTACCTTCTCCCGAATTGGAAAGTAGTTCATCACAGAAACTAGTTCCAGTGATTCCTATAGCAATCAGTGAGGAAGCTAATGATGATGATCATGAAACTTCAGATCAAGTTACTACTGAACCTCGTAGGACAACCAGAGTACGTTCCACGCCAGAGTGGTATGGTAACCCGGTTCTGGAAGTCATGTTACTAGGCCATGATGAACCTGCAAACTATGAGGAAGCGATGACGAGCCCAGATTCCGCAAAATGGCTTGAGGCCATGAAATCTGAGATGGGATCCATGTATGAGAACTGAGTGTGGACTTTGGTTGACTTGCCCGATGATCGGCAAGCCATTGAAAATAAATGGATCTTTAAGAGGAAGACTGATGTCGATGGTAATGTTACTATCTACAAAGCTCGACTTGTTGCGAAAGGTTTTTGACAAGTTCAAGGAGTTGACTACGATGAGACTTTCTCACCCGTAGAGATGCTTAAGTCTGTCCGAATCATGTTAGCAATTGCCACATTTTATCATTATGAAATTTGGCAAATGGATGTCAAAACTACATTCCTTAATGGATATCTCAAAGAAGAGTTGTATATGATGCAACCATAAGGTTTTGTCGATCCTAAAGGTGCTAACAAAGCGTGCAAGCTCCAGCGATCCATCTATGGACTGGTGCAAGCATCTCGGAGTTGGAATATACGCTTTGATGAGGTGATCAAAGCATATGGTTTTATCCATACTATTGGAGAAGCGTGTATTTACAAGAAAGTGATCGGGAGCTCTGTAGCATTTCTGATATTATATGTGGATGACATATTGTTGATTGGAAATGATATAGAATTTTTGGTGGCATAAAAGGATACTTGAATAAGAATTTTTCAATGAAAGACCTCGGTGAAGCTGCTTATATATTGGGCATCAAGATCTATAGAGATAGATCAAGATGCTTAATTGGACTTTCACAAAGCACATACCTTGGTAAAGTTGTGAAGAAGTTCAAAATGGATCATTCAAAGAAAGGGTTCTTGCCTGTGTTACAAGGTGTGAAGTTGAGTAAGACTCAATGCCCGACCACTACAGAAGATAGAGAGAAAATGAAAGGCATTCCCTATGCTTCAGCCATAGGATCAATCATGTATGCAATGATGTGTACCAGACATGATGTGTGCCTTGCTATAAGTTTAGCAGGGAGGTACCAAAGTAATCCAGCAGTGGATCATTGGACAGCGGTCAAGAACATCCTTAAGTACCTAAAAAGAACAAAGGCTATGTTTCTCGTTTATGGAGGTGACAAAGAGCACGTCGTAAACGGTTACGTCGATTCAAGCTTTGACACTAATCTGGATGACTCTAAGTCACAAACCGGATATGTATTTTTGTTGAACGGTGGACTGTAAGTTGGTGCAGTTCCAAGCAGAGCGTTGTGGCGGGATCTACGTGTGAAGCGAAGTACATAGCTACTTTGGAAGCAGCAAATGAAGGAGTCTGGATGAAGGAGTTCATATACGATCTAGGTGTAGTACCTAGTGCATCGGGTCCAATGACAATCTTTTGTGACAACACTGGAGCAATAGCCTTGGCGAAGGAAAACAGGTTTTACAAGAGAACCAAGCACATCAAGAGACGCTTCAACTCCATCCGCGATCAAGTCAAGGAGGGAGACATAGAAATTTGCAAGATACATACGGATTAGAATGTTGCAGACCCGTTGACTAAGCCTCTTCCACGAGCAAAACATGATCAACACCAATACTCCATGGGTGTTAGAATCATTACTATGTAATATAGATTATTGACTCTAGTGCAAGTGGGAGACTGAAGGAAATATGCCCTAGAGGCAATAATAAAGTTGTTATTTATATTTCCTTATATATCATGATAAATGTCTTTTATTCATGCTAGAATCGTATCAACCGGAAACTTGATGCATGTGTGAATACATAGACAAAACAGAGTGTCCATATATGCCTCTACTAGACTAGCTCTTTAATCAAAGATGGTTATGTTTCCTGACCATAAACATGTGTTGTCGTTTGATCAACAAGATCACATCATTATGAGAATGATGTGATGGACAAGACCCATCCGTTAGCTTAGCACTATGAACGTTTAGTTTTACTGCTATTGCTTTCTTCATGACTTATACATGTTCCTATGACTATGAGATTATGCAACTCCCGAATACCGTAGGAACACCTTTTGTGCTATCAAACGTCACAACGTAACTAGGTGATTATAAAGGTGCTTTACAGGTGTCTCCGAAGGTGTTTGTGGTGTTGGCATAGATCGAGAATATGATTTGTCACTCCGAGTGTCGGAGACGTATCTCAGGGCCCTCTTGGTAATACACATCGTAATAAGCCTTGCAAGCAAACGACTAATGATTTAGTCACGAGATGATGTATTGCGAAACGAGTAAAGAGACTTGCCGGTAACGAGATTGAACTAGGTATGATGATACCGATGATCGAATCTCGGGCAAGTAACATACTGATGACAAAGGGAACAACGTATGTTGTTATGCGGTTTGACCGATAAAGATCTTCGTAGAATATGTAGGACCTAATATGAGCATCCAGGTTCCTCTAATGGTTATTGACCGGAGATGAGTCTCGGTCATGTCTACATAGTTCTCGAACCCGTAGGGTCCGCATGCTTAACATTCGATGACGATTGGTATTATGAGTTTATGTGTTTTGATGTCCCAAAGGTTGTTTGGAGTCCCAGATGTGATCACGGACATGACGAGGAGTCTCGAAATGGTCGAGACATAAAGATTGATATGTTGGAAGGTTATGTTTGGACACCGGAAACATTTCGAGTTCGGGCATTTTCCGGAGTACCAGGAGGTTACCGGAACCCCCCGGGGAGTTAATGGGCCTTAATGGGCCATGATGGGAGAGAGGAGGAGGCGGCCAAGTGGGAGGCGCGTGTCCCCCAAGCCCAATCCAAATTGGGGAGGGGGTCGGCCCCCCTTTCCTTCTCTCCTTCTCCCACTTCCTTCTTCTCCTACTCCAACTAGGGAAGGGGGGAAATCTACTCCTACTAGGAGCAGGAATCCCCCTTGGGGCGCGCCATAGAGAGGGCCAGCCCTCCACTCCTCCACTCATTTATATACGGGGGAGGGGCACCCCATAGACACAGAAGTTGATTGTTTAGCCGTGTGCGGTGCCCCCCTCCACAGATTTCCACCTCGGTCATATTGTCGCAGTGCTTGGGCGAAGCCCTGCGTCGGTAACTTCATCAACACGTCACCATATCGTCATGCTGACGAAACTCTCCCTCGGCCTCAACTGGATCAAGAGTTCGAGGGACGTCACCGAGCTGAACGTGTGCAGATTGCGGAGGTGCCGTGTGTTCGGTGCTTGATCGGTTGGATCGCGAAGACGTTCGACTACATCAACCGCGTTACTAGACCCTTCCGCTTTTGGTCTACAAGGGTACATGGACACACTCTCCCGCTATTTTCTATGCTTCTCCTAGATAGATCTTGCGTGATCATAGGTATTTTTTTAATTGCTACGTTCCCCAAACACCCGGTGGTCGATGGTGGGCTGGCGTCCGCGGCGACTAACGATGGGGTGGCGGCCACGACGGCCACTTCCCGCCTTCGGGCCACGATGGCGGAGCGGGTGATGGCCAGCAGTGGGGTGGGGGCCACGACGGCCACCTCCCGCCTTCGGGCCGCGGTGGCGGAGCAGGTGATGGCCCTAGCTTTTGACGGTGGTGTGGCAGCAACGGCGGCCGGCAACAGCTGCCGACGGGCGGCGGCGGCGGAGCGTGTGGTGGTTGTTCTGCGCACACCCAACAGGGACGCCACGCGCACAACACTACGCTGGGGATTGCGTCGCTGCCGCGGCGTAGCCTCCTAGCTGGAGCTATCCTCTGATGACGGTGGAGTGGCTGAGCGACGACGACGGACCGGTGCCATTGGCGATTGTGGGAGAAGCAGACGAGATAAGCTACAGGGAGGGAGGGGAAAATGCGACACAGGATCCGCCGGCCGTGAGGGTTTATATAGCAGGCCAGTAAGCATTGGGATTTTGGGGGATTTCGGGGGATTTCACCGAGTCGGGCGGGAATCTTGCACGACAGCGTGCGAGGTTGCGCGGGAATGGGCTCACCGACGATTCATTGGCACCACCGTTTGGCCAAAAGAAAGCCCCCGTGCGCTGCGCAAGCTTGCATTGTAAGCCATCTATGGTAGCTGGGTGACAAGACGTGCGTGAGGAGGACGAACGGACATGTACGCATACGATTAATACATAAAAAAAGTTTGCGATTTAATTACCTACTATACCCCCGTCCTGGTTTGTAAGTAGGATTTAACTAATAAAAATGAATGCACATCGCTCGCACAGTTCGTCTTATTTGCTACGTATCACTGTGCCGGCCTTTTGCTCGTGTCCCTCGGCAAGCTTTGCTCAGCGTTAGGCGCCGCAGCGCGCTCTGCTCGTCGTTAGGCGCCGCGGCACGCTCTGCTCGCGTCTGTTGGCGCGCTCTGCTCGCGTCCGTCGGCGAGCTCGGCTTGTAGAAAGCTTTTCCTTGCCTGTTCAACTGCTATATGCATATATATATATATATATATATATATATATATATATATATATATATATATATATATATATATATATATATATATATATATATGGTTGCTCGTCGTTGAGGCGACCGCGGAGCAATCTGTTCGTGTCCCTCTGTGCGCGCTCTGCCAGCAGTTGGGCATGCGCACGATCACGTCAGGGGCTCCATATGCATGCGGTTGCGCTGCGCGCGTTGCCACACGATGCAGTTACGTGCGGCACCATGGAGTCACGCGCTGCAAATTAGAACTGCCATTAGGCCTGCCAATATTCCTGGCCGTCCTGCTTCCCCTTTAATTCCCACGATCATTATAACCTTAGTCTCTTCAACCTTTCGATCGCACCCCACAACACAATAAGCACACCCACGCCGACACATAGAGAGGGGATGTCTAGCGGTGCTCCAATGGAGTTCGGCGAGCATAGAGTGAAGACACATGCGAGGAAGACGGATCTCTCGGTGGTGTACACCATCGACCCAGCCATGGTGGACGACTACATCAACACCGATGAGCAGTTGCTTGCTGGAGACAAGTATAAGGTGGTAGGCATCGACCTCCAGTACACCGCCTGTCGTCCCGATATAGACCAGAAGGTTGACGTCGCCCAGTTATGCGTGCGCCATCATGTCCTCATCTACCAGTACTTCATGGCCACAGAGCCTTGCGACCGTTTCAACAGGTTTATCAACAGCACCGACTACAAGTTCACCACGGCGGAAACCACCGATGATGTAAAAGCGCTCAGGGTTACGGGCTTGGCCTGCCAGAACCTTGTCGAAATTCGTGAGCACTACAGGGTCTGAGGCAGCACGAAGAAGGACTCCCTAGTTGAACTCGCCTCGGTCATCATCGACCCCTACTACAAAAAGAAGAAGCAGGATGCCAAGAGAACAAGTCCTGTATCCTGGCACAGGGCCTGGATGCGGCAACTGGATGAACTTCACCTCAGGTTCGCGGCCAAGAGCGTGTACACATGCTACGAGATGCATAGGTGGATCGTTGACATGAGAAAGTGCCTTGGTACCCAAATTGACGAGTCCGAATCGAGCCACAAGCAGAGCAAGCGTCGCAAGAAGTAGATGAAGATCAGATGATCGTTTATGCTAGTTGATCATGCATGTAATATATAGTTTACTTTATTGGTGTGTGGAAATGTCATGTGTGTAGTAGCCACCTATGTAATTATGCATGTAATAGTTTACTTTGGTGTGTGCAAATGACATGGTTGTATAGTAGCCACCTATGTAAGTGGATGTTTAATTTGGTTATGCAACCATGTCCTTATAAGTGTGTGTGTGTGTGTGTGTGTGTGTGTGTGTGTATTTGTGTGTGTGTGTGTGTGTGTGTGTGTGTGTGTGTGTGTGTGTGTGTGTGCAGCCGATCTATTCTGCTAATATTAGCAGAATAGTTATTCTGATAACACTTCCGCACTGCACGCACAACGCGAGGGCACTGCACTTTCAGTAGCAGAGGTACTGCAATAGAGAGAGACCAGTGAACTTCGTGTCAAAAAAACTGCACACGTTGTTTTTTCACTACTCTTTTCGCTCTAGTGTTTTAACCGTTTATCGGAACGACACGCGTAATATACGATTGAGAAGCTACGGATTAGGCGCAACTTCGCCATGTTGAACACTTTTCGAGATTTCTCACGGTTTAAGAGCAGTTTCGAAAATTGTGCGGCTCACGACGAATGGCAGCGAGCGTTTTTGCGCGTTTTCTTCTAAACCGCTCGCCGGAATGAAGCAAATGGTATACCGTTGTAAACATATTGTCGAGGCGCATCTTTTTTATATCTATTCTTTTCTCTAATTTGTTACGGTTTAAGAGCAATTTTAAATTTAGTAAATCGCGGAATTCTGTTTTTTCGAAGAAAAAATTCAATTTCCATACTGTTTTTGCTCCAGTTTTTGAACCATTTGTCGAAACAAGGCGTGCGATACGCCGTTGGAAAGCTATGGACGAGGCGCAACTTTCATATGTTGAAATATTTTTGAGATTCCTTACGATTTCTAGTTAATTTTGAAAATCGTGCGGCACACTACGAGAGGTAGCGGCCATTTTTCGAGAAACTTTTACAAACCGCTGATCAAAATGATTCAAATTATACGTCGTTGGAAAGATATCCTCGAGACGCAACTTTTTCATGTAGAACGCTCCGTCTAATTCCTTATCGTTTAAGAGCAATTTTAAAATTATGGAAATGCGGACACTCTGTATTTGGCGACACCCAAATCGGCGAGTGAACGTCATCCGACAGAAAACCACACTGCATCGGACGAAAACTGCACTGCATCAGACAGTGAAGTGAACTTCATGATTTTTTTAGCGTAATTTTTCCAAGACGAGGAAGTGAATTGTGCTTCACGTCGGGCGTAAGTGAACCGCAGCACTATCGAGAAGTGAACCTAAGTGAACCGCATGTGTTCTTGTTGTCTGTTTTCATACTTATAATATTTTGCACGCGTAGACCGGGAGAGTGGACCGCAGGAACTGAGCGAGTGAACTACATCTAATAAGAACCGAGCTTCTTTGAGATGATTTTGTTTCTGTTTACCAAGTGAACCACAGAGGAGTTTTAAGAAAACTACGTGAGAGAAGAAAGTGAGCTTCAAAATTTACAGCCACACTCACATTAGTCAACTGCATTAGGCTTTATTTTTTCAAAATGTGCACTACTGTTGCACGCCGTTTTAACCTTCTTTTTCTCATGTCCCCTTTGAAAATATGAGCTACATACACAACAGTGAAAAACATGAAACACATGTGGATTGGGGTTCATTTTTTCGAACCGAGAACTGGACTACGAGCCAGGTGGAAGTGGGCTGCAGCACAACCGTAAGCAAACTCCATCGTGCTGAACCGAACTACATGGCATTTTTTTTGTTTTGCCACAACTAAACTGAACTTCATGGCGAAGCGAAACTATGAGTACATGCATTCCAAATTTACACCACGCAGAGTCCCTAGTGCGCACATCCATCTTGCATGAAATTGAATTTGCGCTTTTTAAGCCGAACTATATCCATACTTACTTCTACTTTCTCTCCGCATTCCTGAGAAACAGAGATAAAGCACAAGTTTAACCAGTGGCGTGCAGGTTTCTTTTTCAGTCTCGTCTGCACGTGCAGTGAACTTGTCTCCTCACACTTTTGCTATTTTTTATCTGCAAAAAATAACAAAAGTAAACCTCAAGAACAAAAACAACAGACTGCAATGCACTAAACAGCAAACTATTGTACATCGCCACGAACCTTAGTTGATGCTAGCAATCTCCGCACCTGTCGTCTATGGCCCCTGAGGGAGATGCAGACACGTCTATGTCGCTTGTCGTCTATGGCCTCATGCTAGGTTGAGCTGCACTGCACGCCACGCTCGACCGCACCGCATGATGCGCTTACACCGGCCGCCCTTCCACTTTTTGACGACCTCATTTGTGGACTGCACGGGTGCGGTCGTTGGGCTGCAGGGAAGGGGCGCCTGCACCTTCACTCTGTTCCGAGACGTTGTGGACGAAGTGAGATGTAGTTTGAACAAAAAAACCACCCGTGCACACGAAGTGAGCTGCATCGACATGGGAGCGCTGCGGACCTGCATACCAGAGGAAGTGTGGGGAATCGGAGAGGAGCCATCACCGGCTAACTGTATCTTTGTTTTTTGTCCCTTGTATTGCTCTAGTTTGTGTGCTTTGTTGTACAGTGCTGCACTACGGGCCATCAAAACTCCAGGCACCGGAAGCAAACTACAACAACTACCAAGACAAACGTCATTGAGAGAGGGAGTAGGAGGAGGAAGGGGCCTACACTCTCCACTAATGCGCCGAACTGCACTGCACCGTGGCGGCCGTGCAGAGAGCAACTAGATCGCTTGCGAACTGCAAAGAGGGGCGGAGGGGAGGCGAGCCCGACGATGTGCAGAACTGCGTTGCATCGGTGCCGTTGTCCTGATGGGAAGGGTCGGGCATGGCGCTGGCCGGCGCCGGAGGGAGGGGGGTCATGGGAGGCCCAACCACCATGGTGGGGCGGCGCCCGGGATGGCCGGATCCAGCGCCGACGCATCAAGGGAAGCCGTGGATGGCTGGATCCATCGGCGGCGCGATGCGGGGAGGCCCTTGTTGGCTGGATCCATCGGTGGTGTGTCGTTGGGAGGCCATGGCTAGCAGGAATCCGGAGGTGTTGGCCATGGCGGGAGGAGGTGTGAGGCAGTGGGGAGTCGCGACGAGTAGTGTACCAGGCCTCTGGCGGCACGTGGCGCGGCGGGGCGGGGCTCCGTCGGAGCGTGGTTGGGCGGGGCTCCGGCGGCGCGTGGTGGGGTGGGGCCACGGCACCGCTTGGTGGTGTGCGGCGGCTCGGGGGCAGGAGGAGGAAGGTGGAGCGGATCAGGGGGTAGGTGGGGATGCGCGATGGTAGTGCGGTGGTGGGCTGGGATTTTTGTTTTGTTGGTGCAGCTCGGGGGTGGTTTCGCACTGACGAATTTTTACAATCGAAGTGTTAGCAGAATAAGACCAGTGTTATCAGAATAAGACTCTTAAGGGTGTTATCATAATAGACCCACCCTATATATATATATATGTGTGTGTGTGTGTGTGTGTGTGTGTGTGTGTGTGTGTGTGTGTGTGTGTTTGTGTGCATGCAATCCCATGGCACAACACACACGTCTTATTAGCAGCAACCTTCTGTGTTATTATCAGTCTTAGCACACATTTTTTATTATAGACATGTTTGCCGCGTATCACACACATCTTCTTATATTGAACCATTTATGTTCGCTTGTCTCAACACAAAACAGTACATCCGAGTGAACCGCATGCCGTATATCGCACACACCTTGATATGGCTGACCGTTTCTTTTGTATTGCCTAATCATAAACAGTTCATCCGACTGAACCATATGTTGTACATCGCACACGCCTTCATCTGGCAGTCTATTTATTTTGTTCCTCCTCATCGCAAATAATCAATTGAACTGAATCGTATGTCCATCATCGCACACGCAACCATAATGTGAACTGTGTTTGATGCATTCTCCATCGCAAACGTTTTGCACCTTTTTTATGGTTTTTTTACACCCCCGTTTGCGATTATGGCATAGCACACAGTTTCGTTGAAGGGTCTCTGATCGTAGTGTCGAGTTAGCAGCATCCTGCAGTAGTGTAAATACACTAGATGGATGCTGGATAGCGATCGATGTGTGGAGTAATAGTAGTACATGCAGGCAGGAGTCAGTCTACTA
Organism: Secale cereale; assembly: GCA_902687465.1. Lineage (NCBI taxonomy): Eukaryota > Viridiplantae > Streptophyta > Magnoliopsida > Poales > Poaceae > Secale > Secale cereale. The sequence goes on along the minus strand of LR738712.1, from coordinate 626,496,557 downwards.
ATCTTGGATGTCATGCCTATATACATGATCATTGTCTTGGATATCATCATAATTATTCGCTCATCTATCAATTTCCCAACAGTAAATTGTTTACCCACCATATGATATTTTCTCGAGAGAAGCCACTAGTGAAACCTACGGCCCCCGGCTCTATTTCTCATCATATACTTGCATATCTATATTGCTATTCGTGTTTCCCAATTATTTCCTTCTTTTATTTCAGATACATATTATCAAAAACCTAAAAATACATTGTTGCCTTTTATTTTCTTTTATCTTATTTGCATCTATCAATCTATATTTTTATCATACTACCTTATCCAAGAGGGATTGACAACCCCTCTACGCGTTGGGTTGCAAGGATTTGTTGTTTGAGTGTGCACGTGCTGCTTACATAGCTTGCTTGGTTCTCTTACTGGATTGATAAGCTTGGTTTCATAACTGAGGCAAATGCTTACCTTCAATGTGCTGCATCATCCCCTCCTCTTCGGGGAATTTACTGACACGGTCCACAAATAGTAGAAGCTCACAGGATTATGACGACGGTTCTGATATATTTCTGAAATAGCATGAGTTTCATCCAGAAACCTGTGTTTGCCTTCACAAATATTTTAATTCAATGCTCATCATCTTGATCCTGACCATATACTAGTCCAAAAATATGTTCATAGATTCAGGATATCAGAAAAGTACAATAATATAAGTTTTTTCTTGAAAAGGATGTATACCCACGGTCTGTGCATTTGATCGATGCATGTAGTAACTTTATTAAGTATTCACAAAGACCTTATAAATTAGTACATCGGTAAGTCGGAAGCCATCATCTTGGCAACATATGTCGCTACTTCTATGTTCTATCCACTTCATGAAGGGGTGCCGATAGTCCGAGCCTAATACCAAACAGACCTCGCACCTAAGGCTAAATAGCTATGATAATTGGAGATAAATCTAAGAACGCTAATTCCAATGTGTTTTGTCACCTGGCTGGTTTACGACAGTTTGTATCGTCAATTCTGAGATGTAGCAAATTCCTCTTCACTAAACAGGTTGCCTTGAAGAAAGGACCATGTGGAGACCACCATGAGGTGGAGGAAGTTGCCTTTTTTTAACGAGGCAAAATATTTGCCATTTTCATCGATTAAGAGAGAAGGTATACAGTTGAAGGCAAGAGCCTAGAATACAACACATCACTCTCGCGGCATAATGCTACTCAAATATTTTACTCCCGCAAAGCTCCAAAGCGAGCACTCCTCTTTGATCTTAGCGACCAACACTCCCACCGAAACTGCAGTGCTGCAGAAAACCCTAGCATTTTGTTCCTTCCATATTTCCCAAGAGATGAGCATCATCAATGAGACAAGCGGCTTTCTCGACGGAGTTTGCTTTGTGGTATTCCGACACCACCAATCCTTAACCGAGTCCAGAACAATCCACTCGTCAGGCCGTACATCATGAAGTGCAAGCCAATATTTGATCATGGCCCAAACTCGAATGGTGTACCAACATTGGAAAAGGAGGTGGGCTGTCGATTCATGTACTTGTTTTCATAGCAGACAGAGATTGGGATTCGGCCACCCACGTCGGTGGAGTCTGTCAGCTGGCCAAATTATATTGTTGATCACAAGCCAAGTGAAAAACTTACACTTCAAGGGCGCCCAGTTCTTCCACACATTTTGATTCATAAGCGTGTCCACCAGGCCAAGAAACTGAGCCCTGTATGAGCAATGGCCATTAGTAGTGAGTTTCCAAGTGATGGAGTCTGGCCTGTTCAGGTTTAACTAGATGTGTGTGAGTCTATCCCAAAGGATAAAAAACTAGACGATGTGCTCGGAGGAGATGTTTGAGGCAACATTCACCTGGGAGGTCCAATAGCCGTTGAGCAATGCCTTATGGACCTGATGCCATCTAGCCAAGCTGACTCCCAGAAAGTGGCACGAAGACCATCGCCCACCTGAACCTTGGAGGCAGACATGAAGATGTTCTGATCATTCTTGTCACAAGGGGTGCCCCAAGCCCGACCAAGGCTTGATCGGGTCCTGCCGGTCAAACCACAATCAACGAAGACGAAGTGGAGTCGCAAACTTTTGAAGATTTAGGATCCCAAGACCACCATGTAGCTTTGACTTGGAAACTTGATCTCGGTTGACCTTACATTTCCCACCTATGACCTTGTCGCAACTAGCACAGAGATAAGCACGCACGTCATTGATCTTTTTCATAACTTCAACCGGAAGATTTATAGCCGTCATGCAGTAGATGGCAATGGCCGTTGAAAGAACATGCGGTGCCCCCATGTTTGGTTTTGGTAATTGATGACAATCTCTATGGACTAATGGTTGCCTTGAGTTATATTTGAAGGGTTTGTCCATAGGCTTTTCTTAGAGTTCATTTGTTGGTTTCAAGGAGAGTTTTTGATGACCAAGATGCTATTAAGGAATTATCCAAAGATTGGTCTTGTGGGTGTTGAGCCTATCGCAACCATGTCTTGAAGAAGAAGAGTTTGTGATCATTCATGTTTACCTTCAAGACATCATCCAAATGAAGAGAGTTGGAAAGATTCAAGGTTGATCAAGACTAAGTCAAAGAATGAATCAAGTTGATCAACACACAAAGTGTAGAAGATGTACCGAGAGGGATCAAGCAATCCCATGGTATGGTAAGCATTGTCAATCACGCTTTGTGTACTAACCCATGGTCTTCGTGAGAGTTCTTTGTGGGGTTAGGTTGCGGTGTGCAAGTTCAAGTGGAGCATCACGAAGAGATCAAGTGCTTGAAGCTTGCCGTCCATTGTGGTGACAATGGACTTGTGAAGATATGCCGGAGAGTGGCTCACCCATAGTGGACAATGGGGGAGCAATCTACTAGTCTTCATCGAGACAACGCAATCAAGAAAGGTGGTCCAACTTGAGGAAGTCAAGATCATCTACATCTAGCTCAAGTGGGCTTTGTGCAAAGCAAAGGTTTGCCCTTGATAGGATTTCTATCTTACCGGTCTCGTGGTGGTAGTTGGGAGACCGGGTTATAGGATCGTTTGCCGTACTATCAAGGGGGGCTCTCAAGTTGGTAGCTTGATCGTATCGTTAGTAGAGAGCTCAAACCATTGCATCCTTGCATCATGTTTCTTGGTTCTTGTTTGGTTCTCTTTGTGAGCCTTAGAGCTTATGGTCAATTTGATGACAAGTTTGAGTTCATCGAAAACGGAGTTCACATGAGTCTTCTATGATGTTTTCGGTGTTGGGTGTTTTACCGGTCTTATCCGAGGAAGGGTTCTCACCATTTTCTTATGGGCCTTTTATAATTTGCTTCTTATTGATATTTCTATCAAGATTGTGTTAGCCCTTGTCGCTAGCTTTCCAACAAACTTGGTTTCATCGAATTCGGAGTCCGTATGCATAAGTTGTGGTCGTTTTGGTGTACTGAAAAGGCTGCAGCGGTACTACCGCGGGTTGGAGCGGAAGTAATTTTTTACTACCGCTTTCGGGAGCGGTACTACCGCTTGGAGCAGTACTACCGCGGCTACTTCCGTGGCTACTTCCGCTCGGGACCAAAAACTCATCACAAGTCCAGCGATGGTAGGCACGGATGTAATTTTTTAGTACCGCTCGCAAGCAGTAGTACCGCTACCCTTAGCAGTAGTACCGCTACCCCTAGCGGTAGTACTGTGAGGTCAAGCGGTACTACCGCTCCGACGGTTCTTCTGGCCTTTTTGCCTCCTCGCTGTTGTTTTTCAAAGGGGTACTACCGCTAGGGCGGTAGTACCGCTCCTGGAGCGGTAGTACCGCTCTGTGCGGGCTGTGAGCATAACGGTTGGATTTTCCCCCACCTATAAAAGGGGGTCTTCTTCCCCAATGAACCCAATCCTTTGAGCTCGTGTTCTTCCCCCATTGTTGACCTTCTTCGAGCTTGCTATCTCTCAATCCCTCCATGGATTATTGCTAGTTTTGGGGGGAAAAGAGAGAGGAGATCTAGATCCACATTTCCACCAATCACTTTCTCCTCTAGGTGAGGGGAACCCCTTGGATCTTGATCTTGGAGTTCTTGGTGTTCTCCTTCTTGTTCTTCCTCTCATTTCCCTCCCTAGCATTAGTTGCTTTGGTGGGATTTGGGAGAGAAGGACTTGGGCACTCCGTGTGCCCTTGCCAATGCATTTGGTGCATCGGTTTGAGTTCTCCACGGTGATACGTGGAAGTGAAGTTTGAGAATTCTTATTGCTCTTGGGTGCTTGGTACCCTTGAGCTTGTTCCTCTTGGGTGCTTGGGCGCCCTAGACGGTTGGTGGTGTTCGGAGCTCAATCATTGTGGTGTAAAGCTCCGGGCAAGCGTCGGGGTCTCCAATTAGGTTGTGGAGATCGCCCCGAGCAATTTGACGGGTACCGGTGACCGCCCCCAAGGGTTGCCAAAGTGTACGGGTTCAGTGACCGCCCCCAAGGGTCGCCATTTGTACGGGTTCGGTGACCGCCCTCAAGGGTCCCTTAGTGGATGATGGGCCTCGAACCCCTCGTTGGTTACCCCAAGTGGAAGGTGTAAGATGCAGTAAGTAGAAGTGTTTTCCCCTAGCAAAGATGCCAAGGATCGATTCCCCAGAGACTCCTAGGTTCAACAAGTAGGTGTCAATTGCTACGGCGCCAGATTAGTAGCAACCAACGTGGACCTGCACACAGATACAAATAACTTTGCTCCCAACGAGTACAGAGAGGTTGTCAATCTCTCCGGCCTTGTAGTTCACAAAGGGTTAAAAGCAATGATAGTAGTGATAGATAGTTTTTGCGATAGTAGGTAAATAGCGAAAAATAAATAGTGGATGTGATCAATGATGGTAATATGGACCGGAGTCTCATGATGTTCACTAGTGATGTCTCTCTCCCAAAAGACGATAAAACAGCTATGTGAGGTAAGCAAATTACAGCTGGGCAATTGACAGGACCACGAATGCAAACCAATGCTGACTACATTGCAAGAAAGGTTGAGGTTCAAAGCATGGGCGGTACGCCAAAGTAAGTAGACCAGAATCCATCAATATCTACTACTAATCATCCACCTTGAGATATCTATCCAGAACATCTCGCTGGTATTAAGTTGCGAGTCCCACCCATAGTGTAAACTCAATGCAACAGACAACTGCATTAAAAGAACTTTGCGTAAAGTAAACAATCCTTGCACCCGCGGGCACAAGCACCGTTGTTTTCCCCCTTGTGGCAACAGCACATCCCCTAGACTCATGTTTCTGTCACTCAAGCTAGTCATCGAGGGGCATGAACCAACAATCGAGCATAACGTTCCCTCTTGGAGTCACTACCTATTACTCGGCCAAAGCAATAAATAACAACGGAGAACATGCAAGAATTACTTATGAACTAAAATATAAAAGAGGTGAATCAAATATATTACTCAAGATCAATCTAAACATAATCTCATAATCCATCGGATCCCAGCAAACTCAACATAGCAACAGCATAAGGATTACATAGGTGCCTCGATCATGTAGGGCAGCTCACGAGGACTAATTAGTGAAGCACAAGAACGGGAGGAGAACATCACATAGCTACTGGTCATGGACTCATGGTCCAAGGGAGACTACTCCCGAGTCATCCGGGAGGCGTCCATGGTGGTGGAGAAGCTCCCGGTGGTGATCCTCCCCTCCGGCAGGGTGCCGGGAAGAGTTCTCCTGGTGCTCCCGATCTTGGAAGCGGCGGCGGCGGCGGAACAGAGATGGGATCGCGAAAAGAAGTCCTGTTCTGAGGGTTTCGGAGAGTCCTTTAAATATATGCCAAAGTAGGGCACCGAGGGAGCCTCGGGGGGCCCAGGCGCCCCCCCCGGCGCGGCCCAGGGGGGGGCGCCCACAGGGTGCCTGGAGCCCCTGTGCCCCTCCCAGGTTGCCCTTCGGACGCAGTGTTGTTTCCGGTTCGCTGATTTTTTATATAATTTTTCTGGATTTTTCTGGCAGTTCTCGAAACGTGAAAACCTGAAATACAAAAATAGCCAAAAACAGAAACTGGCACTGGGGTGCACTGGATTAGTAAGTTAGTCCAAATATGATCAAAAGTGTATGGAAGTGTATGAATATCATAGCAATATCACCCAAAAGTGGCATGGAGCAAGCAGAAATTATAGATACGTTTTGGACGTATCAACATCCCCTAGCTTAATTCCTGCTCGTCCTCGAGTAGGTAAATGATAACAAGAATAATTTCTGTGGTGACATGCTATTAATCATATAGGACTTTCTCATAGTCATATGACAAAAGCTTACTGAGACAATGATTCTAAAGTAATTAAGTTATCTCAAGAGAAAATCACAAATGACTGAAAGTTTTACAACATGAAACTGAAACATCAAAAAGATTTGCAATGAACATGATGTGCAAATATGATAAAGTGATATCTAGCTTGCCCCCCTTAGTGATGCAAAACATAAGTGCAGGGGAACCTTCAAGGTTTAAGTGATGACTAGATATGATCATTTCAGAATAAACGATATCACAATCATGCAAAAGACAATGCTACTTTGGGACAATGCACATTACACTCAGAATGACAATCATGCTCTCAGTAGTTGGTGCTTCAACATAAAGGTAAAAGAAAGGTTAAGTGCTAAAGCTTTTTATTTTGAAAACATGGAAGCAATTGTGTCAACGGTAGTAGTACTTCATATGTGTCATGCATAAAACATCCTATAAGTTGCAAGCCTCATGCATCGAATACTAATAGTGCTCGCTCCTTGTCCTAATTAGCTTGGATCCCCATGGGTTATCATTGCATTACATATGTTTTAACCAAGTGTCACAAAGGGGTACCTCTATGCCACCTGTACAAAGGTCCAAGGAGATAGATCGCATTTGATTTCTCGTTTTTGATAGATCTCAACTTGAGGACATCCATACCGGGACAACATAGAAAATAGATGATGGACTCCTCTTCAATGCATAAGCATATTCTCATAAGAGATTGAGGATTAAGGTCCAAGCTAAAACTTCCACCATGATGCATGGCTTTGGTTGGCGGCCCAATGTTCTTCTCTAACAATATGCATATTAATTCAACCCACGGTAAATCACCCTTACTTCAGACAAGACGAACATGCATAGCAACTCACATGATATTCAACAAAAGTGTGACAGTTGATGGCGTCCCCAGAAACATGGTTACCGCTCAGCAAGCAACTCATAAGAAATAAGATACATAGGCAACATATTCTTTACCACAATAGTTTTTAGGCTACTTTCCCATGAGCTATGTATTGCATGGTTAGTTTGCTTAGTACAAGTGGAGGTTAGCAAAAGACTGGGAGCGACCAACTAAGAGAGCAATGACGGTCATAATCATGCAGAGCGACAAAGCAATATTGAATCAGGCATGGTAGTTATATCGCTACTTAGAAACAAAAGATCATCAAGGCTTGACAGACTTTCTATACAGTCTTGAATATGCGTGAGCATACACCAAGTCAATCAAAATGAATTCTCGAAGGAAGATATTACTAAACCATACCACATCATAGGCAAACAAACCAAGTTGGTACTCCAATAACACATTGGGAACCCCTCAGCTATTTGAGATTAACCGAAAGAAAACCTGAACTACTAAGCACCATCATGAAAGTAGCATCTTTATCATAGACACATTAACCCATGCAACGGAAGCAAACTCTCTTAATAAGGTGAGCATGGTAATTAAAGAGAGTTCAAGCAACCACTAAATAAAAGCTCTAGAAAAGATAAGCATGAATACTAAGAGCAGAGTATGATAGTAGCTATTAAAAGACAAAGAACACACACATCATAGATAGACATGAAAATTCTATGTTATGTTCTAGGTAGAGGTGGAGCGTGTTTCTCTCCCACATAAAGGAATGCTGGGTTCCGACTCGTTATGAAAAAACTAAAAAAAACTAAAAGCAAGACGCTCCAAGCATAGCACATAACACATGAAGTGATAAAAATATAGCGAAACGAAAGACGAACTGATAATGTTGATGGAGAAGGGGATGCACGGGGGCATCCCCAAGCTTAGACTCTTGAGTCTCCTTGAATATTTCTTGGGGGTGCACGGGGGCATCCCCAAGCTTGAGCGCTTGACACTCCTGAATCTTTTTATCATCTTCCCTCGCACACTTGAAAACTCCCTTCATACATAACTCATCATAATCTGATTAGCGAGGTTAGTACCCTTAATAAAATAATTATACCTTGCTGGAAATAAGGATATTATTGAAGTTTTACTGTTTCTCAAGATTGCCAAAAGGTTTTTGCAAAGAAAAAGCAAGTTCTTAATTTGCAAAGTGAAGGTAAGGCAAAACAGGACAGAATCTGTGAAAAACAGAACAGCAGGCAGTAACTGACCTGTTCGGGATACTTCTGCAACTCAAATCAAAAAACTCAGAACTGACGCACGAAAGACAATTATATAGAAAACGCTGTCGAAAAAATTCAAACCAAAAAGATGATCTGGTGATTTTATACGAATTTTTCTATCCAAGGACAGAATCTGTTTCCTGGACAGCACCTCACAACTTTTGAACTTTCTAGGAATCAGAGGCTATACTTGGCACAAATTTGAAAAGCAAAGATACAATGATGATGCTACAGAAGTAAACAACATCAAGACACAACAAAAGCAAAAAAATTTATTCATGTGGGCTGCCTCCCAAAAGCGCTTTCTTTTATGCCTTTAAGCTAGGCATAATGCATAGATCAAGTTGTATCTGAACCATCATCAAGATCATCAAAAAGCTCTTCAATAATACAACTAGTCTTAAGAGGACTCTCAAATAAAGGCCTCATAGAGATACTTCTAGGTAGAAGACCAAAAGGATAAAAGTCAAGGGAAGATTCATTTATAAATTCATCAACGATAGGTGTTTCTTCCAAAGTCTTTACAGTTTCAACCCCTTTGGCAATAGGTGGATTGCTTTTAGAACGGGGAGCCTTTGGAACGTGAATGAACTTAGGGTCTCTCTTTGCCGGAGTTTCTACCTTTTCGGTTTTGATCGAGGAGAAAGTAGTTCCTAAGGTGTCAAATATTTCCTCAATCTTGTCCATCCTAGAAGAGTCAGAATCATGGAATTTGACGGTCTCCAAAATTTTGAAAATTTTATGCATGGAGCTATCAAGTCTATTCAAATTCCCTTGGATTTTTCGATCCAACTCATTCATCTTATTAGTGCCTGGCATCTCTAGCTCTATTTTTTCAAGTTTTTTCATAATGTGAGCTAGGGTGATGTCCTCTCGAATGCTAACAACAGGGGGACTCCCAACAAGATTTTCAATAATACTAAGAGACTCCCAAACTAGGGCCTCTAGGAAATTCCCATTGATAGCAGTATCTAGAATAAACCTATTCCAAGAAGTAATTCCAACATAAAAATTTCTAAGCAAGATAGTAGTAGGTTGCTTCTTGGTGGCTCTTTTTTGTGAATCATTAATTCTATACCAAGCATCTTTCAAACTTTCCCCACCTCTTTGTTTAAAGGTGAGAACTTCTGCCTCGTCAAAGACAAAAGGACCCGACATAATGACAACTAAAGAACAAGATAACTATTTTTGTGATTTTTGATAAAAGGAACTAAAGCAAAAATGAAAGGTAAACTAACAAGACTAAAAAGCAAAGGTAAAAGATAGCATGCAACTCCCCTATCCTGAAGAGTAGAGTCCCCGGCAACGGCGCCAGAAAATACTCCTTGATGGGCCTCGAACCCCTCGTTGGTTACCCCAAGTGGAAGGTGTAAGATGCAGTAAGTAGAAGTGTTTTCCCCTAGCAAAGATGCCAAGGATCGATTCCCCAGAGACTCCTAGGTTCAACAAGTAGGTGTCAATTGCTATGGCTCCAGATTAGTAGCAACCAACATGGACCTGCACACAGATACAAATAACTTTGCTCCCAACGAGTACAGAGAGGTTGTCAATCTCTCCGGCCTTGTAGTTCACAAAGGGTTAAAAGCAATGATAGTAGTGATCGATAGTTTTTGCGATAGTAGGTAAATAGCGAAAAATAAATAGTGGATGTGATCAATGATGGTAATATGGACCGGAGTCTCATGATGTTCACTAGTGATGTCTCTCTCCCAAAAGACGATAAAACAGCTATGTGAGGTAAACAAATTACAGCTGGGCAATTGACAGGACCACGAACGCAAACCAACGCTGACTACATTGCAAGAAAGGTTGAGGTTCAAAGCATGGGCGGTACGCCAAAGTAAGTAGACCGAAATCCATCAATATCTACTACTAATCATCCACCTTGAGATATCTATCCAGAACATCTCGCTGGTATTAAGTTGCGAGTCCCACCCATAGTGTAAACTCAATGCAACAGACAACTGCATTAAAAGAACTTTGCGTAAAGTAAACAATCCTTGCACCCGCGGGCACAAGCACCGTTGTTTTCCCCCTTGTGGCAACAGCACATCCCCTAGACTCATGTTTCTGTCACTCAAGCTAGTCATCGAGGGGCATGAACCCATAATC
>LR738712.1:626389789-626485946 GCA_902687465.1 Secale cereale | reverse complement strand
GCCCCCCCCCCCCCCCCCCCCGGCGCGGCCCAGGGGGGGCGCCCACAGGGCGCCTGGAGCCCCTGTGCCCCCCCCCCAGGTTGCCCTTCGGACGTAGTGTTGTTTCCGGTTCGCTGATTTTTTATATAATTTTTCTGGATTTTTCTGGGCAGTTCTCGAAACGTGAAAACCTGAAATACAAAAACAGCCGAAAACAGAAACTGGCACTGGGGTGCACTGGATTAGTATGTTAGTCCAAATATGATCAAAAGTGTATGGAAGTGTATGAATATCATAGCAATATCACCCAAAAGTGGCATGGAGCAAGCAGAAATTATAGATACGTTTTGGACGTATCAGTGGAATCACGGCATCTTGCATTGTGCGAGGGCGTGAGGATATTACGGTGGCCCTAGTGGCTTCTTGGGGAGCATTGTGCCTCCACACCGCTCCAAACGGAGATTAGCATCCGCAAGGGTGTGAACTTCGGGATACATCGTCATCTCCGTGTTCCTCGGTTATCTCTTACCCGAGCCCTTTACTTATGCACTATACTTTGTGATAGCCATATTGTTTCTTGTCATATATCTTGCTATCACCTAGTTGTTTATCTTGCTTAGCATAAGTTGTTGGTGCACATAGGTGAGCCTAGTTGTTGTAGGTTTTGTGCTTGACAAATTAACTGCTAGGTTTATTCCGCGTTTGTTCAAGCCGAAACCGTAATTATTTTAAAGCGCCTATTCACCCCCCCCCCTCTAGGCGACATCCACGATCTTTCAGTGATGACAGACTTAACATGAACCATCCTCCCAGGGGCTGCAACATGCTTTCCCATCCAAGGTGTGAGCTGGGCTATGACCTTGTCCTCTAGAGGTTGAAAGTGAATTCTCTTCACACGCTTCACAAACAATGGTAATCCAAGATACTTCATCGGGAAGGTGGTTCGTTGAGCCGGAAAAGATTGAAGAGTATCCGGAAGGTCCACATTGTCACATCTAATTGGGGCAACCAAAGCTTTTGGAGAAATTTTTCATCAAACCGGAAATATATCCAAAGATCCTAAGGGTATCGGCAAAGAAACTAACGTCTTCCTTGAGTGGGGCAACAAAAATAGCAGGCTAGCATCATCATCCGTGTAAAGTTAAGCCCAGATTGGCATAGCAGGTCCGCCAGTGGGATGAAGGTGACCTTGCGATGTGGCCTTCTCCGAGATGTGATGCAACTGATCAATGGCCAACACGAAGAGAAAGGGGACAGAGGGTCCTCTTGCCTGAGCCCACGTCCAAGTCTGAAGGGGTCGCCCGCCACACCATTGAGCAGAAGGCACGACGAGGCTGTAGACAAGAGGGCAGACACCCAGCCACGAAACCGGGGTGGGAGACCTAGATGATTCAGCAAGTCCAGGAGATAGTCCCAACACACCAAATCAAACGCTTTCTTGATGTCGAGCTTGAACAAAAGAGCCGAGGTCTTGTTGCGGTGCAAGCGTCTAGCAAGGTTGCGCACATGCATGAAATTGTCATGAATACATCTCTTCTTGATGAAATCACTATGAGCTTGAGAGACCAGGTCATTCATATGAGGTGTCGGCCTTTTAAACATCATCTTAGCAATGAGCTTTGCAATGGCATGAATTAGGCTTATAGGGCGGAAGTCGGAAATATACTCAGTACCATCCTTCTTCGGAACGAGAGCAACATCAGCCGAGTTTAACCTGTGAATGTGAGCAGTTTATAGATTGGAGAAACGATTGACTGCCAGCATGATGTCTGACTTGATTGTGTTCCAACACGCTTTGAAGAAAGCGCTCGTGAAGCCATCCGGTTCGGGCGCCTTGTCTCCCGGCAATTCAAACACCGCAGCTTTGACCTCCTCCTCAGTGAATGCCTCATCCAAGCCATGTAGATCGCAATTAGGTAGAGAGAAGATGTGAAATGCTATGGAGACTCGCTCCCAAGATAGGCTGTTTGGAATGATCCCATAGTAGAAGCCAGATCAGTTTAACTCGATCAGAGTTCTCGTCGTTTAATGTCTGCACGTGCACTGCGCAGTTGTCCCCCTTTGCCTGGGTATCCAGTTACTAAACTTGTAGCATGCCCTCTCACTCTCCAGCGTATGGGCGCCGTTCTTGCTGCTGATGAATAAATGTGTTAGTAAATTTGCAATCGGCCAGTCAAGGCAAAAAACTTGAAAAGGGATATTAAAAGGAATTGGCATCACCTAGGTTTGAACCGGAGACCTTCAGTGTGTTAGACTGATGTGATAGCCAGCTACACCACGACACCATAAATATTTGTATTATGGTAATGTTTTATTTATATATTTTAGTAGATGATAATGTCAATCCGTAAGGAACACATGATCTACTTATCGAGCTATTTTTTTTTTACAGTTTTTGCCCTATGAAAGGAGAAATTGGAGGCTACCAAAATCCAAGATCTCACAGGTGCAGATCTTCGGTTTAGATTACAATTCGCTCAAAGAATCAAGTTGCGAGAGTGAGTAGAAGTAATGCGATCTGTGGTGCAGGCGTGCAGATCAATTGCAGAACAAGACTTGGGCCATCATGAACGAGCCTTTTGTGCAATGGGCTGTGTTCTAAACCTTTGAAAGGAAATCCATGGGCTTGAGTTCAGTGGGCGAACGAATGGCATTCCTCCGGTACCCATGAACGGGACCTCCTATATGCCGCTTGTCGCGGCAAAGAGTCGTTAATTCGCACAGCGATAGAAGACCTGGGCCGGCCCACCTGCAGAAGCATGCAGTAAAAAATTAACAAAAAGTGAATGTGCAAGTGGGATTCAAACCCGCGACAAAAAGAACGTGCGGACGCGCTGCTGCCACTACAACCAGCTCACTTTACCGACATACTAGCAGCCCGACGCTTAAAGAAACGAGCTACGCTGACAAAACTGAAACAGTAGTTAAGAAAAATTCTGAAAAAAGTACGTGAACTGGAGGATCGAACAAACGACTTCCAGGGAGTGAACAACGTTGTTAACCATTGTAGATCCAGCAATTTGTTTTCCAAAATGGCAAACATTTTCAATAACTGTAAGCCTAAAATATTTTGTGAATAACGAACATTTACAAAAATAATAATTTAAAATACATTTTTTTTGTGAAAATATAAAGATATTTTGCGATTATCAAACATTTTTTTAAAAGAAGAAAAAATAGAAGACGAGAATATTTTTCAAAACGAGAAACAATTTTTGAAAAACAAACATATTTTTCGAATTACAATTACCTTTTCAAAATGCAAATATTTTATGAACTTCCCAGAATATTCCTTTAAGTATTGAACAAATCTTGCACATACCAAAATCTTTAAATTTGTGAACAAATTTTGACAAGAGAAACATTTCTTTAAAAACATGAATTATTTCAACATTTATGAACAATTGTTTTCAAAAGAAGAGCATTTTATGAAATTCCCAAAACCTTCTCTGAATTTGCGAATAAAATTGAAAACTGAAATATTTTTTGAAAGTCACAATTTTTTGGATATTATGATCATTTTTTCGAAACGCAAATGTCTACAAAATTGCACCAATAATTTTGAATTTGCGAACAAAATTGAAAACATGAAAATCTTTAAATTTATGTTTTTTTAAATGGACTTTTCGTTAAAATTGCTTACATTTTTTTAAATTATGAACATTTAAAAAATTCACAGAACATTTTTTGATTTTGTCAACAAATTTTGAAAACATGAGCGTATTTTAAATTTGTGAACAAAATTTGAAAAGGGAGATTGTTTGAAAATTGCGTATGTTTTTAAGAATTATGAAGAATATTTTTTAAAAATGATCATTTCATCAAACTCCCCAATTTTTTTGTGAATTTGCGAACAAATGTTGAAATCATAAACATCTTTTGAATTTTTGAACTAATATTGAAAATACGAACATGTTCTGAAATTCGTGAACGTTTTTTTGATTTTGTGAAGAAAATTTGAAAATGCAAACATTTTCCGAAATTTTGAAATTCTAAACTTTTTAATTTCTGAAGAAAATGAAAACAAGATTTTTTTTTTGAAAAATTGATTAAATTTTCACAAATGGAACAGGAAAAAGAAAAGGGGGAAAGGAAAAGAAAAAACGGTTCAGAAATCTCGAAAATGTTCCCAAAACCGGTAAAACCCGGCTGGAAATCTCGAGAATGTTCCCAAACCGAAAATAGAAAGCTTGGCATACAGCTACAGAATGGGCCAGCCCAGTTTACTTGATATCGAGCTCTCCAAGTGCGGTGCGGCGAAACTTTGCCGCAACATGCGGCAAATAGGAAAAGCGTCCATGAACTGACAAAATCGTACACGGCACATATGAAGGCATCGGCGGCCGCCGAGAATAATCTCTTTCAAATTTATGTGTGGGTGTGTAGGCCAACGCTCAAGGCTTTTGATCTTTGTACTGGCTGAGAGGTGGGCCTTGTGGTTGTGTTGCAGGCCCACCGATGCACTATCTGATCTCAAGTTGGTAACTGGGTCAGGTTTGGTAGAAAGGCTTTTTCCCTGAACTAGGGTTTCTTCCTCTCGGGGCGATTGCGATCGCCGCCGTTTGAGACCTTGCCTTCCATGTCCCCCGCTTTCCTCCCTGGTCCTCCTCTGGCGATCGAGAGCTGCATGTCTCTTCGGTCCTTGGTGAGGCGGGGGGCATAGGAGGTGTCTAGGGTTCCTGCAAAGGCCCGGTTTCACATTTTGATCGGGTTAGGGTTCGAGAAGCCATGGCGTCAGGCGGAGCTTCGGGGTCGAGTTCAGGACCTACGGATCCGGATGATGTGACTGCACTAATGAAGGAACTAGGTCTCCGAGAGGAGGATCTAGATGATGTGGTGTTTGATGAACAAGAGCCCCCGGAAGAGGCAGTGCGATGGATTGCTCTTGCTAGGGTTCACTCGCCAAAGACATATAGCCAATATTGGTTCTTCAAGAACATGAGAGCTGCTTGGGATCTTGCTCAGGAGGTGCAGTTCAAGCTTTTGGAAGATAACCTATATACAGTACAATTCTCTTGCTTGGGTGATTGGGAGAGGGTAACGCGAGATGGTCCGTGGCACTTTCGAGGGGATGCGGTTATCATCAAACCGTATGATGAATTGGCAAAACCATCAACAATCCTGCTTGACACAACTGCGATCTGGTTGCAGATCGATGATGTACCAGCATTATTCGCGCATCTGGTGCCATCTTTAGCGGCAAGGTCAGAGAAGTCCTATATGCCGAGCCACAGTCACAAGATTTCACACGCAACTTCCATCGTGTCTGGATCATGATCAATGTCAATAAGCCGCTATAGAATGCTGTATCGATGATAAGGGACGGGAAGCGCCAGATATATAGGTTGTAGTATAAGAAACTCCCGGACTGGTGTGTGGTATGTGGTATGCTTGGACATCAATTCAAAGAACATGGTAATGGAATCCACCCCCTGTCATCCTTGGTCTTCAATTACTTACGCGCTTTTTAGGTTATGAGAACCGGACAGGGTCCGGGAGGTGGCCGAGGTCGTAGAGGCGGACGGAGAGGAGGCCGTGCTGGTCGTGCAACAGAGCCGCGGTATGACAAGGGCGGCGAAGGGAGGGATGGAACTGGCAATGAGTCAGATACAGTCATGGATGATGCAGACAAAAACAGAAAGAGGGCGCCGGCCCAAACGCAACATGTGTTACACTCGGGGAACAATGCGACTAGTGGTACAAACCAGGGGGGCGATGCTTTTGCTCCCTGCTCCCTCAACGATTCCAGCCAGTACGAGCAGCAAACAAGATCCGAAGAGGACCAGGATGAGTACATAAGCGGGGGAAGATGGCTTCGAAAACAGTGCCGGTCTTGGCAAGATCGTCTCTTCTTTGGCGGGCTCCTTCGAGGAGCGCCGCTGGGCCCAATGAATATTTTCTGCTGGAACTGTCGCGGTGCGGGCAAAGCTGCTACAGTTCGAGAGCTTCGTAATTTCGCAAGGCAATTTGCCCCTACCCTTTTATGCATTGTTGAAACACAGTTGGAAAGTGGTAGGGTAGAAGCTTTAGCTGGCACGTTGGCTTTTGATAGCTCTTATGCTGTAAGTAGTAGAGGAATAGGCTTGTTTTGGAACAACTTAATAGATGTTGAGATCCTTGGTTATTCTGATTTTCATCTAGATGTATCAGTTGAGGAACAAAACAAAGACAAGTGGAGGGTGACATGTGTATATGGGGAGGCGCAGACACACTTGAGACATCAAACCTGGACAACTTTGAAAAATGTCAGCACTTTGAGCACCCTTCCTTGGCTCTGCTTGGGTGATTTCAACGAAGTTTTACGTCCAGATGAACATCATGGTATTGGACAGCGGAGTAATGCTCAAATCCAGGCTTTTCGTGATGTTTTAGACGTTTGCATGCTGCTCGACTTAGGCTACAAAGGTAATTTTTGGGCCTTCGAGAAGAAAGTTATGGGAGGAACTTATACAAGGTGTAGACTAGACAGGGCTCTAGCAAATGCGGAGTGGCTCTCACTCTTTCCCTTGGCATCGGTTACACACTTGAAGGGAGTAACTTCGGATCACTCACCGTTGCTGCTGAATTTGGACGCCGGGACAAACGATCGAGTCAACTATCCGTTTAAGTACGAAACAATGTGGGAGAGACATGACAATTTTCGGCATGTAATAAACAAGGGATGGGGTGCAGGCCCGCCATGCTCGACGGTAGAGGATCTGCGTCAGAACTACATAAACTTCCCAGCAACTTGGGAAAGTGGAGCCGGAACACGTTTGGAAGTGCGAGAAAAGAGATAAAATCGTTGAAAAAAAATCTTTGGATGAACTAAAGAGTGATCCCTTGAGGACAGGCCCATCACATGCAGAGCTCAAGATCAACGAGAGGTTGATAGAGATGTATCACAGAGAAGAAATTATGTGGTGACAAAGAGCGAGAGTTGAGTGGCTTGCAGCGGAAGATAAAAACACAAAAAAAAAAATTCACTTGCGAGCTAGCCTGAGGAGGAAGAAGAATATGATCAAGGCGCTTCAGAACTCTTTGGGAGTGGAGATATCCGATCCCGGAGAGCTTAAGGCATTGGCTCACGACTTTTATCAGTCCTTGTATCTTTCCGAGGGGGTGCAAAATATGGAAGTTGTACTAAATCATGTGCCACGCAAGGTTACAACAGCAATGAACACGGAGCTATGTGCACCATACACCAAGGAAGAAGTCAAGGTTGCGCTGTTTCAAATGTTCCCAACCAAAGCGCCAGGGCCGGATGGTTTTCCTGCCCACTTCTACCAGAGGCATTGGGACGTGTGTGGAGATGAGGTAACAAGCATTGTTCTGAAAATTGTAAGCAGTGAGGAGAGCCCAGAAACCATCAATGACACCGTTTTCGTGATGATCCCCAAGGTAACTACTCCTACAGTTCTTGCTCAATTCCGTCCTATAAGCCTGTGCAATGTTCTGTATAAGTGATTTTACCTGACATAATATCGAAGGAACAATATGCTTTTGTTCCGGAAGGCTTATCATAGATAATATCATTTGCGCATATGAATGTTTGCACTTCATGAAGAGGTCCAGATCAAAGTCCAACAGCTTATGTGCTCTAAAACTGGATATGATGAAGGCGTATGACAGATCAGAGTGGGCCTATTTGCGAGGTATTATGACAAAATTGGGTTTTGATGGTCACTGGATAGATATTGTCATGCGCATGGTTTCCTCGGTTTATTTTTCGGTTTGTTTTAATGGAGAAAGGCTAGAATCGTTCAAGCCTACACGTGGTATCCGGCAGGGAGACCCGATCTCCCCCTACTTGTTCTTGATTGCAGCAGAGGGCCTCTCGTGCCTCCTTAAATCAAGTTCTTACTTGTCTCCATCAGGTATTAAGGTGGCTCCTACGACTCCTACTGTTAACCATCTCCTGTTTGCAGATGATAGCCTGTTGCTATTCAAGGCCAGTGGGGAAGGATCAGTTCAGGTGTCAAACCTACTTGATATTTACTGTAACGCTTCGGGTCAGAGGATCAACAATGAAAAATCTTCGATTTTCTTCAGTAAGGGCTGTCTGGCACAATTGGGAGACACTATAAAGAATAATTTGCATGTCCAAAATGAATCTTTGAGTGAACGCTACCTGGGTATGCCAACAAATGTTGGTCACTCGAAGAACAGTACGTTCAGATATCTTCGGGATAGTGTCTGGGAAAAGATCAAAGGTTGGATGGAGAAGCTGCTATCTTCTGCTGGCAAAGAAATTTTGATTAAATCAGTAGCACAAGCGATCCCAGTATACTCTATGGCATGCTTCCGATTGCCAAGAGGTCTTTGTGACAGTATCACATCGATCATTCGTCAGTTCTGTTGGGCTCAAAACAAGGGAAGAGGAAGCCGAGCTGGGTTGCATGGGATATCATGACCATGCCGAAGCACTTGGGAGGATTGGGGTTTCGCGACATGGAAATTTTCAACCTTGCTTTGTTAGCAAGGCAGGCATGGCATACCCTCACAGACAGTACGTCTCTCAGCGCTCGGATTCTCAAGGCAGTCTACTATCCGGATTGTTCTCTACTTCGGGCCAAACTTGGAGCCCACCCATCTCAGATATGGAGGGCGATCCTGGACGGACGTGATGTTTTGGCACAAGGCTTGGTGCACAGAATAGGAGATGGTGCAACTACTGATATTTGGCAACACAACTGGATACCGCGTGATAACTTCAAGCGCCCTATAACTGCTCTCGTCCAAAATCCCCCTAACAGAGTATCACAACTCATCGATGTCACTTCTGCTTGCTGGAACGAGGGTCTGGTCCGAATGATCTTCACACACTTCGACACTGAGGCAATTCTCAAGATCCCATTGTGCACGCGTCGGGTTGACGACTTCTGGGCTTGGCATCATGATCCTAGGGGAAGATTTAGTGTTCGGTCCGCTTATCACATGATTCTCAAAACAAAGCACGATATGGAAGCTTGGCTGCATGAGGAGGGAGGCACCTCATATGAATTCAGTGAGAGCAACAACTGGTCCACGATTTGGCACATGCAAGTCCCCTCGAAACTCAAGATGTTTATATGGCGTCTAGCTCGACAATCTATGCCAATGGGGACTGTGTTAAATCATCGTCATATGTCAACAGAAAATACATGCTTGCTATGTGGACCATGGACACATGGAAACATGCACTTATTACATGCCCTATGTCTGCAAGCATATGGGCGTTGGCTCCGGAGGATTTGGTGCACCACATGATAGAACGAGAAGAGGAAAATCCGAAGGACTGGCTATTTGCTATGCATGAGATATTGACAAAAGAGTTATTTGATCGTTTGGTGGTCTCACTCTAGGCGGTATGGGGAGTTAGAAGAAAGGACATCCATGAGAACATCTTCCAAGCTCCTCACTCGGTCGACAGGTTCATATCTAGCTACTTGGGCGAGCTACAGGTGATCAATGCCAAGTCTCCAGCTGTCAAGACGCAGAGATTAGCAAGTCCAAGGAGGTGGCTAGCCTCTTCTGCAGGGAATGCCAAAATAAACGTTGATGCAGCTGTGTCTAGGCAAGGCTTTGGTCCTGTTGGAGTGATCTGCAGAAATTATGAAGGCGTATTTATCGGCGCATCAGCTTTTGGCTTCAACAATATTGTAGACCCACCGACTCTTGAAGCTCTAGCTATCAGAGAAGCCCTGGCACTGGCAGATGACTTATATCTGAGGCGGGTTGAAGTTGCTTCGGACTGCAAAGTGGTGGTGGAAGATTTACAGAAGGATAACCTCGCGAGCTATTGTGCTATTATACATGAAATAATAAATCACTCTTCAGCTTTCGAGTTTTGTAATTTTAAACATGAATTTAGGAGCTCCAATTATGAAGCTCACAACTTAGCGAGTCATGCTTTTATCTCTCGGTGCTGGCCGCCGTGTCTGGTTAGGCCATCCCGGGAATCTACCTTCCGTTCCTGTAAACATTGTAACGGATGAATAAAGCATCGTGATGTTGTCTCAAAAAAAAAATTGGGTCAGGTTTGGTCGAATAGACCTCGTGCCGATTAGACAAAAGATTTTCAGTTATATATAGAATTACTATTTACTTTAACCAAAATCTTGGGCCCACAAGTTTATGCGTTGTTTATTCACAGCAAAACAAGCTGCCAGCAGTCGAAAAGTGCCCTTCTTAGCTCGAGTTCAAATGAGCTCAGATGAACAATGAAATAAAAAGCATTTAAAAATAAAAAAACTAAATTTTTTGGTAAACTTTGACCAATATTCTAATTATTTGCAATTTTTCATCATGAGACCATATTCGTGGAGGGCGTGACAAAATAAACAAAATCAGTGCTTCACAATTTCTAAACATCAATGTTGTTTTTTTGTCACGCCTTCCACGAATCATGATGAAAAATTGGAAGCACCTGAAAGTTTAAACTAAAATAATCATTTTTTTATTATTTTCATTTTGTTTCAATTTCGCTGTTCATCCGTGTCCCCAGCACCTGCACTTTATGTACTGGCTGATGCCTCCTTTCCCCATGGACAGCCGAGGTGGTACAAACAAGAAAATAAGAAAATGAAATACACACCTGATAGACTGTTACAAGTCCACATATTTTTTTTCCTAAAAAAGTCTGTACAATTTTGGCGACACAATATAGTCATTATTTATTTTCGAACACAGTACAATCCATGTCTCTCGGATACACGAGCATACACTCATACCTATGAATCCACCCACGCACACCCTACCCCTATGGGCACCTTAGAGAGACTGAGCCGGCATAGCATTGTGAGATTTTACGAAGTCACCACAGGCGCCTCGCAGTCGACAAGACCGTCTCATCCCACCAAGCGTACATCGCCGAAAGCCTGAAATAAACTCAATAATAATGCGAGCTCCAATGTCAAGTTTAGGACTCCAAGCATGGTGGGCTAGGGATATCATTGTCCTCCTAACCATCCAACAACTATAGCTTGGTTCGCATATAGTCATTATTTATTAGTCATGGTAAATTTTTTTATGGCATTTGTTGTTTTCGACTTGCTTTTTTTTCATTTTGATATATTTTTTCTATGGCATTCATTTTTTTCTATTTTTTTGTTCCATTTTGATATATTTTTTCTGGTCCAAGCTTTGATTTACTCTGGTTTTCCTCATTTTTCTGTTTTCCTTTTGAGTTTTTTCCTAGGTTTCTTTGTTTTATTTTTTTCCTTTCCTTTTTATTTTTTATTAACATATATATATTATATACAGATTTGTTTTTAAAATGTGGTGAAAATTCTTTTTAAAATATGGTGAGCATTTTTTAATATATGATGGATATTCTAAGACATACCATGAATATTTACACGATGAACATGTTTCGCACACACGATGGACATTTTTCAGCATACAAGAAAATAATACAAGATGGACATTTTAAAATACGCAATGAACATCTCTCAGAGGTGCGATGAACATATTTAAAATACATAGTAATTTTTTTTACATAGCCTGTTAATTGAATATCTTTTTCAAAAAATGGATGTCAATGGCCGCCCATCATGGATGGTTTCCCTCATATGTGAGCAGTGGGAGTCAAATAGGCATCATCATGATAACAAGAGCAAAGAACATGCATACGAGCACATAGAAGAAAACACATGATTATTCTTCGGAATTTGCAATCAGTACAAACTACAAAGCCATCTAATACTCGGACAAATACATATATGTCGAACACAACTACGGCGGGCGCAGCGGAGCGCGCCATACAAATAGTATCAATGAAAGATGAGCTGCTATTTAATTGCATATAAGGGGCATGCTATGCGTCCGCTCGCTGATTTTCTAAAAGATCGGCCTGGTCGTGAGCGTCCGATCTCGCGCATGCATAGGTGGTTGAGCGAGGCCTCCACCATTGCAACGTCAGTCTTGTTGCAGATTGTTTTTGCAGCAAAGCTCTTGTTGTAGATTTATTTCTGTAGCAAAGGTTTTGTTGCAGATTTTTTTTTTTTGCAATAGATATGTTGTCGCAGATTTTTTTCTTAACAGATGTCTTGCTGCAGAAATTTTTCACAATAGAGGTTTTGCTGCTATTTTGTGTGTGTTGGTCTTGGTTGTGTGCATCATAAAATAACGATTTACATTAAATGGCCTACAAATTTTGGCGCCAGAAACTAAAAATACATATACCATGTTTATTAGTAATTCCTATTTCAGATAATAGAATAAATATGTGAAGGAAATATGCCCTAGAGGCAATAATAAAGTTGTTATTTATATTTCCTTATATATCATTATAAATTTCTTTTATTCGTGCTACAATTGTATTAACCGGAAACTTCATACATGTGTGAATACATAGGCAAAACAGAGTGTCCCTAGTATGCCTCTACTAGACTAGCTCGTTAATCAAAGATGGCTATGTTTCCTGACCATAGACGTGTGTAGTCATTTGATCAACGGGATCACATCATTATGAGAATGATGTGATGGACAAGACCCATCTGTTAGCTTAGCACTATGATCATTTAGTTTTATTGATATTGCTTTCTTCATGACTTATACATGTTCCTATAACTATGAGATTATGCAACTCCCGAATACCGTAGGAACACCTTGTGTGCTATCAAACGTCACAACGTAACAGGGTGATTATAAAGATGCTCTACAGGTGTCTCTGA
Source organism: Secale cereale (assembly GCA_902687465.1). Lineage (NCBI taxonomy): Eukaryota > Viridiplantae > Streptophyta > Magnoliopsida > Poales > Poaceae > Secale > Secale cereale. Next base: position 626,473,332 of record LR738712.1, on the reverse strand, counting down.
AGGTGTTTGTGGTGTTGGCATAGATCGAGAATAGGATTTGTCAATCCGAGTGTCAGGGAGGTATCTCTGGGCCCTCTCGGTAATACACATCGTAATAAGCCTTGCAAGCAAACGACTAATGAGTTAGTCACGAGATGGTGTATTGCGGAACGAGTAAAGAGACTTGCCCGTAACGATATTGAACTAGGTATGATGATACCAATGATTGAATATCGGGCAAGTAACATACCGATGACAAAGGGAACAACGTATGTTGTTATGCATTTGACCGATAAAGATCTTCATAGAATATGTAGCAACCAATATGACCATCCGGGTTCCACTATTGGTTATTGACCGGAGATGAGTCTCGGTCATGTATACATAGTTCTCGAACCCATAGGGTCCGCATGCTTAACGTTAGATGACGATCGGTATTATGAATTTATGTGTTTTGATGTACCGAAGGTTGTTCGGAGTCCCGTATGTGATCACGGACATGACAAGGAGTCTCGAAATGGTCGAGACATGAAGATTGATATATTGGAAGGTTATGTTTGGACACCGGAAAGGTTTCGGATGAGTTCGGGCATTTTCTGGAGTACCGGGAGGTTACCGGAACCCCCCGGGAGTTAATGGGCCTTAATGGGCCATGGTGGGAGAGAGGAGGAGGCGGCGAAGTGGGACGCGCGTGCCCCCCAAGCCCAATCTGAATTGGGGAGCGGGCCGGCCTCCCTTTCCTTCTCTCGTTCTCCCTCTTCCTTCTTCTCCTACTCTAACTAGGGAAGGGGGAAAACCTACTCCTACTAGGAGTAGGAATCCCCCTTGGGGCGTGCCATAGAGAGGGCTGGCCCTCCCCTCCTCCACTCCTTTATATACGGGGGAGGGGGCACCCCATAGACACACAAGTTGATTGTTTAGCCGTGTGTGGTGCTCCCTCCACGGATTTCCACATCGGTCATATTGTCGCAGTGCTTAGGCGAAGCCCTGCGTCAGTAACTTCATCAACACCGTCACCACACCATCGTGCTGACGAAACTCTCCCTCGGCCTCAACTGGATCAAGAGTTCGAGGGACGTCACTGAGCTGAACGTGTGCAGATCACGGAGGTGCCATGCGTTCGGTGCTTGATCGGTTGAATTGCGAAGACGTTCGACAACATCAATCGCGTTACTAAACGCTTCCGCTTTCGGTCTACTAGGGTACGTGGACACACTCTCCTGCCCATTGCTATGCTTCTCCAAGATAGATCTTGCATGAACGTAGGATTTTTTTGGAATTACTATGTTCCCCAACAGTGGCATCATGAGCCAGGTCTATGCGTAGATGATATGCACGAGTAGAACACAATGAGTTGTGGGCGATAATAGTCATACTGCTTACCAGCATGTCATATTTTGATTCGATGGTATTGTGAGATGAGGCGGCCCGGACTGACATTACATGTACGCTTACGCAAGACTGGTTTCACCTTTACGAGCACTCGTTGCTTAAAGGTGACCTGCGGGTGTCTGTCTCTCTCACTTTAGTTGAATCGAGTGTGACTACGTCCCGTCCTTGTGAAGGTTAAAACAACACACTTGACGAAAAATCGTTGTGGTTTTGATGCGTAGGTAAGAATGGTTCTTGCTAAGCCCGTAGCAGCCCCGTAAAACTTGCAACAACAAAGTAGAGGACGTCTACTTGTTTTTGCAGGGCATGTTGTGATGTGATATGGTCAAGATGTGATGAGTTATACGTTATTGTATGAGATGATCATGTTTTGTAAATTATCGGCAACCGGCAGGAGCCTTATGGTTGTCTCTTTATTGTATGAATTGCGAAAGCCATGTAGTTGCTTTACTTTATCACTATGAGTTAGCGATAGTAGTAGTAGCAATAGTTGGCGAGACGACCTCGACGCTATGATGAAGATCGTGGTGTCAAGTCGGTGATGATGGAGATCATGACGATGCTTTGGAGATGGAGATCAAAAGCACAAGATGATGATGGCCATATCATGTCACATATTTTGATTGCATGTGATGTTTATCTTATTATGCTTCTTATTTTTCTTAGTACGGCGGTAGCGTTATAACATGATCCCTTACAAAATTTCAAGGTACAAGTGTTCTCCCTGAGTATGCACCGTTGCGACAGTGCGTCGTGCCGAGACACCACGTGATGATCGGGTGTGATAAGATCTACGTTCAAATACAACGGGTGTAAGACAGTTTTGCACATGCAGAATACTCGGGTTAAACTTGACGAGCCTAGCATGTACAGACATGGCCTCGGAACACTGGACCAAAAGGTGGAGCATGAATGATATAGTAGATGTGATCAACATAAGATGTTCACCATAGAAAACTAATCCATCTCACGTGATGATCGAACATGGTTTAGTTGATTTGGATCACGTGATCATTTAGATGACTAGAGGAATGTCTATCTAAGTGGGAGTTCATTATTAATATAATAAATTGAACTTTATATCATGAACTTAGTCCTTATAGTTTTTGCATATCTATGTTGTTGTAGATTAATGGCCCGTGCTACCGTTCCCTTGAATTTTAATGCGTTCCTAGAGAAAGCTAAGTTGAAAGATGATGGTAGCAACTACACGGACTGGGTCCGTAACTTGAGGATTATCCCCATTGTTGCACAGAAGAATTATGTCCTCGAAGCACCACTAGGTGACAGGCTTGCTGCAGGAGCAACTCCGGACGTTATGAACGTCTGGCAAGCTCATTCTGATGACTACTCGATAGTTTAGTGTGTCATGCTTTACAACTTAGAATGGGGACTTCAAAGACGTTTTGAACATCATGGAGCATGTGAGATGTTCCAAGACTTGAAGTTAATATTTCAAGCAAATGCCCGAATTGAGAGATATGAAGTCTCCAATAAGTTCTATAGCTGCAAGATGGAGGAGAAGAGTTCTATCAGTGAACACTTACTCAGAATGTCTGGGTACTACAATCACATGACTCAACTTGGTTGCAAAGTTGAGGAAGATAGTGTTATTGATAGAGTTCTTCAATCACTGCTACCAAGCTATAAAGGCTTTGTGATGAACAATAATATGCAAGGGATGCAGAAGACAATTCCCGAGCTCTTCGCTATGCTCAAAGCTACAGAGGTAGAAATCAAAAAGGAGCATCAAGTGTTGATGGTTAACAAAACCACTAGTTTCAAGAAAAAGGGCAAGGGAAATAAGGGGAACTTAAAGAAAAATAGCAAGCCAATTGCTAATCCCGCGAAGAAACCCAAGTCTGGAGCCAATCCTGAAACTGAGTGCTTCTACTGCAAAGGGACTGGACACTGGAAGTGGAACTGGCCCAAGTATTTGGCGGATAAGAAGGATGGCAAAGTGAACAAAGGTATATTTGATATACATGTTATTGATGTGCACCTTACTAATGCTCGTAGTAGCACCTGGGTATTTGATACCGGTTCGGTTGCTAATATTTGTAACTCGAAACATGGGCTACAGATTAAACGAAGATTAGCTAAGGACGAGGTGACGATGCGTGTGGGAAATGGTTCCAAAGTCGATGTGATCACCGTCGGCACGCTACCTCTACATCTACCTTCGGGATTAGTTTTAGACCTAAATAATTGTTATTTGGTGCCAGCGTTGAGCATGACCATTAAATCTGGATCTTGTTTGTTGCCAGACGGTTATTCATTTAAATCAGAGAATAATGGTTGTTCTATTTATATGAGTAATATCTTTTATGGTCATGCACCCTTGATGAATGGTCTATTTTTGTTGGATCTCGATCGTAGTGATACACATATTTATAATATTGAAGCCAAAAGATGCAAAGTTGATAATGATAGTGCAACTTATTTGTGGCACTGCCGTTTAGGTCATATTGGTGTAAAGCGCATGAAGAAACTCCATGCTGATGGACTTTTGGAATCACTTGATTATGAATCACTTGGTGCTTGTGAACCATGCCTCATGGGCAAGATGACTAAAACTCCATTCTCCGGAACAATGAAGCAAGCAACTGACTTGTTGGAAATCATACATACTGATGTATGCGGACCAATGAGTGTTGAGGCTCGCGGCGGCTATCATTTTTTCTGACCTTCACAGATGATTTGAGCAGATATGGGTATATCTTCTTGATGGAACACAAGTCTGAAACATTTGAAAAGTTCAAAGAATTTCAGAGTGAAGTAGAGAATCATCGTAACAAGAAAATAAAGTTTCTACGATCTGATCACGGAGGCAAATATTTGAGTTACGAGTTTGGTCTTCATTTGAAACAATTTGGAATAGTTTCATAACTCACGCCACTTGGAACACCACAGCGTAATGGTGTGTCCGAACGTCGTAACCGTACTTTATTAGATATGGTGCGATCTATGATGTCTCTTACCGATTTACCACTATCGTTTTGGGGTTATGCTTTAGAGACAGTTGCATTCACGTTAAATAGGGCACCATCTAAATCCGTTGAGACGACGCCTTATGAACTATGGTTTGGCAAGAAACCCAAGTTGTCATTTCTTAAAGTTTGGGGCTTCGATACTTATGTGAAAAAGATTCAACCTGATAAGCTCGAACCCAAGTCAAAGAAATGTGTCTTCATAGGATACCCAAAGGAAACTGTTGGGTACACCTTCTATCACAGATCCGAAGGCATGATATTCGTTGCTAAGAATGGATCCTTTCTAGAGAAGTAGTTTCTCTAGAAAGAAGTGAGTGGGAGGAAAGTAGAACTTGATGAGGTAATTGTACATTCTCCCAAATTGGAAAGTAGTTCATCACAGAAACTAGTTCCAGTTATTCCTACACCAATCAGTGAGGAAGCTAATGATGATGATCATGAAACTTCAGATCAAATTACTATTGAACCTCATAGGTCAACCAGACTACGTTCCGCGCCAGAGTGGTATGGTAACCCGGTTCTGGAAGTCATGTTACTAGACCATGATGAACCTACGAACTATGAGGAAGCGATGATGAGCCCAGGTTCCGCAAAATGGCTTGAGGCCATGAAATCTGAGATGGGATCCATGTATGAGAACAAAGTGTGGACTTTGGTTGGCTTGCACGATGATCGGCAAGCCATTTAAAATAAATGGATCTTTAAGAGGAAGACTGACGTCGATGGTAATGTTACTTTCTACAAAGCTCGACTTGTTGCAGAAGGTTTTCGACAAGTTCAAGGAGTTGACTACGATGAGACTTTCTCACCCGTAGCGATGCTTAAGTCTGTCCGAATCATGTTAGCATTTGCCACATTTTATGATTATGAAATCTGGCAAATGGATGTCAAAACTGCATTCCTTAATGGATATCTCAAAGAAGAGTTGTATATGATGCAACCAGAAGGTTTTGTCGATCCTAAAGGTGCTAACAAAGTGTGCAAGCTCCGGCGATCCATCTATGGACTGGTGCAAGCATCTCGGAGTTGGAATATACACTTTGATGAGGTGATCAAAGCATATGGTTTTATACAGACTTTTGGAGAAGCCAGTATTTACAAGGAAGTGAGTGGGAGCTGTGTAGCATTTCTAATATTATATGTGGATGACATATTTTTGATTGGAAATGATATAGAATTTCTGGATGGCATAAAAAGATACTTGAAAAAGAATTTTTCAATGAAAGACCTCGGTGAAGCTGCTTATATATTGGGCATCAAGATCTATAGAGATAGATCAAGACACTTAATTGGACTTTCACAAATCACATACCTTGACAAAGTTTTGAAGAAGTTCAAAATGGATCAGTCAAAGAAAGGGTTCTTGCCTGTGTTACAATGTGTGAAGTTGAGTAAGACTCAATGCCCGACCACTGCAGAAGATAGAGAGAAAATGAAAGTCATTCACTATGCTTCAGCCATAGGATCTATCATGTATGCAATGTTGTGTACCAGACCTGATGTGTGCCTTGCTATAAGTTTAGCAGGGAGGTACCAAAGTAATCCAGGAGTGGATCACTAAACAGCGGTCAAGAACAACCTAAAGTACCTAAAAAGAACAAAGGATATGTTTTTTGTTTATGGAGGTGACAAAGAGCTCGTCGTAAATAGTTACATCGATTCAAGCTTTGACACTAATCCGGATGTCTCTAAGTCACAAACCGGATATGTATTTTTGTTGAACGGCGGAGCTGTCAGTTGGTGCAGTTCCAAGAAGAGCATCGTGGCGGGATCTACGTGTGAAGCGGAGTACATAGCTGCTTTGGAAGCAGCAAATGAAGGAGTCTGGACGAAGGAGTTCATATCCGATCTAGGTGTAATACCTAGTGCATTGGGTGCAATGAAAATCTTTTGTGACAACACTGGAGAAATAGCCTTGGCAAAGGAATCCAGGTTTCACAAGAGAACCAAGCACATCAAGAGACGCTTCAACTCCATCCACGATCAAGTCAAGGAGGGAGACATAGAAATTTGCAAGATACATACGGACCTGAATGTTGCAGACCCATTGACTAAGCCTCTTCCACGAGCAAAACATGATCAACACCAAGACTCCATGGGTGTTAGAATCATTACTATGTAATCTAGATTATTGACTCTAGTGCAAGTGGGAGACTGAAGTATATAGTCCCTAGAGGCAATAATAAAGTTTTTATTTATATTTCCTTATATATCATGATAAATGTCGTTTATCCATGCTAGAATTGTATTAACCAAAAAATTGATACATGTGTGATACATAGACAAAACAGAGTGTCCCTAGTATGCCTCTACTAGACTAGCACGTTAATCAAAGATGGTTACGTTTCCTGACCATAGACATGTTTTGACATTTGATCAACGGGATCACATCATTATGAGAATGATGTGATGGACAAGACCCATCTGTTAGCTTAGCATTATGATCGTTTTGTTTTACTGCTACTGCTTTCTTCATGACTTATACATGTTCCTATGACTATGAGATTATGCAACTCCTGAATACCGTAGGAACACCTTGTGTGCTATCAAATGTCACAACATAACTAGGTGATTATAAATATGCTCTACAGGTGTCTCCGAAGGTGTTTGTGGTGTTGTCATAGATTGAGAATAGGATTTGTCACTCCGAGTGTCGGATAGGTATCTCTGGGCCCTCTCGGTAATACACATCATAATAAGCCTTGCAAGCAAACGACTAATGAGTTAGTCATGAGATGATGTATTGCGGAATGAGTAAAGAGACTTGCCGGTAATGAGATTGAACTAGGTATGATGATACCGACTATCAAATCTCGGGCAAGTAACATACCGGTGACAAAGGGAACAACGTATGTTGTTATGTGGTCTGACTGATAAAGATCTTCATAGACTAATAGGAACCACTATGAGCATCCAGGTTCCGCTATTGGTTATTAACCGGAGATGAGTCTCGGTCATGTCTACATAGTTCAGGAACCTGTAGGGTCCGCACGCTTAACGTTCGATGACGGTTGGTATTATGAGTTTGTGTGCTTTGATGTACTTAAGGTTGTTCGGAGTCCCGGATGTGATCACGGACATGACAAGGAGTCTCGAAATAGTCGAGACATGACGATAGATATATTGGAAGGTTATGTTTGGTCACCGGAAACATTTCGGATGAGTTTGGGCATTTTCTGGAGTAGCGGGAGGTTACCGGAACCCCCCGGGAGTTAATGGGCCTTAATGGGCCATGGTGGGAGAGAGGAGGAGGCGGCCAAGTGGGAGGTGTGCGCCCCCCAAGCCCAATCCAAATTGGGGAGGGGGCCGCCCCCCCCCCCCCGTTCCTTCTCTCCTTCTCCCTCTTCCTTCTTCTCCTACTCAAACTAGGGAAGGGGGGAAACCTACTCCTACTAGGAGTAGGAATCCCCCTTGGGGCGCGCCATAGAGAGGGTCGGCCCTCCCCTCCTCCACTCCTCTATATACGGGGGAGGGGCACCCCATAGACACACAAGTTGATTGTTTAGCAGTGTGCGGTGCCCCCCCTCCCTCCATAGATTTCCACCTCGATCATATTGTCGCAGTGCTTAGGTGAAGCACTGGTAACTTCATCAACACCGTCACCTGCTAGGTGGCTTCTCACCCCTCGTTGGTTACCCCAAGTGGAAGGTTTGAGATGCAGTGTAGCAGAAGTTTTCCCTTGGCAATACCAAGGATTGTTTTCCCTGAGACTCCCAGTTTCAACAAGAAAGTGTCAACTGCTAACGGCGCCAGATATTAGCAATCAACGTGGACCTGCACACAGATACAAATAACTTTGCTCCCAACGAGTACAGAGAGGTTGTCAATCCCTCCGGCCTTGTCGTTTACAAAGGATCAAACGCAAGTGATAGTAGTGATAAATATAATGCAATAGTAAGTAAAAGCAGAAAGTAAATAGCGGATGTGATCAATGATGGTAATATGGACCGGAGTCTCATGATGTTCACTAGTGATGTCTCTCTCCCAAAAGACGATAAAACGGCTATGTGAGGTAAACGAATTACAGCTGGGCAATTGACAGGACCATGTGCGCAAACCAATGCTGACTACATTGCAAGAAAGGTTGAGGTTCAAAGAATGGGCGGTACGCCGAGGTAAGTAGACCGAAATCCATCTGCATCTACTACTAATCATCCACCTTGAGATATCTATCCAGAACATCTCGCTGGTATTAAGTTGCGAGTCCCACCCATAGTGTAAACTCAAAGCAACAGACAACTGCATTAAAAGAACCTTGCGTAAAGTAAACAGTCCTTGCACCCGCGGGCACAAGCACCGTTGTTTTCCCCCTTGTGGCAACAGCACATCCCCTAGACTCATGTTTCTGTCACTCAAACTAGTCATCGAGGGGCATGAACCCACAATCGAGCATAACGTTCCCTCTTGGAGTCACTACCTATTACTTGGCCAAAGCAATAAATAACAACGGAGAACATGCAAGAATTACTTACGAACATAAATATAAAAGAGGTAGATCAAATATATTACTCAAGCACAATCTGAACATAATCTCATAATCCATCGCATCCCAGCAAACTCATCATAGCAACAGCATAAGGATTACATATGTGCCTCGATCATGTAGGGCAGCTCACGAGGACTAATTAGTGAAGCACAAGAATGGGAGGAGAACATCACATAGCTACTGGTCATGGACCCATGGTCCAAGGGAGACTACTCACAACTCATCCGGGAGGCGTCCATGGTGGTGGAGAAGCTCCCGGTGGTGATCCTCCCCTCCGGCAGGGTGCCGGGAAGAGTTCTCCTGGTGCTCCCGATCTTGAGAGCGGCGGCGGCGGCGGAACAGAGATGAGATCGCGAAAAAGAGTTCCCGTCTCGAGGGTTTCGGGAGACGCTTTAAATATATGCCAAAGGGGGGCATCAGCGGTGCCTCGGGGGGCCCAGGCGCCCCCCCGGCGCGGCCCAGGGGGGGGGGACGCGCCGCCAGGGCGCCTGGAGCCCTGGTTCCCCCCCGCCCCGGCTGTACTTCGGGAGCACGGTAGCTTCTGGAACGCTGATTTTTTATATAATTTTTCTGGATTTTTCCTGGCAGTTCTCGTAATGTGAAAACCTGAAATACAAAAACAGCCGAAAACAGAAACTGGCACTGGGGTGCACTGAGTTAATAGGTTAGTCCAAATATGATCAAAAGTGTATGGAAGTGTATAAATAACATAGCAATATCACCCAAAAGAGGCATGGAGCAAGCAGAAATTATAGATACGTTTTGGACGTATCAACATCCCCAAGCTTAATTCCTGCTCGTCCTCGAGTAGGTAAATGATAACAAGAATAATTTCTGTGGTGACATGCTATTAACCATATAGGACTTTTACATAGTCATATGACAAAAGCTTACCGAGACAATGAATCTATAGTAATTAAGTTGCCTCATGAGAAAATCACAAAGAACTGAAAGTTTTACAATATGATATTGAAACATCAAATAGATTTGTAATGATCATGATGTGCAAATATGATAAAGTGATATCTAGCTTGCCCCCTTTAGTGAAGCAAAACATAAATGCAGGGGCACCTCCAAGGTTTAAGTGATGACTAGATACAATGATTTCAAAATAAACGATATCACAATCATGCAAAAGACAATGCTACTTTGGGACAATGCACATTACACTCAGAATGACAATCATGCTCTCAGTAGTTGGTGCTTTTAAAAGAAGGTGGAGACTCTCGAACCGTGGCTTTTGTTGGCAAGGTTGAAAACCCGTAATCGGAAACAAAGACAAAACATGTACCAGAGCTCTTGGCTTTTAAAACAGAGGTAATAATTATTTTTTTGATTATGCATGTTTCGTCAACGAATGCTAGCAGACAACTCAATCACTTTTTGAGATGGACAAGTTTCGAGGAACGGCTCCCGAACGAGGACGATCACATCCTCTTAATCTCCTTTGTTTGTCACTGCCAAAGTTTTCTGATTTCTCATGAACAAAGCGTGAAGGAGGGTTTGTTTGTTATATTAATTTTGAGCCAGGCGCACTCAATGCCAGTTCCTTCTTGTATTATGGGTTTGCACATTATACATGCAATCCCGGGGTGAAGCTTGTCCAACTTAAAAAGATCATGAATTAACCACTACTTCCTCATGAACTTACAATAGAGGCACAAAATAAGAATGCTTTTTTTTCTTTGAATAATTTCGAGATGGCACATGCAAGTCTCCGTTAGGAATGGCAGGTAAATACCATGTAGGAAGATATGGTGGACTCATATGGCATAACTGGATTAAAAGGATGTGGATGCACAAGCAGTCAGTCCGCTTAGTACATGCGAAGGTTAGCAAAAGACTGGGAGCGACCAACTAAGAGAGAAATGACGGTCATAATCATGCAGAGCGACAAAGCAACATTGAATCAGGCATGGAAGTTATATCGCTACTCAGAAACAAAAGATCATCAAGGCTTGACAGACTTTCTTTACAGTCTTAAATATGCGTGAGCATACGCCAAGTCAATCAAAATAAATTCTCGAAGGAAGATATTACTAAACCATACCACATCATAGGCAAACAAATCATGTTGGTACTCCAATAACACATTGGAAACCCCCCAGCTATTCGAGACTAACCATAAGAAAACATGAAGTACTAAGCGCCATTATGCACGTAGCATCTTTATCATAGACATATCAACCAATGCAACGGAAGCAAACTCTCTTAATAATATAAGCATGATAACTAAAGAGAGTTCAAGCAACCAACTAAATAAAAGCTCTTTAAAAAGATAAGCATTAATACTAAGAGCAGAACATGATAGTAGCTATTGAAAGACAAAGAACACACACAGCAAAGATAGACATGAAAATTCTATGTTATGTTCTAGGTAGAAGTGGAGCGTGTTTCTCTCCCACATAAAGAAAGCTGAGTTCCGACTTGTTATGAAAAGCTAAAGAAAACTAAAAACAAGACGCTCCAAGCATAGCACATAACACATGAAGTGATAAAAATATAGTGGAACGAAGGACGAACTGATAATGTTGATGGAGAAGGGGATGCATGGGGGCATCCCCAAGCTTAGACGCTTGAGTCTCCTTGAATATTTCTTGGGGGTGCACGGGGGCATCCCCAAGCTTGAGCGTTTGACACTCCTGAATCTTTTTATCATCTTCCCTCGCACACTTGAAAACTCCCTTCATACATAACTCATCATAATCTGATTAGCGAGGTTAGTACCCATAATAAAATAATTATACCTTGCTGGAAATAAGGATATTCTTGAAGGTATACTGTTTCTCAAGAATGCCAAAAGGTTTTTGCAATGAAAAAGCAAGCTCTAGGTTTGCAAAATGAAGGAAAGGCAAAACAGGACAGAATCTGTGAAAAACAGAACAGCAGGTAGTAAATGATTTGTTCGGGGCACTTCTGCAACTCTAATCAAAAAACTCAAAACAGACACACGGAAGACAATTATATAGAGCACGCTTTCGAAAAAATTCAGACCAAAAAGATGATCTGGTGATTTTATACGAATTTTTCTATCCAAGGACAGAATCTGTTTCCTGGACAGCACGTCACAACTTTTGAACTTTCTTGCAATCAGAGGCTATACTTGGCACAAAATTGAAAAGCAAAGATACAATGATGATGCTACTGTAGTAAACAACATCAAGACACGACAAAAGCAAAATAAAATTTTATTCATTGGGCTGCCTCCCAAGAGCGCTTTCTTTTATGCCTTTAAGCTAGGCATAATGCATAGAGATCAAGTTGTATCAATTGAACCATCATCAAGATCATCAAAACGCTATTCAATAATACAACTAGTCTTAAGAGGACTTTCAAATAAAGGCCTCATAGAGATACTTCTAGGGAGAAGACCAAAAGGATAAAAGTCAAGGGAAGATTCATTTATAAATTCATCAAAGAGAGGTGTTTCTTCCAAAGTCTTTACAGTTTCAACCCCTTTGGCAATAGATGGATTATTTTTAGAACGGGAAGCCTTTGGAACGTGAACGAACTTAGGCTCCCTCTTTGCCGGAGTTTCTACCTTTTTGGTTTTGATCGAGGAGAAAGTAGTTCCTAGAGTATCAAATATTTCCTCAATCTTATCTACCCTAGAAGAGTCCAAGTCATGGGATTTGATGGTCTCCAAAGATTTGAAAATTTTATGCATGGAGCTATCAAGCCTATTCAAATTCCCTTGGATCTTACGATCCAACTCATTAATCTTATTAATGTTTGGCATCTCTAATTCTATCTTTTCAAGTTTTTTCATAATGTAAGCTAGAGTGATGTCCTCTTGAATGCTAACAACAGGGGGATTCACAACAAGATTTTCAATAATACTAAGAGACTCCCAAACTGGGGCCTCTAGGAAATTCCCATTGATAGCAGTATCTAGAATAAACCTATTCCAAGAAGTAATTCCAACATAAAAATTTCTAAGCAAGATAGTAGTAGGTTGCTTCTTGGTGGCTCTTTTTTGAGAATCATTAATTCTATACCAAGCATCTTTCAGACTTTCCCCACCTCTTTGTTTAAAGGTGAGAACTTCTACCTCGTCAAAGACAAAAGGACCCGACATAATGACAACTAAAGAATGAGATAACTATTTTTGTGATTTTCGATAAAAGATACTAAAGCAAAAACTGAAAGGTAAACTAACAAGACTAAAAGCAAAGGTAAAAGATAGCGTGCAACTCCCCTATCCTGAAGAGTGGAGTCCCCGGCAACGGCGCCAGAAATTGCTTTGCTAGGTGGTTTCTCACCCCTCGTTGGTTACCCCAAGTGGATGGTTTGAGATGCAGTGTAGCAGAAGTTTTCCCTTGGCAATACCAAGGATCGTTTTCCCTGAGACTCCTAGTTTCAACAAGAAGGTGTCAACTGCTAACGGCGCCAGATATTAGCAATCAACGTGGACCTGCACACAGATACAAATAACTTTGCACCCAACGAGTACAGAGAGGTTGTCAATCCCTCCGGCCTTGTCGTTTACAAAGGATCAAACGCAAGTGATAGTAGTGATAGATATAATGCAATAGTAAGTAAAAGCAGAAAGTAAATAGCGGATGTGATCAATGATGGTAATATGGACTGGAGTCTCATGATGTTCACTAGTGATGTCTCTCTCCCAAAAGACGATAAAACGGCGATGTGAGGTAAACGAATTACAGCTGGGCAATTGCCAGGACCATGTGCGCAAACCAATGCTGACTACATTGCAAGAAAGGTTGAGGTTCAAAGCATGGGCGGTACGCCGAGGTAAGTAGACCGAAATCCATCTGCATCTACTACTAATCATCCACCTTGAGATATCTATCCAGAACATCTCGCTGGTATTAAGTTGCGAGTCCCACCCATAGTGTAAACTCAAAGCAACAGACAACTGCATTAAAAGAACCTTGCGTAAAGTAAACAGTCCTTGCACCCGTGGGCACAAGCACCGTTGTTTTCTCCCTTGTGGCAACAGCACATCCCCTAGACTCATGTTTCTGTCACTCAAACTAGTCATCGAGGGGCATGAACCCACAATCGAGCATAACGTTCCCTCTTGGAGTCACTACCTATTACTTGGCCAAAGCAATAAATAACAACGGAGAACATGCAAGAATTACTTACGAACATAAATATAAAAGAGGTAGATCAAATATATTACTCAAGCACAATCTGAACATAATCTCATAATCCATCGGATCCCAGCAAACTCATCATAGCAACAGCATAAGGATTACATATGTGCCTCGATCATGTAGGGCAGCTCATGAGGACTAATTAGTGAAGCACAAGAACGGGAGGAGAACATCACATAGCTACTGGTCATGGACCCATGGTCCAAGGGAGACTACTCACAACTCATCCGGGAGGCGTCCATGGTGGTGGAGAAGCTCCCGGTGGTGATCCTCCCCTCCGGCAGGGTGCCGGGATGAGTTCTCCTGGTGCTCCCGATCTTGGAAGCGGCGGCGGCGGCGGAACAGAGATGAGATCGCGAAAAAGAGTTCCCGTCTCGAGGGTTTCGGGAGACGCTTTAAATATATGCCAAAGGGGGGCATCAGCGGAGCCTCGGGGGGCCCAGGCGCCCCCCCGGCGCGGCCCGGGGGGGCGCCCACCCGGCGCGGCCCGGGGGGGCGCGCCGCCAGGGCGCCTGGAGCCCTGGTGGCCCCCCCGGCTGTACTTCGGGCGCACGGTAGCTTCTGGAACGCTGATTTTTTATATAATTTTTCTGGATTTTTCCCGGCAGTTCTCGTAATGTGAAAACCTGAAATACAAAAACAGCCGAAAACAGAAACTGGCACTGGGGTGCACTGAGTTAATAGGTTAGTCCAAATATGATCAAAAGTGTATGGAAGTGTATAAATAACATAGCAATATCACCCAAAAGAGGCATGGAGCAAGCAGAAATTATAGATACGTTTTGGACGTATCAACATCCCCAAGCTTAATTCCTGCTCGTCCTCGAGTAGGTAAATGATAACAAGAATAATTTCTGTGGTGACATGCTATTAACCATATAGGACTTTTTCATAGTCATATGACAAAAGCTTACTGAGACAATGAATCTATAGTAATTAAGTTGCCTCATGAGAAAATCACAAAGAACTGAAAGTTTTACAATATGATATTGAAACATCAAATAGATTTGTAATGAACATGATGTGCAAATATGATAAAGTGATATCTAGCTTGCCCCCTTAGTGAAGCAAAACATAAATGCAGGGGCACCTCCAAGGTTTAGGTGATGACTAGATACAATGATTTCAAAAGAGGCATGGAGCAAGCAGAAATTATAGATACGTTTTGGACGTATCATCACCACGTTGTCGTGCTGACGAAACTCTCCCTCGGCCTCAACTGGTTCAAGAGTTCGAGGAACGTCACCGAGCTGAACGTGTGCAGATTGCGGAGGTGCTGTGCGTTCGGTGCTTGATCGGTTGGATCGCGAAGACGTTCGACTACATCAACCGCGTTACTAAACACTTCCGCTTCCAGTCTACGAGGGTACGTGGACACACTCTCTCGCTCGTTTCTATGCTTCTCCTAGATAGATCTTGCATGATCGTAGGATTTTTTTTTTGAATTACTACGTTCCCCAACAATATGGTTATTTAATGTCCCTAAAAGTACATGTTGACTTTATTGAAGATACTAATGTGACAATTAATGTGATTTTATGGGTTATCATAGGGTATAGGGATGGCACCTGTAGGGTTTGGGTACGGGTGGAGCCATCCCATAGCCTTACCCGTCCTATTTCAGCTTACCCATCACCCATACCCATACCCGCTGATGGGTATAATTTCCCCCCATACCCATCACCAGACAGGGCGAATGGGTACCGTAGGTAAAAATACTCACGTTTGCGTAACATAAATTTGAGCAACACAAAATTAGAAAAAACAACATATAATCATAATTTATAAACAACAACACATAATAACATCAGTGCAGGCATATAAACAACAATAGATCATAACAACAACACATTCTATAAACATCAACACTTTCTTGTAAACAACAACACATCAAAATATCAACATATAGTCAAAAGGAGTAGTACAAAGTCGTACATTTTAAACTCACAAACTCACGACAAAGTGTAAGGGTATTTTCTCCGTACTTGGTATATTTTATAAGGGTACATGGGTATGCGGGTATGGGTTATATGATCCCATACCCATACCTGCTCTGCCCGATGGGTTTGACAATTTCCTATTTATATACCCATGGGTAACTTCTTATCCTATACCCTTACCCTAATAGGGTTTTTACCCGCAGGGTATGTGGGTAATGGGTACCCATTGCCATCCCTATTAGGGTATGGATAGTGAGCTTTTATTGAGATATCAATCTCGTAACCAATTATGATCTCAAGCAGCGGAAACCAACCCCTCATTGTTGGTGTCAAAACCGGCAGATCTCGGGTAGGGGGTCCCGAACTATGCGTTTAAGGATCGATGGTAATAGGAGACTGGGGACACAATGTTTACCCAGGTTCGGGCCCTCTCGATCGAGGTAATACCCTACTTCCTTCTTGATTGATCTTGATGAATATGGGTTACAAGAGTTGATCTACCTCGAGATCGTAATGGCTAAACCATAAAAGTCTAGCCTATGTGATTGCTATGATTCTGTTGTCTCTACGGACTAAACCCTCCAGTTTATATATCCACCGGAGGGACCTAGGGTTTGTACATGATCACTTTGCAGAGGAAGGGAAGTATCACACCCGTACTCTAAACTTGCTATTTTACACATATGGGAGTCCTATCCGGATACGGGACATAATATTCATTAATAATCTTCACGGCCCACCAGTCTGGCCCATAAGGAGCGATCCGGCCACCCGAGGACCCCTTAATCTAGGACTCCCTCAGTAGCCCCTGAACCAATCTCCGATGACGATGAGTTCGGCTCGCGTACTATCTTCGGCATTGCAAGGCGCGTTCCTCCCCCCGAACATATTGAAGCAATATTCCCTACAAAAAGGTACTATGTCTGGCTCTGCATGGTTAGTACAACCCTTAGCCTCGAAGGCAAGGTATCGAAAAAAATGGATACTGTGTCTTTACTGACAACTTTTCAGTGAAACATCACGTCTGTCCCATTAATATATCGAACCATTTAATTGGCTCCAGCTACTCATTTCGAGGTATAGCCCCATTGGCACGTATTGTCAAAACAGAGATCGTGCTCGCTTATTATGGGATCCTTATCAATGTAACGTGAGCATCTTAACCGCGCCTTACACACGACCTCGTTGGGAACCGGCGAGGTTTATGGATGGAGTGGGGGGGTGTTTAGCATTCACCGCTTATAAAAGGACTCAAATCTTTCCCTTTGACCCCACGCTCTCCTCAAGCCCTAGCTTTCCAATCTCCCCAACCCAAGTGCCCACAGCTCTTGCGCCCACTCAACTTCTCCACCACCGCCTTCCTTCCTAGCCATGGCTAGATCTGGTTCTAAGAGCAAGTGGGAGGCATCCACGGTCACGGAGAAGACCGTGAAGAACCTCCAGAGCGTGGGCTTTCTCGCCGACGATGTGGCGCATCGAGTCCCCGAAAAGGACCAAGTGATCCCCATCCCTAAGGCAGGTGAGAGGGTTATCTTCCTCTCGCACTTTATTTGGGGGCTGGGATGTCCCCTTCACCCCTTTGTGCGGGGTCTCTTATTTTTCTATGGGCTAGATTTCTGTGATCTAGCCCCAAATTCAATTATCCACATATCCGCTTTTATAGTGGTATGTGAGGCGTTCCTCTGCGTCCCCCACACTTCGGCCTATGGCTCAAAACCTTCAATTTGAAGCCGAAGGTGGTCGACGGGCAGCACGCGGAGTGCGGAGGCGCCATGGTGAGAAAGCTCCCCAACGCCACCTGGCCTAAGGGGGCATTTTTGGAGACGAACAAGGGCTGGCAGCAGGAGTGGTTCTATATCACCGAGCCTTGCGGCGCCAAGTGGGCAGCGGAGCCCACGTTTAGATCGAGACCCCTGGAGAGGCTAACCTCTTGGACTGACAAGAGTCCGGATTGGGGATCTCAGGCGGAGGTGCTGGCGCTCCAAGGCCGCATCTCCAGCATGATTACCAAGGGCACCCAACTCACAAACTTGATTCAGGTAATGCTCGTCCGTCTCGTCCTTCCCTGCCAACGCCGGGACTCCTATCTATGGGAGTTCAATCCGGAAGGGTCCTCGCCCTTGAAGCGTCTCTTCGGCACTACGCACGAAGACATCTGGAAGCATCTCTTCAAGGCCCGGAAGGGATGGCCAGCGGAGTGTGAGGACAAGGGTTTTAGCATCGCGCTCATGGCATCAGAGGTAATTAAAGTTTCAGCCGAGTATATACTCCGTCCATACTTCAATTATAACAAGAGTTAGATATTTTGCGTTCTATCCAGGCCTGGACGAAAAAAGGCAGAGCAGATTTAGTGTCCAACTCGCTTGCCAGAAGACCCAGAGACGCCTCAGCTGATGGCGATGTTGGTCCCGGCCCCGTACAAGGTGCCGGAGAAGAAGGCCATGAAGAAGGGCAAGGAGGTCAAGAGCGACCCCCTCCCTACAGGCCCCGCAAACACTAGGTCCAAGGAAACTAGCTCCCATCTCTCTCCCGAAGAAGAAGAGGAGGAGGAAGAAGAAGAAGACGACTCCCCCGTCCTGACAAAGGGGAGGAAAAGAGCGGCCCCTTCTGACGCGGGCAAGGCTGTGCCCGGGAAGAAGCTAAATCTTCCTGATAGTTCAGACTCATCGTCCGAACACAGTTATTGAGTTCAGCCCAGGATTAAGCCCCTGGCCGAATCGTAAGTATTTAAGCTGCTTATGTTCGGATAATTTTCCTTTTCAACATCTAATATTTATTTCTCTTTTATATAGTCCTCCGCATGAAATCCCCGTGGCTTCAATGTCATCAAGGAATTCTCTGGCGACCGGAGAGACGGAGAGAAATGCGTCGCTATGTGGCTAGTCGCCCATTGTAGGGGATACCGAGGTATCCTCTCTACAAACTCCCCCTCCTCCAGCGGGTGGGAGTGGGGCGGACGAAAGGGCGTCCGAGGTCAATCCCTCAAACGTTGTCGATCAAGGGGGAGTGATCCCCATGGTGACCGAAGACGGGGGGCCCAAGCAATCCGGGGCCCCGCCGAACACTGTTCCAGAGCCAGTGCGGCTCCGGAATCAGGAAATCAGCCGCCGCGATGGGGGGGAGAAGCTGCTCCAACGGCGCCTGCCGTCAATCTGGAGGCGCCAAACACTCTGGAGGGAGCACTGCAAAGTGCTTCCATCATAGAGGAACACCGCACTCTGATGAGTGCGGTCATGGAGAAAAATCAGTCCGTAAAAGGCGAACTGAACAAAGCTTTCAACAGCCTACTAACAGGATTTGAGGTATGCGATGTAATGTTCTTCTAAAGAGAACTTTTTTATTTGATATATATGTTATAACATGGATACTTCGTCTGATTCTGAACAGAATCAGACGAAGTATCCATGTTATATCATATGATAGAGCTGAATTGTGTACTTTTGTGCTTGAACGGGCTTCTCTGGTTGCGGCATCTGTCCGAGCCGTAGAGGTTTCCGAGTTAACTCGGAAGCTTAAACTAGCTGACGAAGAGCTCGACCGCGTCAACAAGCATTTTGATGAAACACAAGGTATGCGGATTTAAGAAATTAAAATTTTAACACACTATATGTGTGGGCGTGAGCTTATTTGTGTTATATGCTCTTATGAAATAGCTGACGCAGCTATGGTTGAGGCCCTGAAGGGCGAACTTGCGACGGCCAAGGAATAGGCCAGAGCAAGCAAGGCAGCCGCTGATAAAGCGGTTGCCGACCTGGAGGCCGAGAAGGCCTTGCGTCAACAGCACGAGTCTCGAGTGGCTGAAGTCGAGGTCGAGCTGCAAGATGCCATTTGCAAATGCGATGCATTGGAGCAGACGAGTTCAAAACAAGCATCCGAACTCACTGCGGCAGTTAATGCTGCCAAGGAGGCGCGGACTGAGTCACGCAGTGCTCAAGAAGAGATAAAACAAGCGTGTCAAATAGCATCTGGTAAGACTTTTCTCTTGCAGAGCATCTTCGGAGGTCAGAGGTATCTTGGGCTGACACGATTGTGGAGTTCTCCAGGCATGCTTGTGGATCTCCCGAGGAGCATTGCCGGCACCGCCCAATACTTCCGAGCCCAGGAGGGGAACATCACAGAGAAGTTGTTCTGGTCGTAGTTTCTTGCGCCAAATCATCCGGTGCCCCTCAATGACCAAATGAAGCAGCTGGTCGAGCTACACAACATGGCGGGTACGGCCATGAAGGATTTGATAGTCCGGCTATGGCCCGCTGATCCAATTCCAAGTAGTTACTTCGGATTGGTGAAGAAGCTCGTCGAAGCGAGTCCGCGGGTCGACGCTATTAAGCGTTCGGTCTGCATAGAGGTGCTCGGATGGCCTTTGCCCACGTGAAGGTGCATTGTGCGAAGATGAAGGCCACGAAGATAGCCACTGCTGGTCCCTAAGAGGGCAAGAGTCACCGCAAGCCCGAAAGGTACTTTGGCGACGTCCTAGAAGGAGCCCGCCTTGTAGAGGGCCAGTGCTCAAACGATATAATCTTTGAATGATTGTATTCGGATTGTAAGGACTAAGGTTATGTGCCGATATATATAAATTTTACACTTTTGTATTATAAGCGACTTTTTCCTCCTGTGCGGCTGTTTATTTAAATTCTGAAAGTTTCCAGTCGTCGGCTTCAGCCCCCATGTAAATATTAGAGTGGTGTTCGATAACACGCATGGATACTCTTTATCCAACGTCTTGGTCCATATAGGAGGTGTGTGTGGAGCAAACCAGGCAATCAGACTACGTGGCTTTATTGCTTTCACTTAGCCATAGGAGCTTGACTAGTGGGGCTAAGTACTAGCCCCACGTGCGTGTAGGGCTTCTGAACTATGGTGCCCGTTTTACGCGGCTGGGCGAAGACCAGCCCCTCGTATAACACGGAGTGGATCTCCATCGATCGTAGTATAACACTAGGTCACCGAATCGCTTGACCGGCTCTCGCTTCATCATGACAGTCAGTTTTCGGCTTTGTCTACTGAGGTACTTAACCAGACTAACCAGAAGTACAATCACAGTAGTTCTCCCTTCACTACCTTAGCCGAACAATGCAGAACGTAAGGTGGTAAGCACAGGCAACCAAACTATAGACCAAAGACATGATTCGGAGTCGATGCATATAATACAATATTCGGGACGCTGAACAGTTCCCTATAGGTGTTTGGACTTTTTGGAGGTATGCTAGGCTGAGTACAGCCCCTGGTATTAAGTCCGGGTATTAAGGCACATGCGGCAATCTGACTTGAGGGTGGAGAACGCAGGTGGTAAATAGAATAAACTCCAAGCGAATTGGAACCAAACTGCTTCTTTTATATCCCGTTTAATACGGCAAGCCGTGAGGTTACAGATCATACCGATAACAGCCTCAGGCATTTTATATGCCAAAAAAGTAAAAGTAAATAAAAGAGAAGAAAAAGGTTTACACAGGAGCTGAATCTAAAAAAGAAATCTCAACACGTGGCCCTGCTGCACGTCTGTGCCTTTTTCTCCTTGGTAATATGTCCTTGAGAAGGAGAATTATGATGGCCACCTGTAAAAAAAAAGGAAAAAACAGGATTCAAGAAAAGAGTATCATGTACAGCCATAAACAATGTGGGTTCCTTTAAACGAACAAGAAAAAGAAGATGTATTTTAGAGTCCGAATAGGGTCAAGTCGAACTATGGACTATTTTTATGCTATGTGCCCCCAGCGCCGCCCAAGGTATTTTAAAGGCATAATTGTGTGCGCGAGGTACGTATGCTACCACCTTATGGGGCAGTCGACAGGGGCGCAACTGCTAATCGAGCTCAGGTTCTTCTAAGCTGCCGCATTGTAGTGCAGACCAGACACGTTTAGACGTGTCTGTGGTCTTGACGACCGATGAACTATTCGGCCTAAATAAGCCGCTTTGGACCTCGGCCGATAGGGCCGCAGTGTCTTCCTCCGTACGGAGTGAGCGCTCCATGTTTCCATTGACCGTGATGATGCCGCATGGTCCATGCATTTTGAGCTTTAAGTAGGCATAATGCGGGACTGCATTAAAGCCGGCGAAGGCCATTCTTTCGAGTAGTGCGTGGTAGCCACTTCGGAACGGAGTGATGTCGAAGATTAAATCTTCGCTACGGAAGTTATCAGGGGAGCCGAATACGACTTCCAATGTTAATGAGCCCGTGCAGCGGGCTTCTATGCCTGGTATCACTCCTTTAAATAGTGCTGTTGGGCTTAATTCTGGACGGGTCTATCCCCATCTTGCGGACAGTGTCTTGATATATCAGATTGAGACTGCTACCGCCGTCCATAAGGACTCTAGTATGATGATATCCATCAATTATGGGGTCGAGCACTGATACGTCCAAAACGTATCTATAATTTCTGCTTGCTCCATGCCTCTTTTGGGTGATATTGCTATGTTATTCATACACTTCCATACACTTTTGATCGTATTTGGACTAACCTATTAACTCAGTGCACCCCAGTGCCAGTTTTTGTTTTCGGCTGTTTTTGTATTTCAGGTTTTCACGTTACGAGAACTGCCAGGAAAAATCCAGAAAAATTATATAAAAAATCAGCGTTCCAGAAACTACCGTGCGCCCGAAGTACAGCCGGGAGGGGGCACCAGGGCTCCAGGCGCCCTGGCGGCGCCCCCCCTGGGCCGCGCCGGGGGGGCGCCTGGGCCCCCCCGAGGCTCCGCTGATGCCCCCCTTTGGCATATATTTAAAGCGTCTTCTGAAACCCTCGAGACGGAAACTCTTTTTCGCGATCTCATCTCTGTTCCGCCGCCGCCGCCGCTTCCAAGATCGGGAGCACCAGGAGAACTCTTCCCGGCACCCTGCCGGAGGGGAGGATCACCACCGGGAGCTTCTCCACCACCATGGACGCCTCCCGGATGAGTTGTGAGTAGTCTCCCTGGGACCATGGGTCCCTGACCAGTAGCTATGTGATGTTCTCCTCCCGTTCTTGTGCTTCACTAATTAGTCCTCGTGAGCTGCCCTACATGATCGAGGCACATATGTAATCCTTATGCTGTTGCTATGATGAGTTTGCTGGGATGCGATGGATTATGAGATTATGTTCCGATTGTGCTTGAGTAATATATTTGATTCACCTCTTTTATATTTACGTTTGTAAGTAATTCTTGCATGTTCTCCGTTGTTATTTATTGCTTTGGCCAAGTAATAGGTAGTGACTCCAAGAGGGAACGTTATGCTCGATTGTGGGTTCATGCCCCTCGATGACTAGTTTGAGTGACGGAAACATGAGTCTAGGGGATGTGATGTTGCCACAAGGGGGAAAACAACGGTGCTTGTGCCCGCGGGTGCAAGGACTGTTTACTTTATGCAAAGTTCTTTTAATGCAGTTGTCTGTTGCTTTGAGTTTACACTATGGGTGGGACTCGCAACTTAATACCAGCGAGATGTTCTGGATAGATATCTCAAGGTGGATGATTAGTAGTAGATGCAGATGGATTTCGGTCTACTTACCTCGGCGTACCGCCCATGCTTTGAACCTCAACCTTTCTTGCAATGTAGTCAGCATTGGTTTGCGCACATGGTCATGTCAATTGCCCAACTGTAATTCGTTTACCTCACATAGCTGTTTTATCGTCTTTTGGGAGAGAGACATCACTAGTGAACATCATGAGACTCCGGTCCATATTACCATCATTGATCACATCCGCTATTTACTTTCTGCTTTTACTTACTATTGCATTATATCTATCACTACTATCACTTGCGTTTGATCCTTTGTAAACTACAAGGCCGGAGGGATTGACAACCTCTCTGTATTCGTTGGGAGCAAAGTTATTTGTATCTGTGTGCAGGTCCACGTTGATTGCTAATATCTGGCGCCGTTAGCAGTTGACACCTTCTTGTTGAAACTGGGAGTCTCAGGGAAAACGATCCTTGGTATTGCCAAGGGAAAACTTCTGCTACACTGCATCTCAAACCTTCCACTTGGGGTAACCAACGAGGGGTGAGAAGCCACCTAGCAAAGCAATTTCTGGTGCCGTTGCCGGGGACTCCACTCTTCAGGATAGCACTATCTTTTACCTTTGTTTTTAGTCTTGTTAGTTTACCTTTCAGTTTTTGCTTTAGTATCTTTTATCGAAAATCACAAAAATAGTTATCTTGCTTGCTTGCTACTATGGGTTCCACCGAGAACACCAAGTTGTGTGACTTCACTAGTCACAACAACGATGACTTTATCTGCACACCTATCACTACACCTGCCACTTCAGCACCTTCATATGAAATTAAACCTGCTTTACTGAACCTAGTTATGAAAGATCAATTCTTCGGTGCTGGAGATGATGCTGCTTTACACTTAAACAACTTTGTTGAACTTTGTGATATGCAAAAGTACCAAGAAATAGATGGTAATATTGTTAAGCTTAAGCTTTTTCCTTTCTCCTTGAGAGGAGGAGCTAAAATTTGGTTTCAGTCTTTGCCTAGAAATAGCATAGATTCATGGGACAAGTGCGAAGATGCTTTTATTGGAAAATACTATCCACCTGCTAAAATTATCCAACTAAGAAGTAACATAATGAATTTTAAACAATTGGATAATGAACACGTTGCCCAATCTTGGGAACGTATGAAATCTCTTATCAAGAACTGCCCTACTCATGGTTTGACTACTTGGATGGTTATCCAAACCTTTTATGCAGGCTTGAACTTTACCTCGGGGAACTTGCTAGATTCGACCGCGGGAGGAACCTTTATGTCAACTACACTTGGTGCTACCACGAAGCTTCTCGATGAGATGATGACCAATTATTCCCAATGGCACACCGAACGCGCTCCAACAGGTAGGAAGGTAAACTCTGTCGATGAGATTTCCTCCCTTAATGAAAAAGTTGACTTGATCATGTCTCTACTTTCGAAGCAATCTTCTGTTGATCCTCGTGATGTTCCTTTAAATTCTTTGATTGCTCAAGAACAAGTAGACGTGAACTTTATCTCTAGGAACAATTTTAACAACAATGCTTATAGGAGTAACTTTGGTAACAATCCTAGACCGTTCCCCTCTAATTCTTATGGGAACAACAATGCTTATCCTAGCACCAAGAACTCCACTACTGAACTAGAGATTATGCTTAAAGATTGCATCACTACCCAAAAAAGCTTTTAATAATAGTGTAGAAGAAAAACTAAACAAACTAGGTGATCTCTCTTTGAAGGTAGACAATTTAGCCAATGAGGTGGAATTGCTTAAAATTAAAACTTCTCCTCTTGAGGAGAGGAAGGTCACTCCTATGAATGCTATTCAAGTGCAAATTAATGAAAATATTAGGATGATGGCTAAACTTAAAGAGAGATGGGCTAGAGAAAGGGAGGAAGAGGATAGAATTAAGAGCCTTCCTACCCACCACACTGTTGCTACTATCCAAGTTGTTGAGGATATCCAAACTCTTAGCACCCAATGCACTCCTGGTCCCATTGGACCTATTAATGGTGATGCTATGAGTATAGAAACTACCAAACAAGTGAACCTAAAGGACACCACTACCACTTTACTTGATGCTAGTGACCTTAATTTTGATAATTGCACTCTTACCGAAGTTATTGATTTCCTTCACAAGATGTCTAGAGACCCCCGCACTAGCACGCTTAACCTTGCCTTCACAGAGCATGTCACTAATGCTCTCATCAAAGCTAGGGAGGAGAAACTTAGAGTAGAAGCCTCCATACCTAGAAAGCTAGAAGATGGTTGGGATCCTATGATAAAAATTAAAATAAACAACTTCTCTTGCTATGCTTTATGTGATATTGTAGCTAGTACCTCCATTATGCCCAAAAGACTATATGATATGCTTAAATTGAAACCTTTTGATTCTTGTTCTTTTGGTGTTCGTCTCGTTGATTCTTCCATAAAGAAACCTTTGGGGAGGATCGACGATGTTCTTATCGTTGTCAATGATAATTATGTTCCCGTTAA
The DNA here is from genome assembly GCA_902687465.1 of Secale cereale. Lineage (NCBI taxonomy): Eukaryota > Viridiplantae > Streptophyta > Magnoliopsida > Poales > Poaceae > Secale > Secale cereale. The sequence continues at coordinate 626,447,478 of LR738712.1, read as the reverse complement.
TTTTACTATTATGGATATTGAATGTGATCCTTCTTGTCCAATTATTTTGGGACGTCCCTTTTTGCGCACCGTTGGTGCTATCATTGACATGAAAGAGGGGAATATAAAATTTCAGTTTCCTCTCAAGAAAGGGATGGAACACTTCCCTCGAAAGAAGATCAAGTTACCTTTTGAGTCCGTTATACGGGCAAGCTATTCTTTTACTCTTGATAAAACTTGATCTATATGCATTATGCCTAGCTTAAAGGCATTAAAGAAAGCACTTTTGGGAGGCAGCCCAATGAATAAAATTTTATATTGCTTTTGTTGTGTCCTGATGTTGTTTACTACAGTAGCATCATCATTGTATCTTTGCTTTTCATTTTTGTGCCAAGTATAGGCTCTAATTGCAAGAAAGTTCAAAAGTAGTGAGGTGCTGTCCAGGAAACAGATTCTGTCCTTGGATAGAAAAATTCGTATACAATCACCAGATCATCTTTTTGGTCTGAATTTTTTGACAGCGTGCTCTATATAATTGTCTTTCGTGCGTCTGTTTTGAGTTTTTTGATTAAAGTTGCCGAAGTGCCCCGAAAAAATCATTTACTACCTGTTGTTCTGTTTTTCACAGATTCTGTCCTGTTTTGCCTTTCCTTCATTTTGCAAACCTAGAGCTTGCTTTTTCTTTGCAAAAACCTTTTGGCATTCTTGAGAAACAGTAGACCTTCAAGAATATCTTTATTTCCAGCAAGGAACAATTATTTTATTATGGGTACTAACCTCGCTAATCAGATTATGATGAGTTATGTATGAAGGGAGTTTTCAAGTGTGCGAGGGAAGATGATAAAAAGATTCAGGAGTGTCAAACGCTCAAGCTTGGGGATGCCCCCGTGCACCCGCAAGAAATATTCAAGGAGACTCAAGTGTCTAAGCTTGGGGATGCCCCCATGCATCCCCTTCTCCATCGACATTATCAGTTCGTCTTTCGTTCCACTATATTTTTATCACTTCATGTGTTATGTGCTATGCATGGAGCGTCTTGCTTTTTAGTTTTCTTTAGCTTTTCATAACGAGTCAGAACTCAGCTTTCTTTATGTGGGAGAGAAACACGCTCCACTTCTACCTAGAACATAACATAGAATTTTCATGTCTATCTTTGCTGTGTGTGTTCTTTGTCTTTTAATAGCTACTATCATGTTCTGCTCTTAGTATTCATGCTTATCTTTTTAAAGAGCTTTTGTTTAGTTGGTTGCTTGAACTCTCTTTAGTTATCATGCTTATCTTATTAAGAGATTTTGCTTCCGTTGCATTGGTTGATATGTCTATGATAAAGATGCTACGTGCATAATGGCGCTTAGTAGTTCATGTTTTCTTATGGTTAGTCTCAAATAGCTGGGGGGTTTCCAATGTGTTATTGGAGTACCAACATGATTTGTTTGCCTATGATGTGGTATGGTTTTGTGACGCCCCCGATTTGTCCGTACACTAATCATGCACGCAAATGTGTACGGCCAAGATCAAGGACTCACTGGAAGATATCACAACACAACTCTAGACACAAATTAAAATAATACAAGCTTTATATTACAAGCCAGGGGCCTCGAGGGCTCGAATACAAAAGCTCGAAAACACAAGAGTCAGCGGAAGCAAAAATATCTGAGTACAGACATAAGTTAAACAAGTTTGCCTTAAGAAGGCTAGCACAAAAGTAGCAATGATCGAAAAGGCAAGGCCTCCTGCCTGGGACCTGTTAACTACTCCTCGAAGCCGAACTCCATGTAGAAACATCATCGGGATCCTCTGTCTCCTGGACTCCACCATCTGGTCGCATCATCCGAGAAGAAGGGACAAAAGAGGAAAAGGGGGAGAAAGCAACCGTGAGTACTCATCCAAAGTACTCGCAAGCAAGGATCTATACTACATATGCAATGGTAACAATGATATGGGTAATATCGGTGGACTGAACTGCAGCAAGCGGGAATAAGAGGGAGATAGCTAATCCAATCGAAGACTACGCTTCTCGTAAACTCCATCTTGCAGCAGAAGATGAGGGTAGCTGGAAAGTAACAAGTATCCTCGCGTCTCGCAGCCTCCGTCTTGAAGCAGTAGAAGGGAAATAGATGGTAAGTTCACCAAGTAACAACGTATAGCATAACCTACTCGGCGATCCTCCCGCACATCACCCTGTGAGAGAGCAACCACCGAGTTATCTCTGGCACTTGTAACGGTGTGTTTTATTAAGTATCCGGTTCTAGTTGTCATGAGGTCGGAGTACAACTCCGGGTCGTCCTTTTACCGAGGGACACGGCTATTCGAATAGATTAACTTCCCTGCAGGGGTGCACCACATAACCCAGCACGCTTGATCCCATTTGGCCGGACACACTTTCCAGGGTCATGCCCGGCCTCGGAAGATCAACACGTCGCAGCCCTACCTAAGCACAGCAGAGAGGTCAGCACGTCGGTCTAAGTCCTAAGCACACAGGGGTCTGGGCCCATCGCCCAATGCACACCTGCACGTTGCGAGGGCGGCCGGTAAGCAGACCTAGCCTCTCCTAATACCAGAGTAGGCTTCCAGTCCAATCCGGCGCGCGCCGCTAAACCGCTGACGTCAAGAAGGCTTCGGCTGATACCACGACGTCGAGTACCCATAACTATTCCCACGTAGCTGGTTAGTGCGTATAGACCAAATGGCCAGACTCAGATCAAATACCAAGATCTCGATAAACGTGTTATTATGACATAACCGCGGACAACGACCAGGGCCAGGCCCACCTGTCACCTAGGTGGTCGCAACCTGCCCTGTCGCTCCGCCACAAAGTAACCATCAGGGGACTGTCGGGAACCCAGGCCCACCACTACCTGTGTGGAACCACCTGCCCCTTCAGCCCCCATATCCGAACCATCATCATGTGTCATGTAAAATGTATGTAGTATATACCCGTGATCACACCCAAGTGATCACGGCCCGATAGAATAGCAGGGCAGACGGACAAGGGTGTAGGGCCAATGATGGTATACTAGCATCCTATACTAAGCATTTAGGATTGCAGGTAAGGTATCAACAATGGTAGCAACAATGACAGGCTATGCAGCAGAATAGGATTATCGAAAGCAGTAACATGCTACACTACTCTAATGCAAGCAGTAGAGAGAAGAGTAGGCGATATCTGGTGATCAAAAGGGGGGGGGGCTTGCCTGGAAGCTCTGCAGACGAAAGGAATCTTCGGAATCGTAGCCGTAGTCGAACACCGAAGCATCAACGGTCTCGGGGTCTATCACAGTATCGGAGTCTACCGAAAATAAGCAACGAAGGGGAAACAAATAAATAACAGAGCAAACAATAGCATCACAAAGCATAACATGGGAATACGCGGTGCTACGTGTGACCTAACGCAGTAGGAGGTGATACTGGCAAGGATGAAAAACATCCGGGAAAGTATTCCCGGTGTTTCGCGTTTTCGGGCAGATGAAACGGAGGGGGGATGTTGCACGTTCGGTATGATAGAGATGTGTGGCGGACGAACGGACCGCGTATTCGGGTTCGTCTCGTCGTTCTGAGCAACTTTCATATATAAATTATTTTCATCCGAGTTACGGTTTAAAAGATATGATTTTCTAAAGTTTTTATTAATTTCTGGAATTTAATTAATTAATTTAATAGATCATTATCCAGAATAGTGCATGCTGACGTCATCATGACGTCAGCATGACATCAGCAGTCAACAGGGGGTTGACTAGGTCAAATTGACGTGTGGGTCCCGCATGTCATAGGAACTAAAACCTAATAAACCTATTAAACAGTTTAATTAGTTAATTAGGTAACTAATGTTTAATTAGTTTAATTAAACAGGATTATTTAAGTTAATTAATATAATTATTAATTAATTAATTAATTAATTAACATTTTTATTTACTTATTATTTATATATATATATTATTTTTTTATTCTTCTTTTTTTTAAACGTTCTGGGGGCGGGCCCCGTTTGTCATAGGCACAGAGGCCTTAGTGGGTTTGGGTCCTGGGCGACGGGTGCAACGGGGAGGAGCCCCGTGTGGCACGGGCGCTGGGCACAGGCCTCGGCCGAGCGGGCGCTGCGGCAGTGGGCGCACGGCCCGGCGCCGTTGAGCGCCGGCGTTTGTGGCCGTGGCCGGAGCAGAGGGAGGTAGGAAACGGCGCAGGGGCGTGGGTGGCGTGCACGCGCTGGGCGAGCGCTAGAGGCGCCGCGGGCGAGCGGGGCGACGCACGCGGGCCGGGGGCGTAGCAGGTAGGGACGGCGAGGTCGGCCACCCCCGACGACGGTGGCAGCTGCGCGAGCAGCAGAGGCGGCGAGCAAGGCGGAGGGGCGGCCAGGTTGGCTCGGGGGCGCGCAGATGGAGGGCTGCGTGCGAGGTGAGCTCGAGCGGGGAGGCCGCGGCAAGGGCGTGGTCGGGCGCGACGGGCGCCGTGGGTGTGCCTCGGCGCGGCCAAGTCACGGGGTGAGTAGAGGGGGGAGAGGTGGCGGCTCACAGGGGACCGGTCGAGGAGGGCAGTGGGCATGGGGTGGTCCGTCGGCGCCATGGTGGTGAGCAGCAGGTCGAGGCGTCGCGGAGGACGAGCAGCCCGGGCGTCACGGTAGCGCCAAGGTGGCGGCCGGCGTCTGCGTCTTGGAGGCGCGGTGTCGAGGGCGAGGGGAACTGGCTCGATCCAGATCGAATCGAGAGGGGGGTGAGGGGGTGGGGAAAGTGGCGACAGGGTTAGGTTTTCCCCCGGGTGGGGATATGGAGGGGAAGTGGGGCACCGACTGGGCCGGCCTGGCTGGCCCAGTGGTCAGCTGGGCCAAGGCCTAGTGAGGGGGGGCTTTCTCTTTTATTTATTTATTCTTTTCTGTTTATTTAATTTGAGTTTTTCTTTTCTTTTATAAATTGCAAATGTTGTATCTAGAATGGTATTCATAAACATGCCACTACCACAAGTAACTAGGTACCTAAAATAAAATAGATGGTAATCATTTATTATTTTAAAAGCATTTAAATAATTGTTTTTGCTACCGTTTTAGTTTCTTTAGTGCATTAGTCTATTTCATAAAAAATGTGGTTTCTCCACCAATATTACTTATGCATGATTTGTCACATACAGAACATTTTAGTTTTGACTTTGGGAAACTTTAACTGTTTGACGTGATTTTAACTTTGAAATTTGAACGGGATTTGTATCATCGCAAGGTTAGTAACAGTAATCGTGTTGACGTGGCATCATTAGCGGAGGGTTACTATAGCTTAACTATCCGGGCGTCACAATTCTCCTCCACTACAAGAAATCTCGTCCCGAGATTTAAGCGGTGGAGTACGGGGGGTGCTGGTAGCGAAAACCTAACGAGTCTTCTCGGTCTTGACTGCCCTTTCGAAGAGGTTGACTCCATGCGTTGATGTCTTCATTTCTCTGCTTCCGGTCATCGTGATCAAGTCGTCATCCTCTCTTCGGGATCTCCATCGTCCTACGAACGCGACCAGGGGGAAAAACTTTGGAGGAACGTATCTCCATGAAGTCTGTGCATACGACGACGAATTCAGAAGTGATACACGAAGTACCCTACGAGTAGTATTTCGGTGAATTCATTGAGTGCACTATACGATGGTACCAAAGTTTCAAATGGGTAGGCAATCATTCGATGCCTAGTCAGAAGCTGGAATGGGGGCTTGAACAACGAGAATAACATGGTGTCTGATTCCAGGATGAATAATGGTATAGAATTTCGCTCGTGAATCACATTCGTACCCAGGTGCAAAGGATACATTAGAATTCGGGTTGTAAAGAAGAGTCAGGTTTCGATCCAGTGGACCTGTGGTTATGGGCCTACCATGTGGGTTGAAATAGGAAGGGTGGTGACATCTTGCACAGCCTCGACAGGGAGGCATGTCAGTGGATAGCTTGTCAGCTATGTCGGCAACAATGTCGGTACCAAGGACGGGGAACAAGGAGAACCATTGTCTTGCTCGTTGAAACGAGGCGGACCGGTAGGCAAAGTTTTCGTCCACCGGCAGTACTGGAATGTTATTAACAATAGAATCAAGGTCGTACTGACAGAGTTGTACAACGAGGTGTTTACATAAGCAGAGAATTATTACTGCTTAGATTATATGTAGATCAAAGAAAGGTTAAACAAACAAATGGAAAGGAAAATTGTGATTACACACAATTATTAGGAGTATATCCTTCCCATTGACAAGCAGAACATGACATACAGGGTAGGAGGGCAAGTACCCAACAATTCAGATAAAGAGGCAAGGATTAAACAAGATGTTACCCACACAACGGTGTTTGGATAACTGACCAAGAAACATTTAGCACTGGGCTTCGAATGCCCTTGTCGAAAATCCAAGTACCATAGACATGCTTCGAGATAGCATTGGTATGGTCTTGGAGCAAAGGTCGGACTTAGATACACAAAGGATTCATCAGGAACAACTTATAGAATAAGTCTTATAATTTCCTCCTGGAAGAATGATTATCCTTGCAAAAGAAAATTATAATGATGGGTCCTCCAGCCAGGGGTGCTGGGCATGACATCATATTACCGGGTCATCAACGGACCAACATTAAAACTCCTGGAAAGTTGTCCCAACCATCATATCTGACCGAGATTCAGATCCGATTGGTGTCATGATAACCCAGACTCAGGATGTTCGAGAAGAAAAGGTGCAACACCAATCGATGAAATGACATTGCAAGATTCTCGAGAAATGAACTATGGGAGTGGGTTCCCGAAACAATAGTTCATCATTAAACCAAGGAGAGGATGAGGAGGTGACTGATGGGCTCAGCGACAATTCATCGAGAATTCCAAACGGATGGATTTCCATAATAATGTGAACAAGAAGATGACACGTGTTGATTCAAATGATATAATGTTGTATGCTCGAGGAAAACATACATCATTAATCATTAGTTGAAAGGTGTGCCTGAAATATGACCTTAGGCAGCAAGGTCAATGTTAGAGTGACGATTCAATAACCAACAGGCTAAGAATGAACTATCGACCGTTAACTTCAAAGCAATAGGGTTGCTAGAATTACAGAACTCAAGCGGCATCGTGAGCATATTGGTATCCCGATTAAAAACAACACGAGGACCAAGGAAGAATGGTGATGGTGAGAAGTATCATCATACCGAGAATTTCTAAGAGGTGGAGCAATTCCCACAACATTCTCGACATAAAAGACATTAATACTTCAAGGCAGAACACAACACTACCTGGAGAGCAAGTTGCAACTATAATGTGGACAAGTTCGCGATGAAAGGAAGTCAAGGGTGTTGTCGATGATATTAAAAATCATCGAGGGCACGGAGGGTATTTCTCATCACGAACACAGTTGACATCTCATAAGTAGTCGAAGTGTTGAAGGTGATCCGACACATTTGTCGGGAGGGTTTCAAGGGGATGCAATCAAACGACAACGGCAATAAGCAAGGGAATGACGAAGCGGCAGGTCATAGAATCAATATATAAGAAGCAAGCTCGGAGCCAAAGTTGCCTTTCAAGACAAACAACATGATGTTGAAAGCCCGACGTAAGTCGTGCTCTCACAGAAGAATTCGTGCACCAGAGAAAGACGAGGTAGCACAGTCAAAGATATCGAGACCAGGATGTACCCGATAGTCTAGGAATAAACCAGATTGAGTTTAAAAATTTTTCAGTAACATTTACTAGGGGTGTTGAATCTTTCGAGCGGAATTGATTTAATAAACGGTGTCCTCGGTTGACGGCAACCTAGAACCCGTAGAGTGACTACGACAAGCAAAGGTATTACTTCATCAAAAGTTCAAAAGGTGTAGTGCAAAGTCATGATATCCTCGAGATATCAGAGGGTAAACTCAAAGGTAGAACACGATAGGAATTGAACTAGGTCATCGACCTATGACAATAGATACTTCAACCTTGCCAAAAATAGACGAGGCACTGGAATGAATTCCCATCGGATATATCAAATCAGGACAACATGGTCGGAACCATAACTCTAGGGAATCAATTCAAGAATGTCAAAAGAATCATACAGCTGGATAATCATTTTGCAAGAAGCTTCTGAGACGGTCTACATAATTTTCATGGGCATGAACACAAAGTTCAAGGTCGACTCCCACTTCTTTAATGCATATCTTTTCATTCACCTCTCGCTTTGATAAAACTGTAGTGTTCGAATTTTATCTGGTAGAACACCGGAAGAGTATGACTTGTGAAAACTTTCGGGTTTTCACGGATTAGGGGAAGGCATAGGTTCAACCCATCGGACATCTTAGTAACATATACCACAAGTTTCAAAAGTAAATATCACAAGCTCGAAAGCAGAGCATGGTTGGCCAAACAGAGGATACAATTTACCAAAGGCATTATGTATCAGGGGAAGAACTCACAAGGTGATTGAATATGAAGGACACGGTCGGATAATAATCCAACAGTGGATCGGGCGATCCACAACGCAGCTGAGGTGAGTATCGGTACTTACTCAGAGGAAGAAAGAATGTAGAGGCATTAGATTCAAGAATCATCTTATTAGTCTGATGCTTAATTGGAAAGAAATTATGGTTTCCAAAATGAAGGATCAGAAGCAGACGCTCTACTCAAGATGGATAAGTCGAAAACACTTAGTTGGACAATCAATAAAGGTTTGATTTGCCGAGAACCAACTCATGTCCGGAATGACGTCTGAGCCGGAAAGATAATTTTATAAAGGATAACCTGATGACTGCGTGCATACACACACATTGAATCAATAGGCTCAAAATGGCCAAGACTATGGATGTTAACGAAGACTACTAGTCATATGGAATTAAGTATAACGCAAGTATGCAAGAATTACTAGAGTAACAGCCAGCAGAGGATTTTCGAAACATCGAAAAGTATTCCGAAGAATTTTGGGAGACATATGAACAATCGAGGAGAACGGGTCCTCGATAATTGTGAGGAAATAACCGTGAGGGTTTTCATGCGAGAAATAAAACTGCAAGACAGTAAACTCAAAGGATTCTCAGGACAACGGAGAATATTTCGAGGCATCTTGTAACAACAAGAGCGACGAAGAATGATCATGAGAATGTTAAGGGCATACAGATATCCATAGGGATATATCGGTGGCAGTGAATTGCAAAGGTGATGAGCACAAGGGTCCCGGGTTAACAGCGGAGAGTATCTTCAGGGTCTTCTGGTGCAGCAGACGATCATCGATCATAAGGTGCTCTCCGGGTGAAAGTGATAGCGAGATCCTAATGTTAGATTTAGCAAAATTCATTTGTCCCGAATAGAAGAGAGATAAGAGTCCCAGAGTATAGACGAGAAGTAAAAGATCCTAATACCACCCAATGGTGTTGCGGGCCCGTAAGCCACACAATAAGTTAGTAAATTTGTTTTTCAAAGACTAGACTCAACTTCGGCCAAGGAGTTGGAAAGAGGGATTCCTACAGGCAGTCGGCTCTGATACCAACTTGTGACGCCCCCAATTTGTCCGTACACTAATCATGCACGCAAATGTGTACGGCCAAGATCAAGGACTCACTGGAAGATATCACAACACAACTCTAGACACAAATTAAAATAATACAAGCTTTATATTACAAGCCAGGGGCCTCGAGGGCTCGAATACAAAAGCTCGAAAACACAAGAGTCAGCGGAAGCAAAAATATCTGAGTACAGACATAAGTTAAACAAGTTTGCCTTAAGAAGGCTAGCACAAAAGTAGCAATGATCGAAAAGGCAAGGCCTCCTGCCTGGGACCTGTTAACTACTCCTCGAAGCCGAACTCCATGTAGAAACATCATCGGGATCCTCTGTCTCCTGGACTCCACCATCTGGTCGCATCATCCGAGAAGAAGGGACAAAAGAGGAAAAGGGGGAGAAAGCAACCGTGAGTACTCATCCAAAGTACTCGCAAGCAAGGATCTATACTACATATGCAATGGTAACAATGATATGGGTAATATCGGTGGACTGAACTGCAGCAAGCGGGAATAAGAGGGAGATAGCTAATCCAATCGAAGACTACGCTTCTCGTAAACTCCATCTTGCAGCAGAAGATGAGGGTAGCTGGAAAGTAACAAGTATCCTCGCGTCTCGCAGCCTCCGTCTTGAAGCAGTAGAAGGGAAATAGATGGTAAGTTCACCAAGTAACAACGTATAGCATAACCTACTCGGCGATCCTCCCGCACATCACCCTGTGAGAGAGCAACCACCGAGTTATCTCTGGCACTTGTAAGGGTGTGTTTTATTAAGTATCCGGTTCTAGTTGTCATGAGGTCGGAGTACAACTCCGGGTCGTCCTTTTACCGAGGGACACGGCTATTCGAATAGATTAACTTCCCTGCAGGGGTGCACCACATAACCCAGCACGCTTGATCCCATTTGGCCGGACACACTTTCCAGGGTCATGCCCGGCCTCGGAAGATCAACACGTCGCAGCCCTACCTAAGCACAGCAGAGAGGTCAGCACGTCGGTCTAAGTCCTAAGCACACAGGGGTCTGGGCCCATCGCCCAATGCACACCTGCACGTTGCGAGGGCGGCCGGTAAGCAGACCTAGCCTCTCCTAATACCAGAGTAGGCTTCCAGTCCAATCCGGCGCGCGCCGCTAAACCGCTGACGTCAAGAAGGCTTCGGCTGATACCACGACGTCGAGTACCCATAACTATTCCCACGTAGCTGGTTAGTGCGTATAGACCAAATGGCCAGACTCAGATCAAATACCAAGATCTCGATAAATGTGTTATTATGACATAACCGCGGACAACGACCAGGGCCAGGCCCACCTGTCTCCTAGGTGGTCGCAACCTGCCCTGTCGCTCCGCCACAAAGTAACCATCAGGGACTGTCGGGAACCCAGGCCCACCACTACCTGTGTGGAACCACCTGCCCCTTCAGCCCCCATATCCGAACCATCATCATGTGTCATGTAAAATGTATGTAGTATATACCCGTGATCACACCCAAGTGATCACGGCCCGATAGAATAGCAGGGCAGACGGACAAGGGTGTAGGGCCAATGATGGTATACTAGCATCCTATACTAAGAATTTAGGATTGCAGGTAAGGTATCAACAATGGTAGCAACAATGACAGGCTATGCAGCAGAATAGGATTATCGAAAGCAGTAACATGCTACACTACTCTAATGCAAGCAGTAGAGAGAAGAGTAGGCGATATCTGGTGATCAAAAGGGGGGGGGGCTTGCCTGGAAGCTCTGCAGACGAAAGGAATCTTCGGAATCGTAGCCGTAGTCGAACACCGAAGCATCAACGGTCTCGGGGTCTATCACAGTATCGGAGTCTACCGAAAATAAGCAACGAAGGGGAAACAAATAAATAACAGAGCAAACAACAGCATCACAAAGCATAACATGGGAATACGCGGTGCTACGTGTGACCTAACGCAGTAGGAGGTGATACTGGCAAGGATGAAAAACATCCGGGAAAGTATTCCCGGTGTTTCGCGTTTTCGGGCAGATGAAACGGAGGGGGGATGTTGCACGTTCGGTATGATAGAGATGTGTGGCGGACGAACGGACCGCGTATTCGGGTTCGTCTCGTCGTTCTGAGCAACTTTCATATATAAATTATTTTCATCCGAGTTACGGTTTAAAAGATATGATTTTCTAAAGTTTTTATTAATTTCTAGAATTTAATTAATTAATTTAATAGATCATTATCCAGAATAGTGCATGCTGACGTCATCATGACGTCATCATGACGTCAGCATGACATCAGCAGTCAACAAGGGGTTGACTAGGTCAAATTGACGTGTGGGTCCCGCATGTCATAGGAACTAAAACCTAATAAACCTATTAAACAGTTTAATTAGTTAATTAGGTAACTAATGTTTAATTAGTTTAATTAAACAGGATTATTTAAGTTAATTAATATAATTATTAATTAATTAATTAATTAATTAACATTTTTATTTACTTATTATTTATATATATATATTATTTTTTTATTCTTCTTTTTTTTTAAACGTTCTGGGGGCGGGCCCCGTTTGTCATAGGCACAGAGGCCTTAGTGGGTTTGGGTCCTGGGCGACGGGTGCAACGGGGAGGAGCCCTGTGTGGCACGGGCGCTGGGCACAGGCCTCGCCCGAGCGGGCGCTGCGGCAGTGGGCGCACGGCCCGGCGCCGTTGAGCGCCGGCGTTTGTGGCCGTGGCCGGAGCAGAGGGAGGTAGGAAACGGCGCGGGGGCGTGGGTGGCGTGCACGCGCTGGGCGAGCGCTAGAGGCGCCGCGGGCGAGCGGGGCGACGCACGCGGGCCGGGGGGGCGTAGCAGGTAGGGACGGCGAGGTCGGCCGCCCCCGACGACGGTGGCAGCTGCGCGAGCAGCAGAGGCGGCGAGCAAGGCGGAGGGGCGGCCAGGTTGGCTCGGGGGCGCGCAGATGGAGGGCTGCGTGCGAGGTGAGCTCGAGCGGGGAGGCCGCAGCAAGGGCGTGGTCGGGCGCGACGGGCGCCGTGGGTGTGCCTCGGCGCGGCCAAGTCACGGGGTGAGTAGAGGGGGGAGAGGTGGCGGCTCACAGGGGACCGGTCGAGGAGGGCAGTGGGCATGGGGTGGTCCGTCGGCGCCATGGTGGTGAGCAGCAGGTCGAGGCGTCGCGGAGGACGAGCAGCCCGGGCGTCACGGTAGCGCCAAGGTGGCGGCCGGCGTCTGCGTCTTGGAGGCGCGGTGTCGAGGGCGAGGGGAACTGGCTCGATCCAGATCGAATCGAGAGGGGGGTGAGGGGGTGGGGAAAGTGGCGACGGGGTTAGGTTTTCCCCCGGGTGGGGATATGGAGGGGAAGTGGGGCACCGACTGGGCCGGCCTGGCTGGCCCAGTGGTCAGCTGGGCCAAGGCCTAGTGAGGGGGGGCTTTCTCTTTTATTTATTTATTCTTTTCTGTTTATTTAATTTGAGTTTTTCTTTTCTTTTATAAATTGCAAATGTTGTATCTAGAATGGTATTCATAAACATGCCACTACCACAAGTAACTAGGTACCTAAAATAAAATAGATGGTAATCATTTATTATTTTAAAAGCATTTAAATAATTGTTTTTGCTACCGTTTTAGTTTCTTTAGTGCATTAGTCTATTTCATAAAAAATGTGGTTTCTCCACCAATATTACTTATGCATGATTTGTCACATACAGAACATTTTAGTTTTGACTTTGGGAAACTTTAACTGTTTGACGTGATTTTAACTTTGAAATTTGAACGGGATTTGTATCATCGCAAGGTTAGTAACAGTAATCGTGTTGACGTGGCATCATTAGCGGAGGGTTACTGTAGCTTAACTATCCGGGCGTCACAGGTTTAGTAATATCTTCCTTCGAGAATTTATTTTGATTGACTTGGCGTATGCTCACGCATATTTAAGACTGTAAAGAAAGTCTGTCAAGCCTTGATGATCTTTTGTTTCTGAGTAGCGATATAACTTCCATGCCTGATTCAATGTTGCTTTGTCGCTCTGCATGATTATGACCGTCATTGCTCTCTTAGTTGGTCGCTCCCAGTCTTTTGCTAACCTTCGCCTATACTAAGCGGAATGACTGCTTGTACATCCACATCCTTTTAATCCAGTTATGCCATATGAGTCCACCATATCTTCCTACATGGTATTTACCTGCCATTCCTAACGGAGACTTGCATGTGCCATCTCGAAATTATTCAAAGAAAAAAAGCATTCTTATTTTGTGCCTCTATTGTAAGTTCATGAGGAAGTAGTGATTAATTCATGATCTTTTTAAGTTGGACAAGCTTCACCCCGGGATTGCATGTATAATGTGCAAACCCATAATACAAGAAGGAACTGGCATTGAGTGCGCCCGGCTCAAAATTAATATAACAAACAAACCCTCCTTCACGCTTTGTTCATGAGAAATCAGAAAACTTTGGCAGTGATAAACAAAGGAGATTAAGAGGATGTGATCGTCCTCATTCGGGAGCCGTTCCTCGAAACTTGTCCATCTCAAAGAGTGATTGAGTTGTCTGCTAGCATTCGTTGACGAAACATGCATAATCAAAAATAATAATTATTACCTCTGTTTTTAAAGCCAAGAGCTCTGGTACATGTTTTGTCTTTGTTTCCGAGTACGGGTTTTCAACCTTGCCAACAAAAGCCACGGTTCGAGAGTCTCCACCTTCTTTTAAAAGCACCAACTACTGAGAGCATGATTGTCATTCTGAGTGTAATGTGCATTGTCCCAAAGTAGCATTGTCTTTTGCATGATTGTGATATCGTTTATTTTGAAATCATTGTATCTAGTCATCACTTAAACCTTGAAGGTGCCCCTGCATTTATGTTTTGCTTCACTAAAGGGGGCAAGCAAGATATCACTTTATCATATTTGCACATCATGTTCATTACAAATCTATTTGATGTTTCAATATCATATTGTAAAACTTTCAGTTCTTTGTGATTTTCTCATGAGGCAACTTAATTACTACAGCTTCATTGTCTTAGTAAGCCTTTGTCATATGACTATGAAAAAGTCCTATATGGTTAATAGCATGTCACCACAGAAATTATTCTTGTTATCATTTACCTACTCGAGGACGAGCAGGAATTAAGCTTGGGGATGTTGATACATCCAAAACGTATATATAATTTCTGCTTGCTCCATGCCTCTTTTGGGTGATATTGCTATGTTATTCATACACTTCCATACACTTTTGATCATATTTGGACTAACCTATTAACTCAGTGCACCCCAGTGCCAGTTTCTGTTTTCGGCTGTTTTTGTATTTCAGGTTTTCACGTTACGAGAACTGCCAGGAAAAATCCAGAAAAAAAATATAAAAAATCAGCGTTCCAGAAACTACCGTGCGCCCGAAGTACAGCCGGGGGGGGGCACCAGGGCTCCAGGCGCCCTGGCGGCGCCCCCCCCCCCCCTGGGCCGCGCCGGGGGGGCGCCTGGGCCCCCCGAGGCTCCGCTGATGCCCCCCTTTGGCATATATTTAAAGCGTCTCCCGAAACCCTCGAGATGGAAACTCTTTTTCGCGATCTCATCTCTGTTCCGCCGCCACCGCCGCTTCCAAGATCGGGAGCACCAGGAGAACTCTTCCCGGCACCCTGCCGGAGGGGAGGATCACCACCGGGAGCTTCTCCACCACCATGGACGCCTCCCGGATGAGTTGTGAGTAGTCTCCCTTGGACCATGGGTCCATGACCAGTAGCTATGTGATGTTCTCCTCCCGTTCTTGTGCTTCACTAATTAGTCCTCGTGAGCTGCCCTACATGATCGAGGCACATATGTAATCCTTATGCTGTTGCTATGATGAGTTTGCTGGGATCCGATGGATTATGAGATTATGTTCAGATTGTGCTTGAGTAATATATTTGATTCACCTCTTTTATATTTATGTTCGTAAGTAATTCTTGCATGTTCTCCGTTTTTATTTATTGCTTTGGCCAAGTAATAGGTAGTGACTCCAAGAGGGAACGTTATGCTCGATTGTGGGTTCATGCCCCTCGATGACTAGTTTGAGTGACAGAAACATGAGTCTAGGGGATGTGCTGTTGCCACAAGGGGGAAAACAACGGTGCTTGTGCCCGCGGGTGCAAGGACTGTTTACTTTACGCAAAGTTCTTTTAATGGAGTTGTCTGTTGCTTTGAGTTTACACTATGGGTGGGACTCGCAACTTAATACCAGCGAGATGTTCTGGATAGATATCTCAAGGTGGATGATTAGTAGTAGATGCAGATGGATTTCGGTCTACTTACCTCGGCGTACCGCCCATGCTTTGAACCTCAACCTTTCTTGCAATGTAGTCAGCATTGGTTTGCGCACATGGTCCTGTCAATTGCCCAGCTGTAATTCGTTTACCTCACATAGTTGTTTTATCGTCTTTTGGGAGAGAGACATCACTAGTGAACATCATGAGACTCCGGTCCATATTACCATCATTGATCACATCCGCTATTTACTTTCTTATCTATCACTACTATCACTTGCGTTTGATCCTTTGTAAACTACAAGGCCGGAGGGATTGACAACCTCTCTGTACTTGTTGGGAGCAAAGTTATTTGTATCTGTGTGCAGGTCCACGTTGATTGCTAATATCTGGCGCTGTTAGCAGTTGACACCTTCTTGTTGAAACTGGGAGTCTCAGGGAAAACGATCCTTGGTATTGCCAAGGGAAAACTTCTGCTACACTGCATCTCAAACCTTCCACTTGGGGTAACCAACGAGGGGTGAGAAGCCACCTAGCAAATTACAAAAACAAGGATTTAAACAAAGTGGGTTAAGGCAAACTAGTCAACTCACTTACCTAAGGCATAAACTTGCATCAAAACTTGGAAAATAAATTTCTACACATGCATGCAAGCTCATCTACACAGCACCAAGAACTACTAAATACTCACAAATGAAGCCACCAACCAAAAATCTAATTGGAGGGGTGGAGGAGTTACATACCAGGGAGTATTTGTTCAAAATCTCAGCTCAAATGATAGGCTGTAGAGAGAGATCGAAGAATCGCCTCCAAGAGCAGCAAGAACGCAAGAACAAGTTCAAAACTCGTGTTTTTGGAGAGAAAGAGAGAGAGAGAGGAAGAAGACTTACCTGGAGGGGGGCCTTGTGGGCCCCAGGCGCCCTGTGGGCGCGGCCAGGGGGCAGGCCGCGCCAGCTGGCCGCCTGGGCCACTGGTGGGTCCCCCTGGTCGGCCCCAGGTACCGCTGGGTCACTCCCGGGATGGAAATTTTTATTTTTATTTTTCTGGAATTTTTCTGAAAACTTCACTGTTAAAAAGTTTTCGAGGTTCAAAAAGCTGCAAGACTTTTTGGAAACTTGAAGCAGTGATTAGTATTGTGAAGCTTCAAAACATAAACACTTGGTAAAGCAAGGAGAACAAAAACTAAAACAAATGAAAACATAACAAGCTCAACTTTTTATCTATATAAAACATGTTCACTAGTAAGGTTGATCAAGTCTTACCAACAAACAGGCGATATATAGGGCAAAAGTCTCACCTCTTACGAAGTGATCACTGCACCTTTATTTTAATGGACATTGTCCCCACCATAATAGTTTTGTATTTGTGGTGCACATGTAGTGGGCAGTCCCATTCTCCAATCTTCACGGTCTCGATATTTTCTATAGAGTTGAGGCCATGCCTCCTGTCGGTCTTCTTTGGAAAATACACCGTGTGTTCTTTATCATTCACATTGAAGGTAACCTTCCCTTTATTGCAATCAATAATAGCACCAGCGGTGTTAAGAAAAGGTCTACCAAGAATAATGGACATGCACCCATCCTCGGGCATGTCAAGCACAACAAAATCAGTAAGGATCAAACAATTAGCAACTTCTACAGGGACATCCTCACAAATACCTATCGGAACGGCGGTTGACTTGTCAGCCATCTGAAGAGAGATATCTGTAGGATTTAGTTTCTCCAAACAAAGCCTCTTGTAAAGAGAGAAAGGCATAACACTCACTCCTGCTCCAAGATCACATAAAGCAGTTTTGACATAATTATTCTTTATGGAGCAAGGAATGGTGGGTATACCTGGATCACCAAGCTTCTCAGGAATCTAGCCACTGAAAGAGTAGTTAGCAAGCATAGTAGATATTGCTTCATTAGGAACTTTTCTTTTATTAGTGACAATATCTTTCATATATTTTGAATAGGGAGGTAACTTAATAGCATCAGTCAAAGGGATTTGAAGAAAAAGAGGTTTAATCCACTCACAAAACTTATTGTAATGCTCTTCTTCTTTAGATTTGATAGACTTACCTGGAAAGGGCATGGGTTTCTGTATCCATGGTTCTCTTTTCTTTCCATGTCTTCTTGCGACGAAGTCTTCTCTAGTGTACCTCTTACGTTTGTCAGGTGCTTCTTCTTCTCGAACTTCAGGCGGATCATTCTTCTCATTATCCTTACCTTCAGGTTCGGCACCGTTTTCAGTCTCAGCATCGGAGATAGATACACTGTTGGGATCAACAGCTGGCTCTTCATCTGTAATAGGATCATTGGAATTGTCAGCCTCCTTATGTTTCTTCTTCTTGTTCTTTGGAGAGCCAACAATTTCTTCTTCCTGCATTTGAGAATCTTGCTCGATTCTCCTCGGATGCCCCTCTGGATAGAGAGGATCTTGAGTGCTAGTTCCTCCTCGGGTCTTAATCCCGAAGGCCTGCAAATCATCTTGTTTGGCGTTGTTAGCAAGCAAATCTTTTTGCACATTAGAAATTTGTTCAAGCTGAGTTTGAACCATATGAAAATGCTTCACAAGACATTTAACATCATTAACTGTTCTACCTAGAACATCAAGCAAACTTTTGATAGCAAGGGAATCATCATGCAATTGACTTTGTATCCTCTCATTAAAATGATTTTGTTTCATAATAAAATTATCAAACTCATCTAAACATTGATCAGGAGGCTTACCACGAGGGATGTCACTTGCGTTGAAATCTAAAAGAGAGTGTACCTCTACCATAGGAGGGTGAGTGGTAGGCTCACACAACTTCTCAATAGGGGGTAGATTCTTCACATCTTCAGTTTTAATACCCTTCTCTTTAATAGACTTCTTTGCTTCTCGCATATCTTTGGGGCTTAGAACAAACATGCCCCTCTTCTTTGGTGGTGGAAGTCGTTCAGGGACGGACCAATCTTCATGGTTTTTGGCAATCCTGCCCATCAAATCCTCTGCATCGTCCGGTGTTCTTTTCCTGAAAACACAACCAGCACAACTATCCAAATAGGACCTGGATTCATCAGTTAGACCAGCATAAAATATATCGATTAATTCATTCTTAGGGACTCCATGTCCTGGTCTAGCCCGAATCAGACCACAGTACCTCCCCCAAGCTTTAGGGAGGTGCTCATCCTGCAACTGTTAAAAGCTATAAATTCTTTGTAAAGCAGCATATTGCATATGAGCAGGAAAGTACTTATCAACAAAAGAGTGAGCTAAGTCTTGAGGACTCTTAATGGAACCACATGGGAGTGAATCATACCATGTTTTAGCACCTTCCTTCAAAGAGAAAGGAAGAAGCTTAGTCACATAAAAGTTTCGTTTCTTCTCATCCGTGGTAAACAAGCCACCCAACTCAGTGAGTTTGGTCAGGTGTGCAATAGCATCATCATTTTCTCTGCCATAAAAGGGGTCAGCTTCAACCATAGGTATAAGTGAAAGATCAACAGAGAAATCATAATCAGGATCATCAATGCATATAGGAGATGTAGCAAATTCAGGATCAGGAACGGTCTTGTTCTTCAAAGAGTGTTTTTCAAGCAGCTTCTTAATAGCTTCAGGGTTAGAGCCGGCAAACTCTGTCAGTTCCCTGCATAAATCATCATCAAGCATAATGTAATCATCATCAAGGAGTCTCTCCTTGAGTTTACTCAAATCAGGATAATCATAAGTTCCACCAATAGGGTAGCGAGTAACAGGAATTTCAATTCCAGACTTTTTTGCAGCAGCAGCGATCTGTTTCTCAAGAGCATAACCAAGTGAACTAATATCATCAAGAGTAGTAGAAGCATCATCAAGAGTATCGGACATAGTAACAGATTCAGTAGGAGCATCATGTGGTGGCGGTGAGGCAAACTTACTCATAACAGAAGGTGAATCAAGTGTAGCACTAGTGTTCAGAACAGTACCTCTTCTTGTAGTGGATAGTAAGATCGGAACCTTGGGGTCTCCTTTCTTACCCATAGCGGATGAAGTGCAGCAGGTAGGATACTTCAAGTAGACTTGTAAATATTGCTATGCTCCCCGGCAACAGCGCCAGAAAACGGTACTTGATAACCCTCAACCGTAAGGGATCGAGATAGTCTTCACGGGTAAGAATAACCCAATTTATTGATTCGACACACGGGGAGCCAAAGAGTATTTATAAGCTTTGACAGTTGAGTTGTCAATTCAACCGCGCCTGAAATATACTTACTTGCAACAAAAGATTAGTGGTAACGGTGATATGATAGTGATGGTGATGATAGTAAAAGTAAACAGCAAAAGTAGCAACTAGTAACCAGCAGGATTTAAAACACTGTAGGCTAGGGAGATGGATGGTTGGGCGCTGCATGGATGAGATATATCATGAATCTAACTTGGGGCAAGGCACACAGAAAAGTAATGATCATCTAGGCAAATATCGAACATTAGGCATGTATCCCATAGGTAGTTGTACGTGCTTGCAATAAGAACTTGCACAACATCTTTTGTCCTACCATCCCGCTACGAACGGGGCCAAAAGGAACTTATGGAGATTAAGGTGCTCCTGTCAAAGAGCACCGGAACAAAGCAATAAACTCAATGGATACATGTAATCCTCAAACTACGGACCATCCCCTTTGGTGTCCCAAGCTATCACTTTTGGGATCGCCGGTTCCGGACCGTAATAGGTGCAAACAACTCATAGATAGGATCAAGAACACAAATATATTCATGCAAACACATATGGTTCAGATCTGAAATCATGGCACTCGGGCCCTAAGTGACAAGCATTAAGAGTAACAAGTTGAAGCAAAGATGATAAACACCATAGTAGATGATAGGCAACATGCCCCCAACGATCTGATAAACTATTACATGATCTAACTCATCCAATCCCTACCATCCCCTTTGCCTACAGCAGGGAATTACTCACACATGGAAGGAGAAGTCATGGAGGGAGGATGGAGTGGTGATGATGATGACGATGGCGACGATCTCCCCTCTCCGGAGGCCAAATCAGCCTCCAGATTAGCCCTCCCGAAGAAGAACAAAGGGTGGCGGCGGCTCCGCGACGAAAACTGGGAAAACAACTCCTGATCTCGGGTTTTCTCGTCACGGGCTAAATACGAGTCAAAGTAGGGCACCAGGGGAGGTGGGGCCCACCCAGGCGGCCTGGCGCGGCGGCCAGGGGTGGGGCCGCCTGGGCAGGGCGCCTGGAGCCCCCCTGGCCCATCTTCTGGCACAAGGTTCCCTCGGGTGCGTGGATTTTCTGTGATTTTTCGTGGAATTTTCTGAGACACCTAAAAATCCGTTTTCCTGCACACAATAAAACCATACAGGCAGCTCTGCTGAAAACAGCGTCAGTGCGGGTTAGTTTAGTTCAAATCATGCAAGAATGAGGTCAAAACAATAGCAAAAGTGTTTGGAAAAGTAGATACGTTTGAGACGTATCAACTCCCCCAAGCTTAGCATATTGCTTGTCCTCAAGCAATTCAGTTTAACGAACTGGACGCGACAAAGAAAACTTTGACAAACTCTTTTGCTTCATTAGATGTATATAAGCATGTACTACGAAAAGAGTCTAGCAAGTATTGAAACAATGCTATGAGGACAATGCACGAAGCAATCCTCCTTTCAAGTGACCAATCACAAATACCTAAAAGTAAATAATATACTACTGAAAATCAAGACAATATTACATTGCAAATAGCTTGAGCATATTAGAGTGGTATCTCGCTAGCCTCCATGAGTGAAGCAAAACATAAATGCAGAAACTCCTCCAGAGTTTTAAAGGAGACTAGAACTAAGAATTTCAGAATAAATAATATCACAAGCATGCAGAAGACAATGTAATACTTTGGGACAATGCAAATTACACTCAGAATGACAATTATGCTCTCCTAGTTGGTGCTTTGAAGAAAGAAGGTGGAGACTCTCGAACCGTGGAATTTGATGGCGAGGTTGAAAACCCGTGGTCGGAAACAAAAACTAAACATGTACCAGAGCTCTTGGATTTAAAAACAGAGGTAAAAATGTTTTTGAGAGGTGCATATTTCGTCAACGAATGCTAGTAGATAACCCAATTACTTCTTGAGCTGGACAAGTTTCGAGAAACGGCTCCCGCACGGGGACGATCACATCCCCTTAATCTCCTTTGTTTATCACTGCCAAAGTTTTCTGATTTCTCATGAACAAAGCGTGAAGGAGGGTTTGTTTGTTGTATTATCTTTTATGAGCCGGGCGCACTCTATGCCAGTTCCTTCTCGTATTAGGGGTTTGCAGATTAGACATGCAATCCCGGGGTGAAACTTGTCCAACTTAAAAAGATCATGAATTAACTACTACTTCCTCATGAGCTAAAACAGAGGCACAAAAAGAGAAATGCTTTTGATTAATTTCGAGATGGTACACGAAAGTCTTCGTTAGGAATGGCAGGTAAATACCATGTATAGGAAGGTATGGTGGACTCATATGGCATAACTGGTTTAAAGGATTTTGGATGCACAAGCAGTCAGTCCGCTTAGTACAGGTGGAGGTTAGCAAGAGACTGGGAGCGACCAACTAGAGAGCAATAACGGTCATAATCATGCAGAGCGACAAATCAACATTGAATCGGGCATGGAAGCGATATAATTATTCTGAAACTCAAAGATCATCAAGGCAGAGCAGACTTTTTAGTC
The DNA here is from genome assembly GCA_902687465.1 of Secale cereale. Classification (NCBI taxonomy): domain Eukaryota; kingdom Viridiplantae; phylum Streptophyta; class Magnoliopsida; order Poales; family Poaceae; genus Secale; species Secale cereale. The sequence goes on along the minus strand of LR738712.1, from coordinate 626,425,177 downwards.
TTAAACATGTGTAAACATGTGCCAAGTCAATCCAAGAATTCTCCAAAGGGAAATACCACCTTAGTATCACTACAAGGATAACCCCTATAAAGCAACAGAAAGTCTACAACATTTTCACTATATGTTGCAAATTTTACAATAGATACGGATATAGAGGTTGCAGTATATGTGTTGCAGATTTACAGCTCATCACCCTACGGTGGTACACATGTATATGGAAAAAACAGAGAAGAGGATAATGACGCGTAGAAACAGAGCCCTGATTCCCCTCATCTACCCAAATCGCTGCCTCCGCGCCTCGTCTCCCTCCTCCGACCCACCTTGTCGTCGGCCCTCCCCCTTCCCTCCTCCGACCCACCTTGCCGCCGGCTCTCCCCCCTTCCCTCCTCCCGCCTTGCAACTCCGGAGGCTGCCGGATCTGCCGCATCCCATCCACCCATCCCTTTCTTGTCCCATCTCTCTCCCTTCACGCGTGTCCTCGCCGTGCCACCTGCGGCGGCTCATTCAGGCCATGTCCGGCAAACTCCGCCATCGCGAAGCACAGCCCGAGATCCCCTCGCGCCGCGGGGCCCCTCCCATCCTGCTTGATCCGGCGCTCGCGACTATCAAAATCCACCCGCAACCCTCCCCCATGGCTAGGGTTTCGAGCGTCGGCTCCGCCGCCGGTGGCCTTGTCATCCTCCTCTAGTCCGGTGAGTGCATCACTTCCTTGGCTTCGTCCTCTCTGCCCCCCTTTCTCTAACCTCTGTTCTTCACTTTTCCTATAGATGTGCAGGGAGGAACGACCAGTGGATAGCCTTGTTGTTGCTCGGGATGAAACAGCCATGTAGCTTCGTCCTTCTTTGCCTCCTCTGGCTTCAGGTGAGTTGGTCCAATCCTCCTCTCTGCCCTTGTTCGTGTAGCGGTAGTGACTTTAAATCAACCCCGAGTTGCATATTATTTCCAGGGCAACATTTTAGGGAACAGTTCTCTTTCCAGTAAGCGATTCTGAAGCCCACATACATCTTAGAGAAGCAACCAGTGTGTTTGAGGCAATTTGTATAGCAAACACCTAGGTATGGTTAAAAATCAGGCCATGTTCTAATTAATACAGTATATCCCCAAGGCCCCAATTCTTTTTCTTTTACAATCTTTAATATTCTGCTGTTTCAGGTTTTGTCCGTGCAAAAATCCAACGTATATCCTTTAGGCTAATTACTAAATCAATGTAATGATGGTTCATGCGGCGGCGGAGGTGTAGCGACGGCAGTTTGAAGCAGATTAGGTAGTCGTAGGCGTCTTCGCGGCCAGGCTGTCTGAGTGAATGAACTGGCGGCTTGGCGATTCATCAACGTATATCCTTTAAGCTCATAACAGAAGAAAGAACCATGCAATCGACTTGATCACTATTGTTTTATCAAGGAAAAAATATCTATTTTGTACGCGTGTATTGATGAGTACTCCTCTTGACGCAATTCTGTTGTAGGGAGTGGCATCATCCAGCTGGGGTGGTCTGCAGCTATGATCGCCTCCAGCAGCAGCACATAATCAAACTTCCAAATAGTAGTGTTGCACTGCTACCTCTGGCCAGCCATTTCACTTTTATGTTTATAGGTGGATTAACACAATCATTTAATGTGTTTCTTATCTAGAAGATTTGAGTGATGTACGTGTTTATTGCAGAAAATATTTCTGAATGAAGCTTTGCATATATAAGATAGATATTCATGTACATTATAGCTTTAGTTTTTTTTGTTAACTCGAAAGTGTGGTTTACTTTTTTTAACTGAACTCATTAAAGCATGTGATTCATTTGGGTTTTCTAGATAGCTAATTTGAGGAGAACACAAGATTTAGACTCCTGCTATGTAATTAAAGGAAATCATAATATTGACCAATATCTTCTGTATATTTACAAAACCCGGATCCCTGACTTTTTCGTATAAATTATAATCTAGGAACTTCATTTATAGGAATGATAAATAGTATGTATAAATTCCTTTATTGAAATAAGTTTATGGCAGCCATGTCCAAACCAACACAAGTACACATGTAATATTTCCCGGTTAGTCTAAAGTATGCTTCTTTTAGAATTTATGGTTCTAAGATTTTTTTCTTACATAAAAATGTTCCAGTTATATATGGCAACCTGAAATTGTCTAGCCCGTGCAGACGCATGAGTTGATGACTAGTCTAACTAACTTGAGGATAAATTCGTTGATCCTAGTAACTAGGACACATGGAACCAGAGGAATATAGCTTGCTCTTCTTTTATTAAGTAGGAATGGAACTTGATGAAGCTTTACTTGTGTTGCGCTGTTCTGAGATGCATGCGACACTTGCAGCCTTTTCCCCTTGATTTTGCAGCTGCATGCAACAACTCGATGTAGGGGGACGCCGTGGAGCAAGTCATGGATGCCATGGAAGGTATACTCTCTCCCTCTCCCTATCGTGCTACTGCTTGTTGTGTCCACGACCATTGAGCCGTGCTAGGTTCTATGATGCTATCCATGCAAATTTATAAGATTTGGAGCTGTAGGTTTCACACAAAACAGTTTGACTGTAGGTGTACAAAATTAGCAATGGATCTCTAGGCTGGTGATGACCATGTAAATTTGTTTCAGTGGATTGGTTTTTCCAAAGCATGGTGAGCACATGTAGGTTTGTCTGTTTCCTATTGGATGACTGAAACCAACTAGAGCTAAATGTTTTTGTTCAGTTTTAGATGGTTTTAGTCTGTTTCATGTTGGATGACTGAAACCAACTAGAGCTAAATGTTTTTATTCGGTTTTGGATGACTAAAACCGTTTTGGTTCATTTTGTTAACCAACGGAGAAGAGAAGTGGTACTGTCACTCACATTGCCCTTGAATGCACAGCAACACTTAGGCTACTGTCCATATAATTTTATTGAGCCATGTTGCTCTGCAGGCTGTGTCATATATTGTGTCGTCTGGATTAGTCATCCATGAAAACTCACACCCATGCTGGGTTTTTTTTTTGAGAAAACGCAAAAGGCTTTCGCGTTTCATTATATTGAAAAGGGAACGTTGGTATCTTTTCCTAACCGTAATAGGGAGCTAGCTCTTGCTATAGTTGTATTTGTTGGGGAACGTAGTATTTTAAAATTTTCCTACGATCACGCAAGATCTATCTACCAGATGCATAGCAACGAGAGGTAAGAGTGTGTCTACGTACCCTCGTAGACCGGAAGCGGAAGCGTCAAGTGACGCGGTTGATGTAGTCGAACTTCTTCGCGATTCAACCGATCAAGCACCGAACGTACGGCACCTCCGCGTTCAGCACATGTTTAGCTTGATGACGTCCCACGAGCTCTTGATCCAGTTGAGCTTCACGGGAGAGTTTCGTCAGCACGACGGCATGGTGACGGATATGATGTATTTACCGGCGTAGGGCTTCACCTAAGCACTGCAACGGTATGACCGAGGTGTGTTTCTGTGGAGGGGGGCACCGCACACGGCTGGAACAACTCAACTTGTGTGTCTTTGGGTGCCCCCCTGCCCCCGTATATAAAGGAGCAAGGGGGAGGCCGGCCGGCCCTTCCTATGGTGCGGCTAGGGTGCAATCCTACTAGGAATAGGATTGCAATCCTATTCCTAGTAGGAGTCCACCAATAAGGAAGAGAGGGAAAGGAAAAGAGGGAGAGGTGGCGCCCCCCCCCCCCCCAATCCTAGTCCAACTAGGATCCCTAGGTGAGGCGCCGGCCAGCCTCTATGGGCTGCCTCTCTCCTTTCCTTAAGGCCCACTATGGACCATCCCCCCTCGTAGGGGGTTCCGGTAACCCCCTCCGGCAATCCCGTTAAATCCGAAACTTTTCCGGAACACTTCCGGTGTCCGAATATAGTCGTCCAATATATCAATCTTTATGTCTCGGACATTCCGAGACTCCTCGTCACGTCCGTGATCTCATCCGGGACTCCGAACTACCTTCGGTACATCAAAACTCATAAACTCATAATACCGATCGTCATCAAACGTTAAGCGTGCGGACCCTACGGGTTCGAGAACTATGTAGACATGACCGAGACTCATCTCCGGTCAATAACCAATAGCGGAACCTGGATGTTCATATTGGCTCCTACATATTCTACGAAGATCTTTTATCGGTCAAAACCGCATAACAACATACGTTGTTCCTTTTGTCATCGGTATGTTACTTGCCCGAGATTCGATCGTCGGTATCTCTATACCTAGTTCAATCTCGTTACCGGCAAGTCTCTTTACTCGTTCCGTAACACATCATCTCGTGACTAACTCATTAGTATTTTGCTTGCAAGGCTTATTGTGATGTGTGTTACCGAGAGGGCCCAGAGATACCTCTCCGACACTCGGAGTGACAAATCCTAATCTTGATCTATGCCAACACCACGAATACTTTCGGAGACACCTGTAGAGCATCTTTATGATCACCCAGTTACGTTGTGACGTTTGATAGCACACAAGGTGTTCCTACGGTATTCGGGACTTGCATAATCTCATAGTCATAGGAACATGTATAAGTCATGAAGAAAGCAATAGCAGTAAAACTAAACGATCATAATGCTATGCTAACGGATGGGTCTTGTCCATCACATCATTCTCCTAATGATGTGATCCCGTTGATCAAATGACAACTCATGTCTATGGCTAGGAAACATAACCATCTTTGATCAATGAGCTAGTCTAGTAGAGGCATACTAGGGACACTCTGTTTTGTCTATGTATTCACACATGTACTAAGTTTCCGGTTAATACAATTCTAGCATGAATAATAAACATTTATCATGATATAAGGAAATATAAATAACAACTTTATTATTGCCTCTAGGGCATATTTCCTTCAGTCTCCCACTTGCACTAGAGTCAATAATCTAGCTCACATCGCCATGTGATTTAATACCGATAGTTCATATCGTTATGTGAATAATACCCATAGTTCACATCTCCATGTGACCAACACCCATAGTGTTTTCTAGAGTCAATAATCTAGTTCACATCGCTATGTGATTAATACCCAAGAGTAATAAGGTGTGATCATGTTTTGCTTGTGAGAGAAGTTTAGTCAACGGGTCTGTCACATTCAGATCCGTATGTATTTCGCAAATTTCTATGTCTACAATGCTCTGCATGGAGCTACTCCAGCTAATTGCTCCCACTTTCAATACGCATCCAGATTGATACTTAGAGTCATCTGGATTTAGTGTCAAAGCTTGCATCGGCGTAACTCTTTACGACGAACTCTTTATCACCTCCATAATCGAGAAACATTTCCTTAGTCATCCAATTACTAAGGATAATTTTGACCGCTGTACAGTGATCTACTCCTGGATCACTATTGTACCCCCTTGACAAACTCATGGCAAGGTACACAACATGTTTGGTACACAGCATGGCATACTTTATAGAACCTATGGCTGAGGCATAGGGAATGACTTTCATTCTCTCTATATTTTTCTGCCGTGGTCTGGCTTGAGTCTTACTCAACTTCACACCTTACAAGTCAGGCAAGAACTCCTTCTTTGACTGATCCATTTTGAACTACTTCAAAATCTTATCAAGGTATGTACTCATCGAAAGTCTTATCAAGCGTCTTGATCTATCTCTATAGATCTTGATGCCCAATATGTAAGCAGCTTCACCAAGGTCTTTCTTTGAAAAACTCCTTTCAAATACTCCTTTATGCTTTCCAGAAAATTCTACATCATTTCCAATCGACAATATGGCATTCACATATACTTATCAGAAAGGTTGTAGTGCTCCCACTCACTTCTCGTAAATACAGGCTTCACCGCAAGTCTGTATAAATCTATATGCTTTGATCAACTTATCAAAGCGTATATTCCAACTCCGAGATGCTTGCACCAGTCCATAGATGGATCGCTGGAGCTTGCACATTTTGTTAGCACCTTTAGGATTGACAAAACCTTCTGGTTGCATCATATACAAGTCTTCTTTAATAAATCCATTAAAGAATGCAGTTTTGTTATCCATTTGCCAGATTTCATAAAATGCGGCAATTACTAACATGATTCGGACAGACTTAAGCATCGCTACGGGTGAGAAAGTCTCATCGTAGTCAACTCCTTGAACTTGTCGAAACCCTTTCGCAACAAGTCGAGCTTTGTAAACAGTAACATTACCGTTTGCGTCGGTCTTCCTCTTGAAGATCCATTTATTTTCGATGGCCTGCCGATCATCGGGCAAGTCAACCAAAGTCCACACTTTGTTCTCATACATGGATCCCATCTCAGATTTCATGGCCTCAAGCCATTTTGTGGAATCTGGGCTCATCATCGCTTCCTCATAGTTCGTAGGTTCATCATGGTCTAGTAACATGACTTCCAGAACTGGGTTGCCGTACCACTTTGGTGCGGAACGAACTCTGGTTGATCTACGAAGTTCAGCAGAAACTTGATGTGAAGTTTCATGATCATCATCATTTGCTTCCTCACTAATTGGTGTAGGAATCACTGGAACGAGTTTCTGTGATGTACTACCTTCCAATTCGGGAGAAGGTACAATTACCTCATCAAGTTCTACTTTCCTCCCACTCACTTCTTTCGAGAGAAACTCCTTCTCTAGAAAGGATCCACTCTTAGCAACAAAGACCTTGCCTTAGGATCTGTGATAGAAGGTGTACCCAACAGTTTCTTTTTGGGTATCCTATGAAGATTTACTTCTCCGATTTGGGTTCGAGCTTATCATGTTGAAACTTTTTCACATAAGCATCGCAGTCCCAAACTTAAAGAAATGACAGCTTAGGTTTCTTGTCAAACCACAGTTCATACGGTGTCATCTCCACGGATTTAGATGGTGCCCTATTTAACGTGAATGTAGCTGTCTCTAATGCATAACCCCAAAAGCGATAGTGGTAGATCGGTAAGAGACATCATCGATCGCACCATATCTAATAAAGTATGGTTATGACGTTCGGACACACCATTACACTGTGGTGTTCCAGGTGGCGTGAGTAGTGAAACTATTTCACATTGTTTTTATTGAAGGTCAAACTCGCTAACTCAAATATTTTACCTCTACGATCATATCGTAGAAACTCTTATTTTCTTGTTACGATGATTCTCCACTTCACTCTGAAATTCTTTGAACTTTTCAAATGTTTCAGACTTGTGCTTCATTAAGTAGATATACCCATATCTGCTCAAATCATCAGTGAAGGTCAGAAAATAACGATACCTGCCGCGAGCTTCAACACTCATTGGTCCGCATACATCAGTATGTATGATTTCCAACAACTCTGTTGCTCGCTCCATGGTTCCGGAGAACGGAGTTTTAGTCATCTTGACCATGAGGCATGGTTCGCAAGCACCAAGTGATTCATAATCAAGTGATTCCAAAAGTCCATCACTATGGAGTTTCTTCATGCGCTTTACACCAATATGACCTAAACGGCAGTGCCACAAATAAGTTGCACTATCATTATTAACCTTGCATCTTTTGGCTTCAATATTATGAATATGTGTATCACACGATCGAGATCCAACAAACCATTTTCATTGGGTGTATGACCATAGAAGGTTTTATTCATGTAAACAGAACAACAATTATTCTCTAACTTACATGAATAACCGTATTGCAATAAACATGATCAAATCATATTCATGCTCAACACAAACACCAAATAACACTTATTTAGGTTCAACACTAATCCCGAAAGTATAGGGAGTGTGCGATGATGATCATATCAATCTTGGAACTACTTCCAATACACATCGTCACTTCATCCTTTAACTAGTTTCTGTTCATTATGCAACTCCCATTTCGAGTTACTACTCTTTAGCAACTGAACCAATATTAAATACCGAGGGGTTGCTATGAACACTAGTAAAATACACATCAATAATCTGTATATCAAATATACCTTTGTTCACTTTGCCATCCTTCTTATCCGCCAAATATCTAGGGCAGTTCCACTTCTAGTGACCATTTCCTTTGCAGTAGAAGCACTTAGTTTCAGGCTTGAGTTTAGCTTTGGGTTTCTTCACGGGAGTGACAACTTGCTTGTCATTCTTCTTGAAGTTCCCCTTCTATCCCTTTGCCCTTTACTTGAAACAAGTGGTCTGGTTAACCATCAACACTTGATGCTCTTTCTTGATTTCTACCTTCGCCAATTTCAGCATCGTGAAGAGCTCGGGAATTACTTTCGTCATCCCTTGCATATTATAGTTCATCACGAAGTTCTACTAACTTGGTGATAGTGTCTAGAGAACTTTGTCAATTACTATCTTATCTGGAAGATTAACTCCCACTTGATTCAAGCAATTGTACTACCCAGACAATCTGAGCACATGCTCACTGGTTGAGCTATTCTCCTCCATCTTGTAGGCAAAGTAATGTCAGAGGTCTTATACCTCTCGACGAGGGCATGAGTATGAAATACTAATTTCAACTCTTGGAACATCTCATATGCTCCGTGGCGTTTCAAAACGTTTTTGAAGTCCCGGTTATAAGCCGTAAAGCATGGTGCACTAAACTATCAAGTAGTCATCATATCGAGCTTTTGTCAAAACGTTCATAACGTCTACATCTGCTCCTGCAATAGGTCTGTCACCTAGCGGTGCATCAAGGACATAATTCTTCTGTGCAGCAATGAGGATAATCCTCAGGTCACGGAACAATTCCGCATCATTGCTACTAACATCTTTCAACTTGGTTTTCTCTAGGAACATATAAAAAATAAACGGGGAGCAACATCGCGAGCTATTGATCTACAACATAGATATGCTAATACTACCAGGACTAAGTTCATGATAAATTAAAGTTCAATTAAATCATATTATTAAAAGAACTCCCACTTAGATAGACATCCCTCCGGTCATCTAAATGATCACGTGATCCAAATCAACTAAACCATGTCCGATCATCACGTGAGATGGAGTAGTTTCAATGGTGTACATCTTATGTTGATCATATCTACTATATGATTCACGCTCGACCTTTCGGTCTCCAGTGTTCCGAGGCCATATCTGCATATGCTAGGGTCGTCAAGTTTAACCCGAGTATTCTACGTGTGCAAAACTAGCTTACACCCGTTGTATTTGAACGTACAGCTTATCACACCCGATCATCACGTGGTGTCTCGGCACGACGAACTTTCGCAACGGTGCATACTCAGGGAGAACACTTATACCTTGAAATTTAGTAACGGATCATCTTATAATGCTACCGTCGTTCTAAGCAAAATAAGAAGCATAATAAGATAAACATCACATGCAATCAAAATATGTGACATGATATGGCCATCATCATCTTGTGCTTTTGATCTCCATCTCCAAAGCACCGTCATGATCACCTTCGTCACCGGCGCGACACCTTGATCTCCATCGTAGCATCGTTGTCGTCTTGCCAACTATTGCTTCTACGACTATCGCTACCGCTTAGTGATAAAGTAAAGCAATTACATGGCGATTGCATTTCATACAATAAAGCGACAACCATATGGCTCCTGCCAGTTGCCGATAACATTACAAAACATGATCATCTTATACAAAACCGTATAACTCATCATGTCTTGACCATATCACATCACAACATGCCATGCAAAAACAAGTTAGACGTCCTCTACTTTGTTGTTGCAAGTTTTACGTGGCTTCTACGGGCTTAGCAAGAACCGTTCTTACCTACGCATACAAAACCACAACGATGTTTCGTCAAGTATGTGTTGTTTTAACATTCACAAGGACCGGGCGTAGCCACACTTGATTCAGCTAAAGCGAGAGAGACAGACACCCGCCAGTCACCTTTAAGCAACGAGTGCTCGTAACGGTGAAACCAGTCTCGCGTAAGCGTACGCGTAATGTCGGTCTGGGCCGCTTCATCTCACAATACCGCCGAAGCAAAGTATGACATGCTGGTAAGCAGTATGACTAGTATCGCCCACAACTCATTGTGTTCTGCTCGTGCATATCATCTACGCATAGACCTGGCTCATGATGCCACTGTTGGGGAACGTAGTATTTTAAAATTTTCCTACGATCACGCAAGATCTATCTACCAGATGCATAGCAACGAGAGGGAAGAGTGTGTCTATGTACCCTCGTAGACCAGAAGCGGAAGTGTCAAGTGACGCGGTTGATGTAGTCGAACTTCTTCGCGATTCAACCGATCAATCACCGAACGTACGGCACCTCCGCGTTCAGCACACGTTCAGCTTGATGACGTCCCACGAGCTCTTGATACAGTTGAGCTTCACGGGAGAGTTTCGTCAGCACGACGGCTTGGTGACGGATATGATGTATTTACCGGCGTAGGGCTTCGCCTAAGCACTGCAACGGTATGACCGAGGTGTGTTTCTGTGGAGGGGGGCACCGCACACGGCTGGAACAACTCAACTTGTGTGTCTTTGGGTGCCCCCCTGCCCCCGTATATAAAGGAGCAAGGGGGAGGCCGGCCGGCCCTTCCTATGGTGCGGCTAGGGTGCAATCCTACTAGGAATAGGATTGCAATCCTATTCCTAGTAGGAGTCCACCAAGAAGGAAGAGAGGGAAAGGAAAAGAGGGAGAGGTGGCGCCCCCCCCCCAATCCTAGTCCAACTAGGATCCCTAGGTGGGGCGCCGGCCAGCCTCTATGGGCTGCCTCTCTCCTTTCCTTAAGGCCCACTATGGACCATCCCCCCTCGTAGGGGGTTCCGGTAACCCCCTCCGGCAATCCCGTTAAATCCGAAACTTTTCCGGAACACTTCCGGTGTCCGAATATAGTCGTCCAATATATCAATATTTATGTCTCGGACATTCCGAGACTGCTCTTCATGTCCGTGATCTCATCCGGGACTCCGAACTACCTTCGGTACATCAAAACTCATAAACTCATAATACCGATCGTCATCAAACGTTAAGCGTGCGGACCCTACGGGTTCGAGAACTATGTAGACATGACCGAGACTCATCTCCGGTCAATAAACAATAGCGGAACCTGGATGTTCATATTGGCTCCTACATATACTACGAAGATCTTTTATCGGTCAAAACCGCATAACAACATATGTTGTTCCTTTTGTCATCGGTATGTTACTTGCCCGAGATTCGATCGTCGGTATCTCTATACCTAGTTCAATCTCGTTACCGGCAAGTCTCTTTACTCGTTCCGTAACACATCATCTCGTGACTAACTCATTAGTCTTTTGCTTGCAAGGCTTATTGTGATGTGTGTTACCGAGAGGGCCCAGAGATACCTCTCCGACACTCGGAGTGACAAATCCTAATCTTGATCTATGCCAACACCACGAATACTTTCGGAGACACCTGTAGAGCATCTTTATGATCACCCAGTTACGTTGTGACGTTTGATAGCACACAAGGTGTTCCTACGGTATTCGGGAGTTGCATAATCTCATAGTCATAGGAACATGTATAAGTCATGAAGAAAGCAATAGCAGTAAAACTAAACGATCATAATGCTATGCTAACGGATGGGTCTTGTCCATCACATCATTCTCCTAATGATGTGATCCCGTTGATCAAATGACAACTCATGTCTATGGCTAGGAAACATAACCATCTTTGATCAATGAGCTAGTCTAGTAGGGGCATACTAGGGACACTCTGTTTTGTCTATGTATTCACACATGTACTAAGTTTCCGGTTAATACAATTCTAGCATGAATAATAAACATTTATCATGATATAAGGAAATATAAATAACAACTTTATTATTGCCTCTAGGGCATATTTCCTTCAGTATTTGTGATCCTAAATTTAAAATTGATGGTGCTGAAATTAAAAATGAATTATGTAGTGCATGTGGATGTGGCACTTGTGAAAACTCAAGATTTGGTACGTAGTCACCAAAACAACAATACTCTTGGTAATGCATGAAAAACAAAGATTGCATGACCTTCTACCTTTGTACGTGTGTAATATCTTGCCTCTATCACTACTTGGATCATGTCAATCCATTGCGTGTTAATAGTTCATTGTGTTGTTTTCTTTGTAGATTCAAAAGATGCATGGATGATATGGGTGCGTGGCAAGTATACTGCAATGATGATGGTGATGATGATGATGATGTTCCAGATCATGATGATGATGATGGATGCTTCCAGATTTAGTTAGTTGTAGGGATGCTATTTCTGTTGGATGATGTTCCTACGTTATGTTTTAGGGATGTTGATGTATGATTTTTGTTTAAGTTTCTGTTAAGAAAATATTCATATCAAGAAAATATTCAGATTCTGCATCACATTTGGATGATGTCCTGTAATGCCCACTATTGTAATCCAACAGTTTTATCCAATATATGATTTCTTCCTCTTGTGAGTATATTCTCTTATTTGTTGAGCACTAATTCAATTGCTGGAAATATATGTATAATATTGTTCACATTATATATGTAACAACATTTGAAGCGTTGCAAATTCTCTTTTGCTAAGCAATGACATCTGGATTCCTGTATATAAGCACCAACGTATAAAAGTGTTGTGGAAGTCGGTTTTATGTGTTGTACTCTTGCAAAGGTTCATTTTACCAACGAAGGTATAAGCGTTGCGTTATGCGCTAGCAACACTGGATAAGGCTACGCATCCCAAACCGTTGGTAAAGACACTTACAACGCATATATGGACTTTTAGATACGGAAAGATGCGTTGCTAGAGGTGGGTTCCTGTTGTGGTGTATACCAAACTATGAACAGGGCAATGCATGTAAATCATTTCAATAACACATTATATACTCTAGCTATTCGAGACTAGCCACAAGGAAAGCATGAACCACTGGGAGAGCATTGTAAACATAGCACTATGTCGCTACAAGCTGGTCTCTAGATCAGAAGTACATGCATATGTACAAAAGTAGAAACAGGAAGAGTTCATACCGGTTTTCCTTTGTTGCTTCCCTTCAGTCGATCTTCGTCATTACTGCCTCGTCACTTGCACGATTGAACGTAGGAAATATAATTAAATGCCATCACGGACTCGAGCTGAACTCTGAAAACAAAGCAAACTAAAGAGAGAAAGGAAATCTTTTTGGATTATTTCAAAGGTTGAACGAAAGCAAAAGAAAGAGAAAATCTTTTTGTAGTTTTTGCAAAGAAAGAAATAAAGTAGAACGGGCAAAAACCTCGAAAAGATCAAAGCGAATAAAATGGATAATACAATGGAAAAGTGAGAAGGGCACGTACTCCCCCAAGCTTAGGCTTTTGTCCTAAGTTGGTAGTAGCTACTGCCCCCAGGAGCCTCCTGCTCCGGGGGAATGGTGGTGAGTCCAAGGGTCGTAGAATGATTCCGGCGCGTACACCGAACTCCTCGGATCCTCCCACGAGGAAGGGTCCGTACTCCAAGCAGAGGAAGACCCTTCACCAAACTGGGTGACGGTCTCCCCCTGAAAAGGTGGTAACTCACCGTGCTCCTCCTCGTCGGGCACAACCCCCTCCATGGGGTTATGAAACTGATGCTGGGCCATGAACTCATCGAACTGGATAACATCAAAGGACCATCCGTTCCCGCTAGAAAAATCAAACAAAAGAGGTGCAGGTAGACGGATCTCGCGTTCCGCGGTAGTTCCGAAACGCAAGATGTAAACAAGAATATCAAGCTCAGAAGTCATGGTAACAAACTTATGCCTTTTCATAGCAGCAAGATCAAAACTTAAATAAGTAAAAGGCTTATCATCAGGGTGTGGGGTGCCTTTAAGATATTCCAAGATAAGTGTGGCATAAACACCACCAAATAAATCTCCCCTGTTACCGTTCATAGCAAGGCGTCGAGCAATTAAGGCACCCAGATTATAATCAAACCTCCCTGAGAGGGCGGCTGCCAGGATAGCAATATCCGGCGCAGAAATGTTGCTCGTGTTGTCACGAGCTAACACCCCTCTAGCAACATAATATGCAAAATACCTGAGGTGAGGGAATAAGATGCTGGAGATTTTTGACCGATGAATATCCCTCGTACCCATGCTGCAGAGAGAGTTGAAGACGGTTTTTAGCTCGGAGGGCTGAGAGGTCATCCTAGCCGTCCGCCCAACGTTTGGCACACCTATTATTTCACAAAACTTTCCCAAGGGCATGGTGATAAGATCATTGTAAATTTTAAACTCAATAGCACCAGAATCAGGGTTATATCTAAAACTGTTAATGAAACCGGAGGTGAGTTTTTGATACTGAGCAACACGGCACGTGACGAGCCGTGTCAGACCTGCATTAGCACAAAGATTATAAAACTCATCCTTGATTCCCGCAGCTTCAAGGAATTCATCACATGGAAACATCATAGCGCGTGCTGGACTTGTGTCTTCCAACAACTCTAGGGGCACATGATCTTCATTGTAGCTCACCCTAGCAGTCGAGGGTGAAGCTGCGGCTCTAGTAACTCGATCGGAGTGCGTGGGCCTCTTCTTCTCAAGCCACCCCTTTGACCTTCCTAACAAACTCATTTATGAAATTTTTGGCAAATTACAAAAACAAGGATTTAAACAAAGTGGGTTAAGGCAAACTACTCAACTCACTTACCTAAGGCATAAACTTGCATCAAAACTTGGAAAATAAATTTCTACACATGCATGCAAGCTCATCTACACAGCACCAAGAACTACTAAATACTCACAAATGAAGCCACCAACCAAAAATCTAATTGGAGGGGTGGAGGAGTTACATACCAGGGAGTATTTGTTCAAAATCTCAGCTCAAATGATAGGCTGTAGAGAGAGATCGAAGAATCGCCTCCAAGAGCAGCAAGAACGCAAGAACAAGTGCAGAACTTGTGTTTTTGGAGAGAAAGAGAGAGAGAGGAAGAAGACTTACCTGGAGGGGGGCCTTGTGGGCCCCAGGCGCCCTGTGGGCGCGGCCAGGGGGCAGGCCGCGCCAGCTGGCCGCCTGGGCCACTGGTGGGTCCCCCTGGTCGGCCCCAGGTACCTCTGGGTCACTCCCGGCATGGAAATTTTTATTTTTATTTTTCTGGAATTTTTTAGAAAACTTCACTGTTGAAATTTTTTCGAAGTTCAAAAAGCTGCAAGACTTTCTGAAAACTTGAAGCAGTGATTAGTATTGTGAAGCTTCAAAACATAAACACTTGGTACAGCAAGGAGAACAAAAACTAAAACAAATGAAAACATAACAAGCTCAACTTTTTATTTATATAAAACATGTTCACTAGTAAGGTTGATCAAGTCTTACCAACAAACAGGCGATATATAGGGCAAAAAGTCTCACCTCTTACGAAGTGATCACTGCACCTTTATTTTAATGGACATTGTCCCCACCATAATAGTTTTGTATTTGTGGTGCACATGTAGTGGACAGTCCCATTCTCCAATCCTCACGGTCTCGATATTTTCTATAGAGTTGAGGCCATGCCTCCTGTCGATCTTCTTTGGAAAATACACCGTGTGTTCTTTATCATTCACATTGAAGGTTACCTTCCCTTTATTGCAATCAATAATAGCACCTGCGGTGATAAGAAAAGGTCTACCAAGAATAATGGACATGCTCCCATCCTCGGGCATGTCAAGCACAACAAAATCAGTAAGGATCAAACAATTAGCAACTTCTACAGGGACATCCTCACAAATACCTATCGGAACGGCGGTTGACTTGTCAGCCATCTGAAGAGAGATATCTGTAGGAATTAGTTTCTCTAAACAAAGCCTCTTGTAAAGAGAGAAATGCATAACACTCACTCCTGCTCCAAGATCACATAAAGCAGTTTTGACATAATTATTCTTTATGGAGCAAGGAATGGTGGGTATACCTGGATCACCAAGCTTCTCAGGAATCTTGCCACTGAAAGAGTAGTTAGCAAGCATAGTAGATATTGCTTCATTAGGAACTTTTCTTTTATTAGTGACAATATCTTTCATATACTTTGAATAGGGAGGTAACTTAATAGCATCAGTCAAAGGGATTTGAAGAAAAAGAGGTTTAATCCACTCACAAAACTTATTGTAATGCTCTTCTTCTTTAGATTTGATAGACTTACCTGGAAAGGGCATGGGTTTCTGTATCAATGGTTCTCTTTCCTTTCCATGTCTTCTTGCGACGAAGTCTTCTCTAGTGTACCTCTTACGTTTGTCAGGTGCTTCTTCTTCTCGAACTTCAGGCAGATCATTCTTCTCATTATCCTTACCTTCAGGTTCGGCACCGTCTTCAGTCTCAGCATCGGAGATAGATACACTGTTGGGATCAACAGCTGGCCCTTCATCTGTAATAGGATCATTGGAATTGTCAGCCTCCTTATGTTTCTTCTTCTTGTTCTTTGGAGAGCCAACAATTTCTTCTTCCTGCATTTGAGAATCTTGCTCGATTCTCCTCGGATGCCCCTCTGGATAGAGAGGATCTTGAGTGCTAGTTCCTCCTCGGGTCTTAATCCCGAAGGCCTGCAAATCATCTTGTTTGGCATTGTTATCAAGCAAATCTTTTTGCACATTAGAAATTTGTTCAAGCTGAGTTTGAACCATATGAAAATGCTTCACAAGACATTTAACATCATTAACTGTTCTACCTAGAACATCAAGCAAACTTTTGATAGCAAGGGAATCATCATGCAATTGACTTTGTATCCTCTCATTAAAATGATTTTGTTTCATAATAAAATTATCAAACTCATCTAAACATTGATCAGGAGGCTTACCACGAGGGATGTCACTTGCGTTGAAATCTAAAAGAGAGTGTACCTCTACCATAGGAGGGTGAGTGGTAGGCTCACACAACTTCTCAATAGGGGGTAGATTCTTCACGTCTTCAGTTTTAATACCCTTCTCTTTAATAGACTTCTTTGCTTCTTGCATATCTTCGGGGCTTAGAACAAACATGCCCCTCTTCTTTGGTGGTGGAAGTGGTTCAGGGACGGACCAATCTTCATGGTTTTTGGCAATCCTGCCCATCAAATCCTCTGCATCGTCCGGTGTTCTTTTCCTGAAAACACAACCAGCACAACTGTCCAAATAGGACCTGGATTCATCAGTTAGACCAGCATAAAATATATCGATTAATTCATTCTTAGGGCCTCCATGTCCTGGTCTAGCCCGAATCAGACCACAGTACCTCCCCCAAGCTTTAGAGAGGTGCTCATCCTGCAACTGTTTAAAGTTATAAATTCTTTGTAAAGCAGCATGTTGCATATG
This sequence comes from Secale cereale, assembly GCA_902687465.1. Lineage (NCBI taxonomy): Eukaryota > Viridiplantae > Streptophyta > Magnoliopsida > Poales > Poaceae > Secale > Secale cereale. The sequence goes on along the minus strand of LR738712.1, from coordinate 626,408,130 downwards.
AGCAGGAAAGTACTTATCAACAAAAGAGTGAGCTAAGTCTTGAGGACTCTTAATGGAACCACATGGGAGTGAATCATACCATGTTTTAGCACCTTCCTTCAAAGAGAAAGGAAGAAGCTTAGTCACATAAAAGTTTCGTTTCTTCTCATCCGTGGTAAACAAGCCACCCAACTCAGTGAGTTTGGTCAGGTGTGCAATAGCATCATCATTTTCTCTGCCATAAAAGGGGTCGGCTTCAACCATAGGTATAAGTGAAAGATCAACAGAGAAATCATAATCAGGATCATCAATGCATATAGGAGATGTAGCAAATTCAGGATCAGGAACGGTCTTGTTCTTCAAAGAGTGTTTTTCAAGCAGCTTCTTAATAGCTTCAGGGTCAGAGCCGGCAAACTCTGTCAGTTCCCTGCATAAATCATCATCGAGCATAATGTAATCATCATCAAGGAGTCTCTCCTTGAGTTTACTCAAATCAGGATAATCATAAGTTCCACCAATAGGGTAGCGAGTAACAGGAATTTCAATTCCAGACTTTTTTGCAGCAGCAGCGATCTGTTTCTCAAGAGCATAACCAAGTGAACTAATATCATCAAGAGTAGTAGAAGCATCATCAAGAGTATCGGACATAGTAACAGATTCAGTAGGAGCATCATGTGGTGGCGGTGAGGCAAACTTACTCATAACAGAAGGTGAATCAAGTGTAGCACTAGTGTTCAGAACAGTACCTCTTCTTGTAGTGGATAGTAAGATCGGAACCTTGGGGTCTCCTTTCTTACCCATAGCGGATGAAGTGCAGCAGGTAGGATACTTCAAGTAGACTTGTAAATATTGCTATGCTCCCCGGCAACGGCGCCAGAAAACGGTACTTGATAACCCTCAACCGTAAGGGATCGAGACAGTCTTCACGGGTAAGAATAACCCAATTTATTGATTCGACACACGGGGAGCCAAAGAGTATTTATAAGCTTTGACAGTTGAGTTGTCAATTCAACCGCACCTGAAATATACTTACTTGCAACAAAAGATAAGTGGTAACGGTGATATGATAGTGATGGTGATGATAGTAAAAGTAAACAGCAAAAGTAAATAGCAAAAGTAGCAACTAGTAACCAGCAGGATTTAAAACACTGTAGGCTAGGGAGATGGATGGTTGGGCGCTGCATGGATGAGATATATCATGAATCTAACTTGGGGCAAGGCACACGGAAAAGTAATGATCATCTAGGCAAATATCAAACATTAGGCATGTATCCCATAGGTAGTTGTACGTGCTTGCAATAAGAACTTGCACAACATCTTTTGTCCTACCATCCCGCTACGAACGGGGCCAAAAGGAACTTATGGAGATTAAGGTGCTCCTGTCAAAGAGCACCGGAACAAAGCAATAAACTCAATGGATACATGTAATCCTCAAACTACGGACCATCCCCTTTGGTGTCCCAAGCTGTCACTTTTGGGATCGCCGGTTCCGGACCGTAATAGGTGCAAACAACTCATAGATAGGATCAAGAACACAAATATATTCATGCAAACACATATGGTTCAGATCTGAAATCATGGCACTCGGGCCCTAAGTGACAAGCATTAAGAGTAACAAGTTGAAGCAAAGATGATAAACACCATAGTAGATGATAGGCAACATGCCCCCAACGATCTGATAAACTATTACATGATCTAACTCATCCAATCCCTACCATCCCCTTTGCCTACAGCAGGGAATTACTCACACATGGAAGGAGAAGTCATGGAGGGAGGATGGAGTGGTGATGATGATGACGATGGCGGCGATCTCCCCTCTCAAGAGGCCAAATCAGCCTCCAGATTAGCCCTCCCGAAGAAGAACAGAGGGTGGCGGCGGCTCCGCGACGAAAACTGGGAAACCAACTCCTGATCTCGGGTTTTCTCGTCACGGGCTAAATACGGGTCAAAGTAGGGCACCAGGGGAGGTGGGGCCCACCCAGGCGGCCTGGCGCGGCAGCCAGGGGTGGGGCCGCCTGGGCAGGGCGCCTGGAGCCCCCCTGGCTGCCCCCTGGCCCATCTTCTGGCACAAGGTTCCCTCGGGTGTGTGGATTTTCTGTGATTTTTCGTGGAATTTTCTGAGACACCTAAAAATCCGTTTTCCTGCACACAATAAAACCATACAGGCAGATCTGCTGAAAACAGCGTCAGTCCGGGTTAGTTTAGTTCAAATCATGCAAGAATGGGGTCAAAACAATAGCAAATGTGTTTGGAAAAGTAGATACGTTTGAGACGTATCAACTCCCCCAAGCTTAGCATATTGCTTGTCCTCAAGCAATTCAGTTCAACGAACTGGACGCGACAAAGAAAACTTTGACAAACTCTTTTGCTTCATTAGATGTATATAAGCATGTACTACGAAAAGAGTCTAGCAAGTATTGAAACAATGCTATGAGGACAATGCACGGAGCAATCCTTCTTTCAAGTGACCAATCACAAATACCTAAAAGTAAGTAATATACTACTGAAAATCAAGACAAGATTACATTGCACATAGCTTGAGCATATTAGAGTGGTATCTCGCTAGCCTCCATGAGTGAAGCAAAACATAAATGCAGAAACTCCTCCAGAGTTTTAAAGGAGACTAGAACTAAGAATTTCAGAATAAATAATATCACAAGCATGCAGAAGACAATGTAATACTTTGGGACAATGCACATTACACTCAGAATGACAATTATGCTCTCCTAGTTGGTGCTTTGAAGAAAGAAGGTGGAGACTCTCGAACCGTGGAATTTGATGGCGAGGTTGAAAACCCGTGGTCGGAAACAAAAACTAAACATGTACCAGAGCTCTTGGTTTTAAAAACAGAGGTAAAAATGTTTTTGAGAGGTGCATATTTCGTCAACGAATGCTAGTAGATAACCCAATTACTTCTTGAGCTGGACAAGTTTCGAGGAACGGCTCCCGCACGGGGACGATCACATCCCCTTAATCTCCTTTGTTTATCACTGCCAAAGTTTTCTGATTTCTCATGAACAAAGTGTGAAGGAGGGTTTGTTTGTTGTATTATCTTTTATGAGTCGGGCGCACTCTATGCCAGTTCCTTCTCGTATTAGGGGTTTGCAGATTAGACATGCAATCCCGGGGTGAAACTTGTCCAACTTAAAAAGATCATGAATTAACTACTACTTCCTCATGAGCTAAAAGAGGCACAAAAAGAGAAATGCTTTTGATTAATTTCGAGATGGTACACGAAAGTCTTCGTTAGGAATGGCAGGTAAATACCATGTATAGGAAGATATGGTGGACTCATATGGCATAACTGGTTTAAAGGATTTTGGATGCACAAGCAGTCAGTCCGCTTAGTACAGGTGGAGGTTAGCAAAAGACTGGAGCGACCAACTAGAGAGCAATAACGGTCATAATCATGCAGAGCGACAAAGCAACATTGAATCGGGCATGGAAGCGATATAACTATTCTGAAACTCAAAGATCATCAAGGCAGAGCAGACTTTTTAGTCTTAAACATGTGTAAACATGTGCCAAGTCAATCCAAGAATTCTCCAAAGGGAAATACCACCTTAGTATACCAAACTATGAACAGTGCAATGCATGTAAATCATTTCAATAACACATTATATACTCTAGCTATTCGAGACTAGCCACAAGGAAAGCATGAACCACTGGGAGAGCATTGTAAACATAGCACTATGTCGCTACAAGCTGGTCTCTAGATCATAAGTACAGGCATATGTACAAAAGTAGAAACAAGAAGAGTTCATACCGGTTTTCCTTTGTTGCTTCCCTTCAGTCGGTCTTCGTCATTACTGCCTCGTCACTTGCACGATCGAACGTAGGAAATATAATTAAATGCCATCACGGACTCGAGCTGAACTCTGAAAACAAAGCAAACTAAAGAGAGAAAGGAAATCTTTTTGGATTATTTCAAAGGTTGAACGAAAGCAAAAGAAAGAGAAAATATTTTTGTTGTTTTTGCAAAGAAAGAAATAAAGTAGAACGGGCAAAAACCTCGAAAAGATCAAAGCGAATAAAACGGATAATACAATGGAAAAGTGAGAAGGGCACGTACTCCCCCAAGCTTAGGCTTTTGGCCTAAGTTGGTAGTAGCTACTGCCCCCAGGAGCCTCCTGCTCCTAAGCCGCTGCTGCTGCTTCTTCAGGCTCCTTGTGATGGCAATGAGCTGTTGTTGAAAACGTTTCTGTTCGAGCGGTTCTTCTGGGACGATGAATTCTTCGCCTCCCAGGCTGATGTCCTCTTCGGAGACAGGTTGATAATTGTTGTCATCTGCGTCGCTGTGATCGGCCAGCGATTATGGACTGTGTTCGCCATCATCCCGTTCGTACTACTCTACCGCTGGCTCCACGGGGTCATCAGCTTGTTCCAGATCGTCATCGTCTTCAGTGATAGTATTACTCTCTTTCCCTTTACAGGATCGATATCGACGCTTCTGAAGCCGGCGTTTGGGAGGTTCATTGACAGACTTGTCCTGTTCTATATTGGTATCGCCATCGCCCTCCTGCTCGTTGGGTGTGGGCGGGCTTGTACTTAGATCGACTTCGGCATCGTGGTCCATCCCATCGATGTCTTCAGAAGTGTAATCTAATAGATCGGTTAAGTCCTCGACCGTGGCTACCAAGTGGGTGGTGGGTGGGAAGCAAAATTCCCTGTCCTCAGCCTCTAGTTCGAACTGGGCATAATTCGGCCGGGAAGTCTCTGTTAGGGAGAGAGTTTTTAGTAAGTCCAGCGCTTCGTCTAAGGGTGAGTGCTAGACATGTGTTCGAATATCTGCAGGGCTGAGTTCGGTAACAACCGCTCAATCAAGCCCGAAGGACGCAGATCCTGAAAGTTTGGAACTCGTAGTTGGAGACGAGTCCGGAGCTCCGGCGGAGGGAATCCCGTTCCAGGCCGGGTCCGTGTGCGGCTCAAGCGCCGCTAAGTCTGCGGTCTCCGTGGCGGGGTTGATCTTCCCATCCACGGATGAAGCGATCTGCTCCGGATCTAAGGCCAGAGCTGCTACAAGTGTTGTCCCCTGGACGGGGTCCGATGACAGATCTAGATCATGTTCATCGTGGTGGCAGGGAGCAGTTGCCATGGGTGCGAATCCGTCGAAGATCAAATCTCTGCGGACACCGGCAATGTAGTTTAGGCTTCCAAATCGGATCTGATGACCAGGGGAGTAGCTGTCAACCTGCTCGAGGTGGCCTTCAATGTTGGCATGAAGCACGAAGCCGCTGAACACAAAAAGCTGTCCGGGGAGAAAAAACCCCTTAGTGGTGGCGCCGTTGTTGATGACCACGCGAGCCATCAATCCTTCAGTCGATGACACAGTGGTACTCTCAATGAAAGCACCAATGTCGGTGTCAAAATCGGTAGAACTTGGGTAGGGGGTCCCAAACTATGCGTCTGAGGATCGATGGTAACAGGAGACTGGGGACACGATGTTTACCCAGGTTTGGGCCCTCTCGATCGAGGTAATACCCTACTTCATGCTGGATTGATCTTGATGAATATTGGTTACAAGAGTTGATCTACCTCGAGGTCGTAATGGCTAAACCCTAAAAGTCTAGCCTATGTGATTCCTATTATTATGTTGTCTCTACGGGCTAGACCCTCCAGTTTATATATCCACCGGAGGGACCTAGGGTTTGTACATGATCACCTTGCAAAGGAAGGAAAGTATTACACCCGGACTCTAAACTTGCTATTTTACACATATGGGAGTCCTATCCGGATACGGGAGATAATCTTCATTAATAATCTTCACGACCCACCAATCCGGCCCATAACGAGCGATCCGGGCACCTGAGGACCCCTTAATCGAAGACTCCCTCACTCATTATGGGCGGCTACGACGATTCTCTTTGAGTTGTGCATGAAGCAACTATCATTGCAAATCTTGGCAACGTTTCCTTGGGGATTGTGGATGTCTGTTGGATTGGTCATCGAACTTCTCAAGCGACCGATGAACCTTGCGGCGAAGCCATTGACCACCCCACCAGTCGAGGTGATATAATGAAGCAAGGTCGTACACCGAGGAGCACTTTCAAACCTTCCAGTAGTTTGAGAAAGATGTCGCCAAGCGAGCTTGGCAAGAATCCTTGGTATAAGTAAGTACTCCCTTCGGGTCGGTATATCTCGCCTCACTGATCCCAGATATTCCCCTAAATATTTTTTTTTCAACAGAGAAGTTGTCGCAGATTTTTTTCTTAACAGATGTCTTGCTGCAGAAAATTTTCACAATAGAGGCTTTGCTGTGGAATTATTTTGCAACGAAAACACAACGTATAGTATGTTTCGGAAACATCATCGATGTTGCAATCCATCTAAATCCAATTGAAAGAGAGTCGGAGGAGAAAGCGCCATGGAAGCTCAGCCATGAGCTCGTGTGTACAGAAAGAGGGTGGAAGAAGAGAGGAGGAAGGAAGGAGAAAGGGGATGGTGGTGGAGCGCCATGAGAGCTCGGGCTGGAGCTCATATGTGGAGAGAGAGAGAGGGGGGAGAGAGAGTGGTAAGGAGAGAGGAGGATGGAAGGAGAAAAGAAGACAAGGCAAGGATAGAGATGGTTGTGCGACGCGAGAAGATAAGGAGCACTTATTCCTTATGGGTGTTTCCAGAGAAAGAGGTGGGACAGAAGGAGAGCGGCATCGCCACACGATCTCCTTTGATCGGACTGTTGCGTGGGAAACCGATCGATGTGTGTTATCCGTCGGGTGAATCTAAGAGTTTTTGTATATATAATGGCGGAGACATGGAGAAGAAAAGTCTAGAACAATAGATTTTAGGCAAATGCTCTGTCCCGGCTGGCCGGTATGGCATCACACCGGTCGCACGCCAAGCATTGGGTCAAACCAGATCATGCATCCCACACACACCCCTTGCGCCGAGATGAGGACGGCCGCTCGCGCATCACACGTAGCCATGTATTGTCCCCTCTTCCCTTGTCCTTATCCCTTCATGAGAGCTGCCAGCCACTCGTTTTCCTCCCCCGTTTCTCTAATCTATTTCATCAATCTCCCACATCAATGCTCTCCCTCTTCATCTCTTTGTCTTGCTCCTCTCTCATTTCTTTCATATATCTCTCTCTCTCTCGTCCTCCATCCACCTGATAAGTGTTGCTACCGAGCGGGTTGTCAGCACCCAGGCACTCGACCAGACAACAACGATGGTGGTCTAGGGGAGAGGGAATTCTCTGCACGGTTCAAAACTTTAAATGTTTAAATGTGTGGGCCATGGGCCTTGTAATGTTCCAGAGGTTGGGCCATGAGCCGGAGTGTAGGTTCGAGCAAAATAGTATAGCATCCCCTACTCTTGAACGGATAGGGAGCAAGAAATTGGAACTTGGTAGAGCTACTTGCTCATCTGTCCGTTCTTCCCCATTATTTCCCCTAACTCAAGCAAACTATATTCTAGTATTGTATCTTGAACATTTGTTCAATATCTATAATATTTGTGACCCTTAGAGAGTAAGGTCATCAAAGTTGGTATTAGATTCTGGTCGATCAACATAGGTGGAAGATTGGGCTCGGTGACGACATGGTTGGGATCTAACGTAAAAACCCTGGTCGTTCAAATGTCGGATATATGCTTATTGTGTTGAAAGTAATGTTATTTTCCCACATGATTCTTTTGTGTGTGTGTGTGTTGGTCTTGGTTGTGTGCATCATAACTATGCCGAGGCCAAATGTGATAGAGGCAAAGGTGTCCCGTCTTTCGATGAGATAGTGGCTATCGTTTGGATGAAGTCGACTTTGACGATCCGACTACGAACGTGCGTGGACGTCGCGCCTTAGCAATCGCTAAACCAACTCCGAGAGGTTATCGACCACGCCGGAGCACGATCAACCTGACCACGAAGGTCTGTTTCCTGCAGGCAAACGAAGAACAAGCAAGAAACTAAGATTGCAATCTGGATATTGCGAATATAAGAGGAAAACTTTATTGATCAAGGTGGGGTTCTGTGACGCCTTTGTCTGGTCGTTGAACACAAACGAAGTACGCGAAGTTGCAGCTATGGCGAACTTTTAATCTAAACAAAACCCAAAGTCTAAACGACGCCCTAAGGGCTGTATATATGAGGGAAAGAGGGGGGAATTTCGTGGCCCTTGGTGGAGGGGTCCAAAACCAACCCTAACTCTTGTTTCCCCACACATACGGACTCTAAAAACAGCCTATACTCAAATATTTCGAAATTACATGGGCCTGGCCCAATAATAAGGTGATGCAGCACCTATAATAGCCTCTGGACGAAATTTATGAAGTGGCATCTTGTATATTTCGTCCAAGGCTTCCCGCACTCATTATGGTGGCTTCAAAGTCCTGAAATCATCAATTGAAACTCCATTCTTGTTCCCCTTGCGCACGCCATCATCTCCATGCTTGATCTTGCTCCAATGTTCATCCTTTTTGTCCAAGCTAGGCCCTTCATTTGTAAGCAAGACAAATGTATCCAATTTAGGCAGCATCATATTCCCATGAACATTAGATTCATTACCAAGAAACGAAAGTACCTGGTAATTTAATTGGCGTGCGCGAGCTCTAATAATTGGTCCTGTATATGTGTCAGTTGGAGCTGTGGGTGTAACCTTGTTAGTGATGTCCTCATCATCCTCCCCTTCTTGAATTGAAGTCGTCCTCGACGGAAGCTCATCTTCCTCACCCAAGTAAGGCTTCAAATCTGCAATGTTAAATGTGGGACTAACCCCAAAATCTGCAGGCAGCTCAAGTTTATATGCATTATCATTTATTTTCTCTAACACCTTGAAAGGACCATCAGCACGTGGCATTAGCTTTGACTTGCGCAAATTAGGAAACATATCCTTACGCAAATGTAACCAAACAAGATCTCCAGGTGCAAAGACAACACGTTTTCTACCCTTATCTCCAACAAGTTTATATTAAGCATTCATGCGCTCAATATTTTCCTTAGTTAACTCATGCATTTTTAAGATCAATTCAGCACGTTGTTTAGCATCAAAATTAACCTTCTCCGAAGATGGAAGAGGCAACAAATCAATAGGTGCACGAGGTAGGAAACCATAGACAATTTCAAAAGGGCACATCTTAGTAGTAGAATGCAATGAACGATTATAAGCAAATTCAATATGAGGCAAGCATTCTTCCCACATTTTCTTATTATTCTTCAAAACAGCCCTAAGCATAGTAGACAAAGTTCTGTTGACTACTTCAGTTTGTCCATCAGTTTGGGGGTGACAAGTAGTACTAAAAAGTAGTTTAGTCCCCAACTTAGCCCATAAACATCTCCAAAAGTGGCTAAGAAATTTAGTATCACGATCTGAAACAATAGTATTTGGCACACCATGCAAGCGAATAATTTCACGAAAGAACAAATCAGCAACATTAGCAGCATCATCGCTTTTATGACATGGTATAAAGTGTGCCATCTTCGAGAACCTATCCACGACAACAAATATGCTATCCCTCCCCTTCTTTGTTCGAGGTAAACCCAAAACAAAGTCCATAGATATATCTTCCCAAGGAACACTAGGGACAGGCAAAGGCATATATAAACCATTAGGATTGAGTCGTGACTTAGCTTTTTGACATGTAGTGCAGCGACCAACAAAACGCTCAACATCCCGTCGCATCTTTGGCCAAAAGAAGTGTGTAGCAAGTACGTCCTCCGTCTTCTTCACGCCAAAGTGTCCCATTAATCCTCCTCCATGCGCCTCCTGCAACAACAAAAGACGAACAGAGCTAGCTGGAATGCATAGCTTGTTAACACGAAACACAAATCCATCATTAACGACGAACTTGTTCCATGTTCTCCCTTCTTTGCAATTCTGCAATACATCTTTAAATTCAGCATCATGCACATATTGATCTTTGATGGTCTCCAAACCAAATATTTTAAAGTCAAGTTGTGAAAGCATAGTATAACGACGAGACAATGCATCAGCAATAACATTTTCTTTTCCCTTCTTGTGTTTAATAACATAAGGGAAAGTCTCTATGAATTCAACCCATTTAGCATGTCTACGGTTCAGTTTTGCTTGACTTTTAATGTGCTTTAAAGATTCATGATCAGAATGTATAACAAATTCTTTGGGCCATAAATAATGTTGCCATGTCTCCAAAGTCCGAACAAGAGCATATAATTCCTTATCATAAGTAGAATAATTCAGACTAGGCCCACTCAATTTTTCAGAAAAGTATGCAACAGGTTTACCATCTTGTAATAACACACCTCCTAACCCAATTCCACTAGCATTGCATTCAAGCTCAAAAGTCTTATTAAAATCAGGAAGTTGGAGTAAAGGAGCATGTGTCAACTTATCTTTCAATACCGTGAATTGATACAGGGTGGAACCCTAATCAGCGGATCTTTCACGAAATGGAGGGGATCCCACGATGAACACGAAGAACACAAAGGGAAACGGGGGAAAACACGAGAGGAAACACACAAGAACAAGTCCAATCACACATCCACTAGACAATCAAACACACAAGATCACAAGATACATGAACAACAAAGGGAAAGATACATGGGTAGAGTTCATCTCCAAGAGGAGGTCTTGCATCCGTGAAGGATCTTCCCGCTAGGGGTCTTGAATCCAAGGTGGATCTTCTCCGTAGAGGGGCCGCGGTCTCTCTCGTGGAGTAGATCCGGGATGGATGAGCAAAGCTCTATCTCTCATATGAGCTAAACCATTGCTAACCCTAAAATGGTGGAGGTGGAGGAGTATATATAGTCTAGGGTCATGAAGGGGTAAGTGAGGGGCGAAACGGGTACATTGGCATCGGCCCGGATACATGCACGCAGGCAAGGCCGGATGTCCGGGCTGGCAGCCGGATGTCCGGGGCTTCGGGGCGAGCCGGATGTCCGGGGTTACGGCCGGATGTCCGGGCTGGCTCGGTCCAGCTTCTGTGAAGGAGGGCCCGGATTTCCGGGAGGAGTGCCGGATGTCCGGCTGTTGCGGAAGCGCCGGATGTCCGGCCGCTGTAGTATCAGCAGCTCCGTCTTCTTCCGTCTTCTCTTCCAAGCTTCCCTCGCAGATGGTGTAGGTGATCCTTGGCGCTTGCACTCCTCCTCGCCATCCGTGAAGCTCCGACAATACCTATGCATGCACACGAGAGGAGTGTCAAGTAGTATACCATCCTCGAAGGGGTCAAGTGAACACGTGTAAAGGAGATGATTCACCTTTATGTATGAGAAATAGAGGTCACACGTGTCACTTCCCAAGCAGACTCTTGACATGGTGATGTCCATAGGATACACCGTATCACCATGCAAGCGAATAATTTCACAAAAGAACAAATCAGCAACATTAGCAGCATCATCGCTTTTATGACATGGTATAAAGTGTGCCATCTTCGAGAACCTATCCACGACAACAAATATGCTATCCCTCCCCTTCTTTGTTCGAGGTAAACCCAAAACAAAGTCCATAGATATATCTTCCCAAGGAACACTAGGGACAGGCAAAGGCATATATAAACCATGAGGATTGAGTCGTGACTTAGCTTTTTGACATGTAGTGCAGCGACCAACAAAACGCTCAACATCCCGTCGCATCTTTGGCCAAAAGAAGTGTGTAGCAAGTACGTCCTCCGTCTTCTTCACGCCAAAGTGTCCCATTAATCCTCCTCCATGCGCCTCCTGCAACAACAAAAGACGAACAGAGCTAGCTGGAATGCATAGCTTGTTAGCACGAAACACAAATCCATCATTAACGACGAACTTGTTCCATGTTCTCCCTTCTTTGCAATTCTGCAATACATCTTTAAATTCAGCATCATGCACATATTGATCTTTGGTGGTCTCCAAACCAAATATTTTAAAGTCAAGTTGTGAAAGCATAGTATAACGACGAGACAATGCATCAGCAATAACATTTTCTTTTCCCTTCTTGTGTTTAATAACATAAGGGAAAGTCTCTATGAATTCAACCCATTTAGCATGTCTACGGTTCAGTTTTGCTTGACTTTTAATGTGCTTTAAAGATTCATGATCAGAATGTATAACAAATTCTTTGGGCCATAAATAATGTTGCCATGTCTCCAAAGTCCGAACAAGAGCATATAATTCCTTATCATAAGTAGAATAATTCAGACTAGGCCCACTCAATTTTTCAGAAAAGTATGCAACAGGTTTACCATCTTGTAATAACACACCTCCTAACCCAATTCCACTAGCATCGCATTCAAGCTCAAAAGTCTTATTAAAATCAGGAAGTTGGAGTAAAGGAGCATGTGTCAACTTATCTTTCAATATCGTGAATGCTTCTTCCTGTGCAGTACCCCAAACAAAAGGCACATCCTTCTTTGTAAGCTCACTGAGGGGTGCAGCAATGGTGCTGAAATCTCTCACAAAACGCCGATAGAATCCAGCGAGGCCAAGGAAACTCCTCACGTGTGTGACCGTTTTGGGCTGCGGCCAACTCTCAATAGCTTCAATCTTGGCTTTATCAACCTCAATTCCCTGTGGAGTAACAACATAGCCAAGAAAAGAGACTCGGTCGGTGCAAAAGGTGCACTTTCCAAGGTTACCAAATAAACGTGCATCACGTAGAGCAATAAAAACAGCACGTAAATGTTCCAAATGTTCCTCCAAAGATCTGCTAAAAATCAATATATCATCAAAGTATACTACCACAAATCGTCCAATGAAAGCACGTAAAACTTCATTCATTAATCTCATGAAAGTACTAGGTGCATTAGTTAACCCAAAAGGCATGACTAACCACTCATATAATCCAAACTTAGTTTTAAATGTTGTTTTCCATTCATCTCCCAATTTCATACGAATTTGATGGTATCCACTACGCAAATCAACTTTGGAGAATATTGTAGAGCCACTCAACTCATCAAGCATATCATCTAGCCTAGGAATAGGATGACGATAACGAATAGTAATATTATTAATGGCTCTACAATCAACACACATACGCGATGTACCATCCTTTTTCGGCACTAGAATAATAGGAACAGCACAAGGACTAAGGGATTCGCGTATATAACCTTTGTCGAGTAGCTCCTGTACTTGACGCATAATCTCCTTCGTCTCTTCTGGATTGGTACGGTATGGTGCGCGGTTGGGTAGCGATGCACCGGGAATTAAGTCAATCTGATGCTCAATCCCTCGAATAGGTGGTAATCCCGGTGGCACGTCTTGTGGAAAGACGTCGGCGAACTCCTGCAAAATGTTAGTGACAGCAGGAGGCAAAGAGGAAGGCACGTCCTCGAATGAAAATAATGCCTCTTTGCATACAACAGCATAGCAAACAGATTTGCTAAAATCTAGCTCATCAATATCAGATTTGGTGGCAAATAAACATGCACTTTTCAATTTAATTTCAGAAGCAACAGTAGATGGTTTATTATTAGGCTTCATTTGTTGCTCAAATTCTTTTGCCACAATCTGATTTTCACTCTTATTTTTCTCCTGTTTTGCTTTATTAGCTCTATTAATATCATCTTTTAAAATGGAATCAGGAGTCATAGTGATACAGGGTGGAACCCTAATCAGCGGATCTTTCACGTTTGGAGGTTGGCACACGATGAACACGGGGAGTCACCAGGGAAAGATGGGGGAAACACAAGAGGAAAACACTCAATCAACACGAAAGCAATCACACAAATGCTAGATTCGCGATACAAGGTTGAGATCCATGATCCAAGGTCAACAACGGTGATACAGATAGTCTTCTCCCGGAGGAGGTCTTGGAATCCCGTGGGATCTTCCCGTTAGGGGTCTTGAATCCAGAGGTGGATCTTCTCCGTAGAGGCGCACCGGTCTCGTGGGAGAAATCCACACAAGTGTCAAATGAGCTAAAACCACAGCTAACCCTAAACGGAATGAGGAGAGGAGTATATATAGTCTACGGGGCGAATGGGTACATGGGCCTCGGCCCGGGGGATGCGCGCAGGCATTTCAGGGGCCGGACGTCCGGGCGGCGGGCCGGATGTCCGGGACTTCACGGGGCGCCGGATGTCCGGGGCGGGGGCCCGGATGTCCGGGCGGGAAGAGCCGAGCCTCGGGTGTTCTCTGGACAGGAGCGCCGGATTTCCGGGCCCGAGGCCGGATGTCCGGGCCGTGCTTGGCCGGATGTCCGGGCCCTGGCCGGATGTCCGGGCCCTGTGGCTGGCCTTCTGTAGAGAGATGCCCAGGGGCCGGATGTCCGGGCCAGGGGGCCGGATGTCCGGGTCCTGGAGCTGCTTTCTGGTCTTCTTGTTGCATCAGCTCGTCCATGACCTTGGGGACTTGTCCATCTTCAAACTCTTCTCCGAAGTGGTCTCCTTCACACCTGAGCACACAAAGCACACTCGCTTGAGGTAGCAACCATGTCTCGCAAGATTCATAAGGAAGTAGGGCTAGGAGTGACGTCACCTCGGCCTCGAAAGCTCTAGTACGGGCACGTGTCATCGGTCCTTGAGGCACTTGAGGGGGTGAAGGAGGGTCCATGGGGATGGCCCTAGGATACACCGTATCAAAGTCTCTATGAATTCAACCCATTTAGCATGTCTACGGTTCAGTTTTGCTTGACTTTTAATGTGCTTTAAAGATTCATGATCAGAATGTATAACAAATTCTTTGGGCCATAAATAATGTTGCCATGTCTCCAAAGTCCGAACAAGAGCATATAATTCCTTATCATAAGTAGAATAATTCAGACTAGGCCCACTCAATTTTTCAGAAAAGTATGCAACAGGTTTACCATCTTGTAATAACACACCTCCTAACCCAATTCCACTAGCATCGCATTCAAGCTCAAAAGTCTTATTAAAATCAGGAAGTTGGAGTAAAGGAGCATGTGTCAACTTATCTTTCAATACCGTGAATGCTTCTTCCTGTGCAGTACCCCAAACAAAAGGCACATCCTTCTTTGTAAGCTCATTGAGGGGTGCAGCAATGGTGCTGAAATCTCTCACAAAACGCCGATAGAATCCAGCGAGTCCAAGGAAACTCCTCACGCGTGTGACCGTTTTGGGCTGCGGCCAACTCTCAATAGCTTCAATCTTGGCTTTATCAACCTCAATTCCCTGTGGAGTAACAACATAGCCAAGAAAAGAGACTCGGTCGGTGCAAAAGGTGCACTTTCCAAGGTTACCAAATAAACGTGCATCACGTAGAGCAATAAAAACAGCACGTAAATGTTCCAAATGTTCCTCCAAAGATCTGCTAAAAATCAATATATCATCAAAGTATACTACCACAAATCGTCCAATGAAAGCACGTAAAACTTCATTCATTAATCTCATGAAAGTACTAGGTGCATTAGTTAACCCAAAAGGCATGACTAACCACTCATATAATCCAAACTTAGTTTTAAATGCTGTTTTCCATTCATCTCCCAATTTCATACGAATTTGATGGTATCCACTACGCAAATCAACTTTGGAGAATATTGTAGAGCCACTCAATTCATCAAGCATATCATCTAGCCTAGGAATAGGATGACGATAACGAATAGTAATATTATTAATGGCTCTACAATCAACACACATACGCGATGTACCATCCTTTTTCGGCACTAGAATAATAGGAACAGCACAAGGACTAAGGGATTCGCGTATATAACCTTTGTCGAGTAGCTCCTGTACTTGACGCATAATCTCCTTCGTCTCTTCTGGATTGGTACGGTATGGTGCGCGGTTGGGTAGCGATGCACCGGGAATTAAGTCAATCTGATGCTCAATCCCTAGAATAGGTGGTAATCCCGGTGGCACGTCTTGTGGAAAGACGTCGGCGAACTCCTGCAAAATGTTAGTGACAGCAGGAGGCAAAGAGGAAGGCACGTCCTCTTATGAAAATAATGCCTCTTTGCATACAACAGCATAGCAAACAGATTTGCTAAAATCTAGCTCATCAATATCAGATTTGGTGGCAAATAAACATGCACTTTTCAATTTAATTTCAGAAGCAACAGTAGATGGTTTATTATTAGGCTACATTTGTTGCTCAAATTCTTTTGCCACAATCTGATTTTCACTCTTATTTTTCTCCTGTTTTGCTTTATTAGCTCTATTAATATCATCTTTTAAAATGGAATCAGGAGTCATAGGAAGCAAAGTAATATTTTTATCCTTATGAACAAGAGTATACTGATTGTTTCTACCATGGTGTACAGAATTTTTATCAAATTGCCATGGTCTACCAAGTAATAAGGAACATGCTTGCATAGGTACCACATCACAATCAACATAATCAGCATATGTAGAGATACTAAAATGCACACGAACAGTACGTGTTACCTTAACCTTGCCGCTGTTGTTGAACCATTGGATGTAGTAAGGATGTGGATGTGGTCTTGTGGTGAGAGATAGCTTCTCGACCATCTCCATGCTAGCCAAGTTGTTGCAACTCCCTCCATCTATGATCACGCGAACAGAATGTTCCTTCACAACTCCCTTTGTATGGAACAAATTATGCCTCTGATTTTGCTCAGCTTGTGTAACCTGCACACTCAAAACACGTTGAGCAACTAAACATTCATACCTGTCAGCATCTTCAGGAGCCATGTATTGCGTCTCATGATCAGAATCGTCTCCGCCGTGTTCTTCACGTGTAATAAGAGCCAAAGTCTCCTCATCATAGTCACTAGCGGATTCATATCCACCATCCTCAGTAGCAATCATCACACGCTGAGATTTGCAATCTCTCGCAAAATGTCCTCTTCCCTTACAACGACGACAAATAATATCACTGGTGTGCCCTGTCGATGCCATGGAAGAAGAAGAACTCTGTGCAGGCCCAATAGGTGTGCTCTTGGCAGATAATGGTGGTTGTGCCTGCTTCCTTGTATCATGGCTGGAGGTAACAGCTGATGGAGGTGTCGGTGCAGTAGAATGTGAGGAAGTAGAGGATGCACGCGGTGTCCATGATGAAGGTCGTCCTGTAGAAAAGTTGGTCCGCGCCAATGCCTGTCGATCCTACACTTCACGTTCAGCTTTACAAGCAAGATGGAATAAACGAGTGATAGTAGTATAATCCTTATACTCTAGAATGGTCTGAATCTCTCTATTTAATCCACCCATAAAACGTGCAAGCATAGCTTCATTCTCCTCAACAATACCACATCTAATCAGGCCAGTTTGGAATTGCTGATAATATTCTTCTACAGAATTTTTTCCTTGTCTTAAGCGCTGCAGTTTTTGAAGTAATTCACGTTGATAATATGGTGGAACCCAACGAGTACGCATAGCAGTTTTCAAAGCAGTCCAAGTAGCTGGAATAGGATATAATCTACAATGTTCAGACCACCAAACACATGCAAAACCAGTGAAAGCACAAACAGCAGCAGGGACACGTCTCTCCTCGGGATAGTTTAAACATGTAAAACGTTGTTCAGTTTGTAACTCCCAAGTAAGATATATATCAGGAACATATCTACCCTCAAATGGTGGAATATTCAATTTCAGTTTAGGAAGATGGTCATGTACCTCAGGTGGTGGTGCAGCCCTACCGTTGCGATGATATGCATGAGGACGACCTGGTGGTGGTGGTGCTGGTTGTTGCACGTAGTTCTGATTTTGGTCAACCTCATCCTCGTAATGGTCCTCCACCTCTGCAGTAGCAGCAGGAGCTACAGAAACATCAACAGCAGCAACAGAAGCTTGACCAGTCTCAAGGGGAACGCGCTGTGCTCGTCTCACTTGATTCGGAAGTCGGCGTTGTTGTTGTTGTTGTTGTTGTTGTTGAAGAGGTGGGACAGCTGCAGCAGCCGGTGGTGGTGGCAAACGCGCAAGCAATTCAGCAAACTTGTTATCCAGCTTTGTTTCAAACGTCTTCTCCATGCCATCTATCTTCTCCATGGCCTCGTCCAATGTGTTTAGCACATCTTGCACCTGTACACTCATCATTTCCTGAAACTTATCATGAAGCTCCTTGTTCGTCAAGTTCTCCCAGTCAGTCTCGTCAACTTGTGATCCTGGCATGGTTAGCAGCAATAGAAACACACAAGAATATGATCCTACAGACTACTAACAAGTGGTGGTGGTGGCGGGTGTCACAAATCCGTCAAGCAAATCTCAAATTCTTACCAGTTCTTACCCAGCAGCAGGTGGTGATCGGCAACCGATGTAGTCAAAACTCTCAAAGCTTGGATATAGCGATTACCAGGGAGAGTCAAACGCACGATGTAGATGTATGTGGAGCTGGGAAGGCTTATAATATGGTAGCAAAAAAAAAGGTCAGCAATAATCAATTCAGAGATGCAAATGTGAATAAACGCTCAACGACGGTACTGTGCTGGTCCTAGGCTAGACCGTACTAGAGACGCGAGCCTAGAACACTACAAAATCACGGCGCTGCACGTAATCAAGGGGAAAGCACACTCTGAATTTTTTTTTTCGCCTCTTTTTTTTTGCGCTTTTTTTTGCGCTGTTTTTTTTTTTTTTGC